>CATQJA010002710.1:0-362500 GCA_958295435.1 Mesorhabditis spiculigera | reverse complement strand
TTCTTCAAAACTGCGCTCCCTACAAAGAAATTCTCAGAAGACTGAGGGCTTCAGAGGCCCCACCCCGTTAGCGTGCAATCCGTAAAGCGGTATGTTAGACATACGCGTTCTTTGGTAAGACTTTCCTTTACCCCCCCCAGTTTAACTAGCAGGAAGTTCCCAAAAGTTTATTGTCATCCTACTACAGGGTGTCCCCAAAAAACCCCCCCTACCTAGCGGTCCGCAGTCGAGTCCGATTTTTACGATTTAGGTATCTATCGAATGCTCGCGAAAAGGCGAGAAAACAAGGAGGGTTGATTTTCTTTATTATTTGTTTTTATTCGGTAACCATCGCCCAAAACCCGCTTCGCGGGCCTTGGGCAAAGCAATCAAAATCCCTCGGTCCGCCGCGGACCGAGGGATCCGGTCCGGATGGAAATTTCGGACCGGACCGGATCCAATTAGGGGCCAGTGTGACCAACCCTGGTCAGGGGTATTTGTGGGCGTAGATTACTACACGCTTATCAGCTTTTTGCTAAAATTGCGTTTTATACCTTATTTTAACGTTTTTAAAACATATGGAAATAGACTAAGGAACTTTACTATTTCGGGGGGGGGGAACTGTGCGGAGGAAATGTTCTTCGTTTTGTTACAACTCTTTTATACATTCTTGCTATTTTGAGTTGTAAATAAAACTCTGAGTGTATTTTTTGACGCTCTATCGAATAGCATTAAAGAAATTTTTGAAAGATATCGAAAATGTCGAAAACTAGCCTTCGATTCCACGATCCCATGTGGAAACACCGCATAAACCTTGTTTTTGCTTTTAATAAAACAATATTTTTAGATGAAATTAAAACTCTTAGGATATTTTTTGATGCTCTATCGAATGACGGGTGCAAAACATCGAAAAACTAGCGAAAATGCCGAAAACTAACTTTCCGGCACCAGTTTCAATAGGTTTTTTGTTTTTGCTATAACTTTTTTATATTACAATATTTTTAGCTAAAACAAAAACTCTTGGTATATTTTTTGATGCTCTATCGAATGGCGTTGCAAAAATCCCCAGAAAATAGCGAAAAGATGGTAGTTTCCGCGAAGCATATTTTCCCGCCCGCACAGTCCCCCCGGCGAAATAGAACAGAACCTAATTTGCATACGAGTGATAATTCGGCTCATTCTGGGATTTGCCGGGCTCGAAGTCGGTTGCTCACGTATTTCCTGTAGCTTTCAGTTTTCTAACTTAAATCGTAAGATTTTTCAAATTATTAGATGCAAAGTGTCTGGGTATCAAAGGTCTCCGCAGAGAGGCCAGGGTGAAATATTGCGCACCCAGGTAACTTTTTGATTCTACATTATTTTGGGCTGTAATTCAAAACGTTTAGTATATTTTTTAATGCTCTATCGAATGGCTTAGCCAAAAACCTGACAAGATAGCGGAAATATCAAAAAAAATTCGAAACTTCCGGCTGCGGAGGGTAAAGTACCGTCCCGTCCAGTACCGTACCGTCTCTCCCGATAATCACAACGGCACAGCGCGAAAAGACTCGTCTGCACGCTGATCACAAGCCCGTCACGGCTCTAGAATGGTGAGTTCTATGCGGCCGGGATGTATTTACCGTCTCATTGCGCCGGATCAGCCAAGTGCTGCAAAAACAAATCGTAATTTCGGTGAGCAGGGCACCACTGCCAAGTACCTGGCGCAAATCTTGAAGCAACCCGGCAACCCGTCAGCCAAATCTGCCACAAGGTAGGGCAACCCTAAAATAGCGACCGTAGCATTCAAAAACTTCTTTCCAGCATACCCGTGCTTCGAAACGACGAGGGCCAAGAGCGTTTCCATGCCTGGGCCAAGATGAGGATGCGATCGATCTCACGCTCGCCGTTCAGCCATTCCTACATGGCATAGGAGTGGAAAAAGTGGAACGTAGGCGTCGCAATGCATGACAATCAGGGGCGTGGGCGGGGGGAGTTCATAAGGGGAAACCCATATGAATTTTTTTAGAAAAAGAAGAGTGTGCTTTCAACCCTGGTGTGCTAATAAAATTGATCTAAAGGAGAATTGTATTATAAGCGAAAACATGACAATTTGACTACGTTTTGCAGCTAATAAGCTACCGTAATCATTTGACGAAAAAAGATGACGACCAGCGATGGGGATTCATACACGGTGCTGGGCGGAGTGTAGCACGACTCTCGCTCAGCTGTAAGTTTCGGTATTTGATGTATGATAAATGGCCCCGGATCGGCGCTTTGACGCCGAACCGCAGTCCTGGTAAAAAAACTCTAAGACAGGATTTGCTAACGAAGGATGGCTGTTGCGCGGACGCCGGCAGAAGTTTCTCCGCCGCCGGGGAAACTTCTGACGGCATCCGCGTAACACCGGGGGGGCTGACAAAACTTGCCCGGGGGCAGTGCGTAGAAGATGTTCATTGTTTGTACTTTCAACATGGGTAATTCGGGAAGCTGGTGTATCACGTCTGGTAGACAAACGCTCAGCGCCTTGACCTGCTAAAAGAACGAAAATCTGTGTTACGAACTTTTTGAACAAAATAATAAATTCCCGTAACCCCGGTGAAGGGTCTCGGATTTTTCAACAAAAATTAAAATTTAATGTCGAAAATAGGCGATTTTGGTAAATCTGATATGCGTGCAGTCATCTCCAGACCATTACGCACCTATTGACGTATCAAACATGCCTCTAACTACTCTCCTTCTTGAGATACTGCTGGAACACGCAGACGGAAATTGCATGCAAAGTGGCACACAGACACACACAGACACTATTTTTTATATATAGTAGGATAGTAGGATTCGCGAATAATAATACATACTAGGCGAAATGAACGGCCTTGTTTTCTCGCCTTCGATAGATACCTAAACGGTGGAAATCGGAAACGACTTCGCGCCGCTAGAGGGGGGTGCTTTTTTTTGGGACACCCTGTCGATGCAACACTGGCAGCACTTTTTCACTTGTTACCAATTTTTCATATTTTTTTGTAACTTGCCAGCATTGAAAAAGTGGAAAAACGCCTAAACTACATTAGATATTAATTAGCGCAAAATAAAAGGCATCGCAGCCGCTGTCGCAAATCGACTCGATAGTGTTTCCGCGAATTCCAGCCATTATCCCGACAGCCATAACCCCGACTGCCATAATCCCGACCGCCATTTTATGATATAAGGCATCGAGAGGCAGATCCAAAGAGACGACCAAACTCGCTAGTGCAACTGGCAAGAATGAGGAAATTTGAATTTTTTCACATTATGCAAATTAGCCCTCCAGAACCCCCAAAAATGAATTAAACCGGCTTTAACTTTGTAAACTTGTATTTTATCGGAATACTGAAAACGCCATCGGGAAGAGGAGGGTCGAGTACCCCAAGTGACGGAAAATCAGGGCATTTTAGACACGGGAAGGCCCTCAAATCGAGCCTCGAAAGTGACATCCACACACACCCACACACAGAGATACACCCCAAAATTATATAAGGTAGGATAATTTTCTTGAGGTGTCTGTCTGTCCGTCATGTACCGAATTCAACTCGAAGGGGAAAGGAGCTAGAGCTTAGCTCTCTTCGGATTCGCATAGAGCATGGTCAGAAACCCCTAAACTGATAAAAAAATTATGAAAAAGTTTTAACTTAAATTATTAAAATTAACTTTGAAAGTGGCGCCTTAATAAAACGAGTGGGGGCCCCTCTCCCGGCTGGCCACGCCCCCTTTCCCTTCGCGCCTCTTCCCCAGGCCCCTTCGCGCGCCCAGATAGCTTTTTAAGTTACTTTAATACTTTTTAATACTTTTTAATTATGTTAATTAATTATTTAAATCCTTTAAAGTATCGGGATGGAATTTAAGTAGTTTTTGATAGGGAATTTCGGCTATGGGGGGTATCTGAAGCCATCAGGAAGGTATTTAGGTAGTTTTTGAAGGGGATTTCGGCTAGGGAGGTATCTGAAGCCATCAGGAAGGTATTTAGGTAGTTTTTGAAGGGGATTTCGGCTAGGGAGGTATCTGAAGCCATCAGGAAGGTATTTAGGTAGTTTTTTGAAGGGGATTTCGGCTAGGGGAGGTATCTGAAGCCATCAGGAAGGTATTTAGGTAGTTTTTGAAGGGGATTTCGGCTAGGGGAGGTATCTGAAGCCATCAGGAAGGTATTTAGGTAGTTTTTGAAGGGGATTTCGGCTAGGGGGGTATTGATGGAGGTAGGAAAGGATGTGGTGGAGTGGGATATGTGGGGTAGCCCGAAGGCCAGATGGTTGCAGTCGCGAAGCGACTGTAACCATCTGGTTTTATGATATTCCGATCGTTTTGCCCAGAAATGGTTTTAAAACCTGGACTTTTTGGCCGTCGGGATTTTGACGTTTTGCCGTCGCCGCAACCCACCGGCAATCCATGCACCGCGTCGACAAATTTCTTCCAAAGCCCATCGTCATACACCACATATTCCCAATCGACTCGCATGGCACGGGCGCCGTATATTTCTGTGCATTCGGCCTACGAACCAAAACGCTTTACAGACCTGATCCGTTCGGCCATTTATCTCTGAACTGCAGCACGTCGGTAATGTTGATGATGTTTGCACGGAGATCCGGTTTCCAGGTTCGGCCGGTGATCGCGCCAACCACGCTTACCACACCGACGCGCGAGTTGTTCGCCAGAATGTGTACGGATTCAGTGAAGCGAGTGACTGCTTGTGCCCGCTGCGGTTCACACAGATCTCGATCGAGCCGCAGGCGCCAAAACCAAACCCCACAGGTTGAACCGCTGAAAAACAAATTTGTTGAAACGAATTTGTGCTGGTCAGCAAGCAAATTTTGTTGCCAGCCAAATTTTTTTAGAGCTTAACCAGGGATGAAAAGCCGCTTCGCGACTTTTCAACCCTGGCCCCGTCTAACCCTATGATGATCTTCGTTTTGCATAATTGTGGCCCAATTCCGATGACAAAAAATGAAAAACGCTCCCTTCGGGCCTTTATATAGGCTACTGTAACTTCCGGCGTATGCTAATTTTATCCTAACAAAGTGGGTGTCGGAATTTTTAAGAAACACTTAATTTTAATGTAGAAAACAACATATTTTACGAAATCGGCTATGTGTGCAGTCATCTCCAGCCCATTACGCATCTAATGACGTATCAAACACCTCATCAAACCCATCCCCTCTCGAGATATCCTCCGCACACCCTGACGGAAGTTGAATGCAAAGTGGCACACACACAAACACTATTTTTTTTATATATAGTAGGATCTACTATATCTAAATTTCTAATGTCCGTACGTCCGACCGACCGGGAATTCAGCCGAATTTTGCATTCAAATTACAAATTCCATTTGTAGGGGTGGGAGAAGGCCAGCGCTGAACCCCCGCGCAGCGGGGGGTCAGCGCTGGTTCAATTTAAATTGATACTATTTTTACGGTTTTGATTCAACAAGGTTTAAATAAAATTACGAAAGTTTGAGAAACGTTGACTTTTTGGTCAAACACACAAACAAGTGGTCAAAAGAAAGACGTCCGCAATTATGTCCAATTTTTACGATTCAGTTATCTATCGAAAGCTCTCATCGAACTGCCTAGATGTGTTTACGCCCATTTTTGAAAATCCCCAATTTCCCGAAAATTGAGCTAAAAATTCGGAGATTTCTAAGGTCGTAAATAACACATCTCCTCAGCTCGTTGGAGAGCGTTCGATAGATGTCCAAATCGTCAAGATCGGCCACAAATTCGGTCGGTTAGAGGGGCGGGTATCATTATTTGGGTCGCCCTATCATACTATATATAAAAAATAGTGTCTGTGTGCGTGTGTACCACTTTGTTCCAGTCTATCTCAACAAGGGTAGAAATCTAAGGAGCGTATGATACGTCATTAGGTGCGTAATGGTCTTGAGATGACTGCACACCTATCCTAACTTTCAAATTAGCCATTTTCGATATTATATTTCAGTTACTGTGAAACCTTCTTTGTTAGGAAATAATTAGCATGGACCGGAAGTGAAGATTCGACTATATAAAGGGACAAGATAGGCTGTTTTCCATTTTTTTCCACCTGAATTTAGGACAATTATGCAAAGTGCAGGATAAAACGGGGTCAGACGGGAGCCAGGGTTGAAAAGCCGTTTCGCGACTTTTCAACCCTGGTATTTCCATGATAAGCAGCTATCTGGCCTACCGGGATTCCGGAGGAAAAGCAACAGCCAATGTCCAGTCGTTGCTGGGGAACCGCTTCCCAAACGCGAACTCGCTTAATTGGCCATTTAAGGAAAAATTAGCTAGCCTACCAATACTCGTTCTCTGCGATCCCACCGATCAAGTTCAAATACTCCCAATATTTGGGAACCGCAGTGATGAAGGCCTGTAATGGATGAGGCTAAAGTCTTGTTTACCCCTTCCCCCCAGACTCATCTCGACTTCCATCCTCTTCCTCTAACTCGACGAGGAAGTATCGGATGGGAATGATAGTTACACCATTCGAAAGCCCTTGCAACGGCGGGTTTGCAACAATCTTAAAACTATTTTTTATTTGATGGCACCATTTTACAACGTATTTAAAAACATTAAGGAACGGCTTCTGCACCTAATTAACGGCTACTTCCGGTCATTTTGTATGGAGAACTTGAGGCAAATTAGCTCGTATGCAACCCCGAAAAATTGGAAAATCTTGCAAAATGGCTTGTAAAACAGCAGGTGTAAATAAAAACATGGTTTTGAAGCATGTTGCAAACTCGCCGTTTCAAGGGCTTTCGAATGGTGTAAATATAAAAAAATAAATATAAATAATGCAAATATCATTCCAGTCCGATACTTCTGCGTCAAGTTAGATGGCGGTGTTTTTTATTGGGACACCCTGTACAGGGTGTTCAAATAAAGAAGGTCGCCCTGGCATTTCGCCATTTAAACCAGATCGACTTGAAATTTTGAACAGAGGTGCGGCAGGGAATTTCAAATGTTGACAGAAACTTTGAGCCCGATCGGTACAGTAGCTTTCGAGCTTTCACACAAAAATTTCTAGCACCTTTTTTGGCAAGATCACAGCTTTTTCGCTAGCGAAACGCCGCCCTCCAAAATCACCTTGAAAAGCGGGGCAGCATACGCCATTTCAAGCATCTCGGTCGGTCCCATAAAAGCAACGATATGCATTTGAACTTCGACGGGAAGCCGTAGCAGCTGCTCGACGGATAGGTAGCTGGCCCGGGGTACGTTCGCGGGTTTTGTAGCCGGAGCTTCTGACCCAGCCGCTGTCTCAGGCTCGATGACGATCGAATTGCTGGCGCAGGGTTTGAGGGTCGTTGCGCATTTCACGTCATCCTGAAGAAGAATTGATGCGGTTATTGGGAACCGGTGAGGAGTTCAGTTTACCCCCCAGCCGGCACCCAACTTTTGTATCACGGCTCCCTGTTCATCTACAGGACCGTAAAGCATACCAAAATGTTCGTCTTGCTCTGGCGAGTATTTTGGTATACTTGGCACACCTTTAGATGAACAGGGAGCCGAGATACGGTAGGTGAGTGCCGACTGTGGCGGTGTGTGGGGTGAGGGGGGGGGGGGTAAACTGAACCACAGCCCAAATTGGATAGCAAGAAAACCTGTGTTCCCGGATCTCCGCCCCGCCAGCCGCACTAAATGTTTATTATTAGGCTCTGCCAAAAATGTGGCTTCAAAAATTTGACGTAAAGGACTACCAGAGTCGAGCATAATCGGGCAAAAAATCCGAGCATTGCCGATGCGAGGCGGCCGCTGCCGCCTTTGTGTACAATTTTAGTGCCAAGCTCGGTATGCCGGATGTCTTGCAATGCAACTTCACATTCAAATCGGCTATGTGTAATCATTCGACAAATTTGATAGACGGGTTTCAACTTTTTCACTTCCGTTTCACTAGGAAAAAAAACATAAATTTACAGATCATACAGGGTGTCCCAAAAAAACAGCCCATCTGGCATTTCGCCGGGTTACATCCAATTGGTCCCATATTTGGACCAGAGGTGTATCAGACCCTAAATAACAACAGTCCTCACTCATAGCCCGGTAGCTACAGTAGTTCTCGAGTTATAACAAAAATACTGTTTTTCCCGGAATTCTGAACAGTTTTATAGGCTATCTTTTTGGACTTTGCGTCGATTTGCATCGACTTCCGGCTGCGAATCCCTAATTTCGCTTAAGAACTTGGGTAATTTTGTGTTGTAAAAATCGCTTAATTCAACGATTATTTGATTAATTCTGGTCCGGAAAAAATTTCTTCAGGTAAAGAAGGCCTACCGAGTCATTTTCGCTTAATGTTTAGGGGGTCTAATGCCACGAAAACCCTATGAAAAATAGAAAATAAAGTTTGTTTTTGTTATAACTCGAGAACTACTGTAGCTACCGGGCTATAAGTCAGGATTGTTGTTATTTAGGGTCTGATACACCTTTGGTCCAACCGATTGGATGTAACACGGCGAAATGCCAGATGGGTCGTTTTTTTTGGGACACCCTGTATATCGTTGCCATTCTTCGCGCGGAACCACAATTCGCTCAGCGAGAGAGACGAGAGAGATGGAGGGAGAGAGGGAGTGAGAGAGAGAGCGAGGCAGAAAGAGAGAAAGAGAGAGAGAGAGAGAGAGAGAGAGAGAGAGAGAGAGAAAGAGAGAGGCGAGAGACAGCGAGAGAGAGAG
This sequence comes from Mesorhabditis spiculigera, assembly GCA_958295435.1. Classification (NCBI taxonomy): domain Eukaryota; kingdom Metazoa; phylum Nematoda; class Chromadorea; order Rhabditida; family Rhabditidae; genus Mesorhabditis; species Mesorhabditis spiculigera. The sequence continues at coordinate 353,874 of CATQJA010002710.1, read as the reverse complement.
AGAGAAAAAGAGAGAGAGCGAGAGACAGCGAGAGAGCGAGAGAGAGACGAGTCTGAGACCTAGTCTTAGCCCAAGAGCGATCAATTTCATGTATCTTTCTCGGATGAACCACATGTAATGCTTTATTCTCTATAAAAAACGGCACAGGAAAGCAAATGTACATGAAAACGGGGCCAATAAGCGGGCGGAAAAAGAGCCGGATTGTTCCCTCTATCTCGTCCCTCGTCATCGTCATCTATCTCGTCGTCTCCTTAATCGTCCCAGCCAAGGAAATGATGGGCTTCTCCGGTCCTGTACGATTCGAGCAATCTCCAGACGCGCTGCTGGGTGCGGAACCATTCCTAAAGAATCATAATAAGCCGGGGATTAGGTTATAGAATGTTGTTGTAAGGGGTAGCCGGGCGCTACACTGCAGCAATTCCCCTATGCCGCCAATTTCCATAAAGCCTTACCCAATCATAATCGAAGCACAGCGACGCGCAGATGGTCTAAAGAACGGCTGATTTTGCTTGTCGGGGAGAGTTCCTACGAAATCGCAGACGGCTACGCGGCGCGGCAAAGCACCATATTCGTGGAGGTAATTGCGCGCCTCCCTTTCCAATCGCATTCTCTCGTTTAGAGTATACTGAAAGACACTGTTGAGAAACGTCAGGATTGGGAGAGCGTGTGAAAGGAAGAGAGAGAGAGAGAGAGAGAGAGAGAGAGATGGAGAGAGAGAGAGAGGGAGGGAGAGAGAGAGACCGACGGAGAACGAAACCTCCGACCTCGTCGCATCTACTACAGCACCACACTTCCTCGTATGCTTCTAGGAGCGTAGCGTAGGCCTTGGAGTGCAGCAGACTTTCTCCAAACCTCCGCTCCCTACAAATAACTTACATAACCCGTTAATTCAGAGCTTCAAAGGCCCCACCCCGTTAGCGTGCAATCCCGGTATGTTAGACATACGCGTTCTTTGGTAAGACATTCTTTTTTGATTCTACATTATTTTGGGCTGTAATTAAAAACGTTTAGTAGACTTTTTGATGCTCTATCGAATGACTTAGCCAAAAACCTGAGATAATAGCGGAAATGTCAAAAAATTTTTGAAACCCTCGGCTACGGGCGGTAAAGTAAAGCGGTGCTTCCAGGTTATCGGGGGTCGGTTATTTTAGCGGGGGTCGGTTAGCATCCTCTTTTTGTTTAGCCTATACCTGCCTAGTGATAAATTGTAGTTTATTTTAATACTGTTTTTAGTAGCTTCCGATAATCAAAAATTATAAAAATATTTATCCTATAGTCACGAAATCTAGGGTTATAGCGCGGTTTTAGCCATTTTCATATGCGTTAGACCGAAAAAGAAAATTTTTTTCAACATGTTTTATGACGTTTTTCTTAATGTCTCCTCCCCCGATAACAGCCCAGAACCATTTCAAACGGCGCACCAGTCTATAAAAACGGCCAGTTTTTAATGAGCCGAGCCGCACGATATTATAGAAAAAAGTTCGCAACCGACCCCCGCTAAAATAACCGACCCCCCGATAACCTGGAAGCACCAGTAAAGCTAAGCCCGTTTTTCTTTGCGTGCATACCGTCTCTCCCGATAGTCACAACGGCACAGCGCGAAAAGACTGGGCTGCACGCTGATCACAAGCCCGTCACGGCTCTAGAATGGTGGGTTCAATGCGTCCGGGTTGTCTTAACTACCGTCTCGTTGCGCCGGATCAGCCACGTGCTGCAAAAACAAATCGTAATTCCGGTGAGCAGGGTCACTGCTAAGTACCTGGCGCAAATCTTGAAGCAACCCGGCAACCCGTCAGCCAAATCTGCCACAAGATAGGGCAACCCTAAAATAGCGACCGTAGCATTCGAATACAGGGTGTCCCAAAAAAGGCGCCCCCAAAATTTGAGCCAGCGGGGACCTATGGAGCTAAAAATTTGCACAGAGGTAGCGAAGGCAATTTTCTATGAAAAAGGAAACTTTCAGCCCGATCGGTCAGCGGGTTTTAAAGTTATAGCGAAAATATATTTCATTTTTATTTTAATATGGGGATCTATGCAATTTGCATCAAAAATATGCGTTATTCTTGCATTTACGAGCCGATTTTGCATAAATTTCGCTGAAAAGTGCCATTTCCTTGCTGGTGTCGAAAGTAATAGTCCCTCTGCGCCAAATCCTCTACTATAAAGATCACGGAGGAGGCTAGAGTTGCCACACTATCACCTTGGACTTTGCCCCTTGGGCCCCGCTCGGACAACCCTGCATCCGGATAGAACACGGACCGGGAGATGGCAAGGGATCCCAAGAGGCTATACAAGCAGTAATGTTCAGTGGTAGTTTCTACAATCGTGTAATAGAATCCAATGCATTTCGGTATAAGGATACAAAAGGTATACACAAAGTTTATCGGCATGTAAACCATTAGAATACGAGCACACTCATCGATGGATGGAAAGGGCAAGGTAAAGTGCTGGTCTAACTCGCTGGTCTTAGGCAAAAGATGCTGGGCGTAAGGCAAAAGGTAGCTGGTCTTCTGCTAACGCAATACCCGCACAGACCTGGTCGTAAACCCTAGAGAAAAACGTAAATCGTCTGTTCGGAATAATCACGAAAGCCGCCCGGCCCCCTCTCTCCGAGGGGGCCTCGCGCTACGGTAACGTACAGGTTTTAGCAAACCATCGAACGTTGCAGCATAATGCTCGCAACTTTCGACAGCTGGAGCTTTTGGAAAACGATTGCGTATGAAGAATAAAAAGAGCGTTAAAACAACTGTTTTATCGATCCAATTCACGTGTTATTTTTCGAAATTTTTCGAAATGGAATCTTTCCGCAAAATTTATGCAAAATCGGCTCGTAAATGCAAATATAACGCATATCTGTGATGCAAATTTCAAAGAGCCCCATATTAAATTAAGAATGAAAAGTATTTTCGCTATAACTTTAAAACCCGCAAGCCGATCGGGCTGAAACTTTCCTTGTTCATAGAAAATTGGCTTCGCTACCTCTGTGCAAATTTTTAGCTCCATAGGTCCCCTCTGGCTCAAATTTTTTGGGGGGGTCTTTTTGGGACACCCTGTACTTCTTTCCAGCATACCCGTGCTTAGAAACGGCGAGGCCCAAGAGCGTTTCCATGTGTGGGCCAAGATGAGGATGCGGTCGATCTCACGCTCGCCGTTCAGCCATTCCTACATGGCAAAGGAGAGTGGAACGTAGGCGTAAGCTCATAAGTCGTGTACGTGAATGAGATTGGACTATTCGACTATTCGACGTAAAGCAATGAGAATTCGCGGGGGGGGGGAACCGAATTTTTTTGGCCCATGTCTAGAATCATCAACTATAATAATTTTGCTGTGGTCTTCGTCCGTCTGTCCGAAGCCGAATCCAACTCGAAGGAGAAAGAGCTAGAGCTTAGTTAGCTCTCTTCGGATTCGGATAGAGCGTGATCAGAAACCCCCAAACTGATAAAAAAAACGTATGAAAAAGTTTTAGTTTAAACCAGGGTTGAAAAGCCGCTTCGCGCCTTTTCAACCCTGGCCCCCGTCTAGCGTCATAATATGCTTCATTTTGCATAATTCTCGTGAATTCCGATGACAAAAAAATGAAAATCTCTCCCTCCGCCCACTATATAGGCGCGCGCCATTTCCGGCATATGCTAATTGATTCCTAACAAAGTGGGTGCTCCATTTTCTAACAAAAACTTAATTTTAACGTCGAAAATAGCATGATTTGCAAAATCTGATGTGTGTGCAGTCATCTCAGCGCCATTACGCACCTAATGACGTATCATACGTTGCTTAAAACCCTTTCCCTCTCGAGATATCCTCCGGACACCCTGACGGAAGTTGCATGCAAAGTGGCACACACACACAAACACTATTTTTTATATATAGTAGGATTATTAAAATTAACTTGGAAAGTTTTTTCTTAGTAAAAGGGGTGGGGGACGGAGGTTGGGGTGATTTTGGAGATAGTGAGCCAGGTGGCGCGCGTTTCGTGGATGAAAATTTTTACGGGAGCCATTTTATTTCTTTTTTTTCTCCACGTATCCGGTCGGTCGTTATTTTTGTTTTTTAAGGGGATTTCAGCCATGGGAGGTATCTGAAGTCATCGGGAAAGTATTTAGGTAGTTTTTGATGGGGATTTCAGCCATGGGGGGTATCTGAAGCCATCGGGAAGGTAATTAGGTAGTTTTTGAACGGGATTTCGGCTATCGGGGGTATTGTTGGAGGTGGGAAAGGATGTGGTGGAGTGGGACATGTAGGGTAGCCCGAAGGCCGTATTATCATGCAACGGCCGGCCACGGCCGGCTCGTATGCAAATTAAAAGCCTACCGGCCGGCCGCGCCGTAGGGCAGTCTGGGAACGGCCCAACGGCCGGCCTCGGCCGGCCGTTTTGCCATGTCTGAAAAAAGCTAGAAAAACTTAGAAAATGCTTGAAAAATCGGAAATTTGGCCTTTTTTGGGTCCTCCCCCCGCGAATCTTACAAGCTCTTTAGGATTTTTCGACCTAAATTAAATTTTTAGTTAAATTTAAGTAGTTTTTATACTGAGGAATAGCTAAAAACCATTTAGAAACGCATCCGCTAGTCTTAAAAAAACTTAGGCCAGCGCCGAAAAAAATTCGGTCCCCCCCCGTGATTCTTTTCATCCGCGAATCCTAAAGAACCTTCACCGCTCATGTGCTAATAAAATTGGTATAAAGGAGAATTGTATCATAAGCGAAAACATGACAATTTGAATACGTTTTTCAACTAATAAGCTACCGTAATCATTTGACGAAAAAAGATGACGACCAGCGATGGGGATTCACACACGGTGCTGGGCGGACTGTGGTACGACCCTCGCTCATCTGTAAGTTTCGGTATTTGATGTATGATAAATGGCCCCGGATCGGCGCTTTGACGCCGAACCGCAGTCCTGGTAAAAAAACTCTAAGACAGGATTTGCTAACGAAGGCTGGCTGTTGTGCGGAAGCCATCAGACGTTTCTCCGCGGATGGGGAGAAGCTTCTGACGGCATCCGCGCAACACCCGGGAGCTGAAAAAACATGCCCGGGGGCAGTGCGTAGAAGATCGTCATTGTCTGTACTTTCAACATGGGCAATTCGGGAAGCAGAGTTATCCCGTCTGGTAGACGAAGGCTCAGTGCCTTGACCTGCTGAAAGAACGAAAATCTGTGTTACGAAATTTGTTAACAAAATAACTAATTTTCCCGTAACCCCGTACGACGCGTAAAATACGTTGCGCCTTATATAGATCATTTTGATTGCACTTCACACAGTTTTATAAAATTCATATAAAAAGTGCGAAAGATTCATTCTTTTGCTCAAAAATAGATGCAACATTGGCAGCACTTTTTCACTTGTTAAGAATTTTTCACATTTTTTTTTGTAACTTGCCAGCATTGAAAAAGTGAAAAACGCCATAAAATACATTAAATATTAATTAGCGCAAAATAAAAGGCATCCCCAGCCGCTGTCGCAAATAGACTCAATGGTGCTTCCAGACTATCGGGGGTCGGTTATTTTAGCGGGGGTCGGTTGCGAACTTTTTTCTATAATATCGTGCGCCTCGGCTAATTAAAAACTGGCCGTTTTTATAGACTGGTGCGCCGTTTGAAATGGTTCTGGGCTGTTATCGGGGGAGGAGACATTAAGAAAAACGTCATAAAACATGTTGAAAAAAAATTTCTTTTTCGGTCTAACGCATATGAAAATGGCTAAAACCGCGCTATAACCCTAGATTTTCGTGACTATAGGAGATAAATATTTTATAATTTTGATTATCGGAAGCTACTAAAAACAGTATTAAAATAAACTACAATTTATCACTAGGCAGGTATAGGCTAAACAAAAAGAAGATGCCCACCGACCCCCGCTAAAATAACCGACCCCCGATAACCTGGAAGCACCGACTCAATAGTGTTTCCGCAAATTCCACCCTTAATCCCGACAGCCACAACCCCGACTGCGATAATCCCGACAGCCATAATATGAAATTTCCGGTCGTTTTACGCAAAAATGGTTTTAAAATTTAGTGTTTCTGGCCTTCGGGGTTTTGACGTTTTGCCGTCGCCGCAACCCACCGGCAATCCATTCACCGCGTCAACAAATTTCTTCCAAAGCCCATCGTCATGCACCACATATCCCCAATCGAGATGCACCGCGCGGGCGCCGTATATTTCTGTGCATTCGGCTTAGAAACCAAAACGCTTTACAGACCTGATCCGTTCGGCCATCCATCTCTGAACAGCAGCACGTCGGTAATGTTGATGGTATTTGCCCGGAGGTTCGGTTTCCAGGTTCGGCAGGCTGTCGGGCCACTCACGCCTACCACACCGACGCGCGAGTTGTTGGCCAGAATGTGTACGGATTCAGTGAAGCGAATGACTGCTTGAGCCCGCTGCGGTTCACACAGCGGCAGGCTCCAAAACCAAACCCCACAGGTTAGTTCGCTGAAAAAGAGATGGCTTAAGTGCAGTTTACCCCCCCCCCAGCCCTAACTTTTCAGCCATACGTCCTATTAATGCGCCGAGTATCTCAAAATGTTCGCCGTGGTCGAATTACTATAAAAAGTTGTTTTCTTACATCAAAAATTGTTAGAAAAATTTTTATAACAATTATAAGTCTGGGTTTTCTTTAGTTAATTTTTGCTGTTCCAAAGTGAGTTTTCGTATCTCGGCTAACTTTTGACGTACAAAGCTGTCAATAGTACCAAAATGTAGCTCTTGCTCTGGAGAATACGCCTACAGTACGTTTGAGCCAAAAAAATAGCGGAAAATAAAAATATTTGAGTTTTAGACTCCTAGTACATCGAAGCATAGCGGCTTAATCTTTTCAACTTTCAAAATCTTGTAAAAATTTTTTTAGCAATTTTTGCCGCAAGAAAACAACTTGTTTATAGTAATTCGACCACGGCGAACATTTTGAGATACTCGGCGCATTAATAGGACGTATGGCTGAAAAGTTTGGGCTGCGGGGGGGTAAACTGCACTCTAACCAAAGAGATTTGTTGAAACGTTGAACCGTGCTTCAGTGCTGGCCATCAAGCAAATTTTTCTGCCATCGCGCGATAGAGCGTAATAGAATTTGAATTTTCCCCACTTTTACGGTTTTTAATAAACAAAAGATTAAATAAAATTACAAAAGTTTGAGAAACGTTGACTTTTTGGTCAAACACACAAAGAAAATGATCAAAAAAAGTCAGGTTTTCAAGACGTACGCAATTATTCCCACTCTGTCCAACGTATACACCCTATGGAAGTAGGGACCGCGCGCACTGCCTGCCTGTGCTGTGACAGGCCATTCCCCTCATTTGCGGGGTGGGGCGCCCGTCGGCCCCTCGCCAGGTTGTAGCTGTGGCTGACTGGTATGCATCCGCGCCTCCCGAGTGGGTGGCCCGGGTTCGACCCCCGGCCGCGGCAAAAATATTTGCTTTTTCCCCAAAAAAACGTCCCTGAACGTGCCCTTTAAAGGTACACTAAAATCTCGTTGGTTTGGTGCCACTCGCCTGGGACTAGCGCTTTGGACCCACTAGGCCATGGGAGACACGGGAGAGGGAAAGGGAAGAGGGGGTAAGAAGGGTCGGGCCAAGCCGCGGCAACGGGACCCAAATTCTCGACCCTCACCGACTTTTTGAACGAGATTTTAGGGTACCTTTAAGGTATCTATCGAAAGCTCTCATCGAACTGCGTAGATGTGGTCACGCCCATTTTTCAAAAGTCCCAATTTCCCGAAACAGCCGCCGATCAACACAGTTTTTTTTGGAAAAAGATGTAACTTTTGAAAAAAAACTGTAAAAATTGAGCTCAAAATTCGAAAATTTCGAAGGTCGGAAATACCACATCTCCTCAGCTCGTTGGAGAGCGTCCGATAGATATCGAAATCGTCAAGATCGGCCACATATGCGGTCGGTTAAAGGGCCGGGTGTCTTTATTTGGGCCGTCCATTTCCCTAATAAGCCGCTAGCTGGCCTACCCGCATTCCGGAGGAAAAGCAACAGCCAATGTCGGGTCGTTGCTGGGGAACCGCTTCCCAAACGCGAAATCGCTTAATTGGCCATTTAAGGAAAAATTAGCTAGCCTACCAATACTCGTTCTCTGCGACCTCACCCATCAAGTGGACCTGCGCCCAACATTTGGGAACGGCAGTGATGAAGGCCTGTAATGGATGAGGGGTATGTCGGCTACGCGGGTGGGGGAGGGGGGGGGGACGGGAGGACGGTCTTTGGGGCCGACCAACCTGTACAGGGTGTCCCAAAAAAATCCCCTAGCCGGCCGCAGACCTCTCCGATTTTTACGATTTAGGGATCTATCGAAAGCTCTCGGAAAGGCGAGTCCAGCACGTCTCTCTGATTTTCGAAATGTCGGAATTTTTTGCTCGATTTTCGGCATTTTTCATGCAAAAAGAACACGTTTTTTTTGTCCAAAACGCAATTTAACCGGTTGAAGCGCTATCCAAGCTGTGTTTTCGCAAATGCCTTTCAAAAAGCGGTCGTTGGGCTTCCAGGAAAGACGCAAAAATTCTTAAATTTTGATTTTTGTAAAAAACCCCTGGGTCAGAACAACATCCGAAAATCCGCCCGTTTCGCAAAAACATTAGTAAATGATAAAAAATTTTTAAAATTTTACGAAGCGGCGAGACGTGCTGGACTCGCCTTTCCGAGAGCTTTCGATAGATACCTAAATCGTAAAAATCGGACAGGTCTGCGGCCGGCTAGGGGGGGTTTGGGACACCTTGTATGACCGGACGCGACCGGTATATTTTTCGACGCTCTATCGAATGGCACCAAAGAAATTTTGCAAAAATATCGAAAAATCGAAAACTTGCTTTCCTTCTATGTCCTCCATGGAAACAAAGTTTAATACTTGTTTTTGTCATAACTATTTGCTATCACATTGTTTTGAACTAAAATTAAAACTCTTATGAAATTTTCGGATGCTCTATCGAATGGCGTCTTTAAAACGTCGAAAAAATAGCGCGAGTGTCGAAAAACAGCAGCTCACGCCGATTTTCAAGTTTTTTATATTTGCCATAACTTTTTTAGACTTTTCAGCAAGATCACAGCTCATTCGCTAGCGAAACACCGCGCACTAAGATCACCTTGAAAAGCGGGGCAGCATACGCCATTTCAAGCATCTCGGCCGGTCCCATAAAAGCAACGATATGCATTTGAACTTCGACGGGAAGCCGTAGCAGCTGCTCCACGGATAGGTAGCTGGCCCGGGGTACGTTCGCGGGTTTTGTAGCCGGAGCTTCTGACCCGGCCGCTGTCTCAGGCTCCATAACGATCGAGTTGCTGGCGCAGGGTTTGAGGGTCGTTGCGCATTTCAAGTCATCCTGAAGAAGAATTGATGCGGTTATCGGGAACCGGTGGCGACAACTTCAACAAGGTGCGGCGAAACGAACCTGGGCTTCCGGATCTCCGCCCCGCCAGCCGCACTAAATGTTTATTATTAGGCTCTGTCAAAAATGTGGCTTCAAAAATTTGATACGGTAAGAGTCTAGAAAACCCCCCCCCCCAGCCGGCACCAACTTTTGTATATGGGCCCCCGTTTGTGCTAGCGAGCTCTAAAGTATAACAATATGTTCGCCGTAGGCTAATTAGTAAGACTACATTGCAGTTCAGTCGAAAAAAATAGCGAAAAATAAAAATAAGGAAGGTAGAAAAAATGAAAAGTCGGCTGGGGGGTTTCCTAGACTTGAGCCTTTGATACGGTGCGTAAAGGTCTACCAGTGTCGAGCACAATCGGGCAAAAAATCCGAGCATTGCCGGTGCGAGGCGGCCGTTGCCGCCTTTGTGTACAATTTTAATGCCAAGCTCGAAAATTCTGAAAATTCTGCATTGGAATGCAACTTCACATTCAAATCGGCTATGTGTAAGCATTTTACAGATTTGATTTGATTTGCACTTTGGAAAGGGGACATAATCATGACCTCACTTGGGTAAATTTTTATAAACACTTAAGATAATCAATAATCTCAATAAATAAAATTTCCAATAATTTTTGGGAACCCGATTTCATGCAATCCAGTGTGAGAGATGGCGCTCCAAGCCCATACGAAGGCAGTCGAGCCAGATTTCGGTCCATTGGTTGCGTGGCCGCAAAAAAACCCTGTTACGTCTCGGTACTCTTTGCTCCCATTTATATTTTGCGTAACAAGACGCCTCAAACATGGCCGGTGTCCATACGATCCGTGAAGCCACCTGGGTACTCCGGAAATCCGACTTGAAGGATCGGAGCGAATTCCGTGTCCGCCTAGCTCGATGAATTGAAGCTTCCTCTTGCTCATGAACGCCGTTGTGATTCTGAATCCGTTTGGAAACGGGCTGGAGCCCACGGAGCAACAATGAGCATGGTAGTTTGTGCATGATTCTGAAGAAGTCGCAGACCGCATGCGCAAGCGGCGGCAATTCACGCAATCAACTGCCCTATCAACTTTGATGGTAGTTTAGTTGGCCACCATGGTGATACGTGCCTGCAATAGTTATTGCAGGGCAGATTTTACCAGGTGATCTTGACATATCGATAAAAACAGTGCACAGCCCCAGCAGTTTCAGCGACACCATTGTTCGATCCTGTAGCCCCAGCTCACGGCGACGACTTGCCCTTTTTGTTTTGCGAGTTTTTTTAAGGTGTAAGTAGAAACATTTACCGAAGAAATAAAATTACATAATAAATACACATTGGAAACAATGGAGACGAAACAAAAATTCACAAAACCTACAACGTATCTCACGAAAAGCTCAAATTTGTAGGGGCATGCCCATAATGAATTTTTTTTTGTTGAAAGTGAGGTAGGGACGCAAAGAAAGGGGTCAAAGCGGTTTGGCAGTACGCAGGGGTGCACATAGTGAGAATAAATGATCTGGAATTCCGACCGTTCGAACTACCCGGAGTTTAAAAGTTTATTGACAGAAAGGTTTTGAGCAAAATTCAAAATGAGGGAAACACGTAGGTGGAGAGGGGGGAAAGCTATAAAGAATTGAGAGCCGCGTCGAGCTATGGAATCAGTTCCCGCCGATTCAGTTACGTGGACCGGATCCGGTGGAGGTTTCGGCAGGTCCGGGGCTTCCGGCGGCGCCGATGGGTCCGGACACTGTAGCTGCACCCTTAGCTTGGCCCACATCCTGGCTCTCCGTATTCACTAATTTTTTCAGTTCGTGTTCGTTGTTGGCCGGATCGTTTGGTTTCGGGATTCCTTCTTTCCGGTACAAGAGTAGTAAAGTGGCTGCGACATACGGGATCAATCCGCCCAGGAAGTACCAGTAAAAGGCGCAGCCAATGCCGGACTAAATTAGGATAATGTTATTGGGATTTTTAGCATGTTGTTTTATGTATTTTATATGGTTTTTAGCATTTTTAAACGACTGAAAGCTTACGTTGATATTACAGAATCAAAATTGGAAATTCTTATCCATTTTCAGCAAGTTTTTGGCGCAAAATCAGCCCATTTCGAAAATTTTAACGGTTTTAGACGCTTTATTTCTACAGCTAAAACGCCGTAAATCGCTATGCAAATACAGGGTTTCCCAAAATAATCGACTCCTCTGGCGAGCCGCAGAGGAGTCGATTATTTTGGGAAACGAGTCGATTCTTCCTATTTTGACGATTTGGGTAGCCATCGAAAGCTCACGGAAATACGAGAAACCGAGCACTTTTGGTTTTTCAATATCAACATTTTAATTCAAGAATTTTATGGCAAAAATCCATGAAAACTGTTAACTTTATGCAAAATATGCATCCTCCTGCTAAGTCCCGAACAAATCAACTCGCCTTGAAGCCATCCGGTATTTGCTGGAAATACTTATTGGTCAGCCCATTCAAAAGAACAACACCTCCGAAGATAAGATATAAAACGACTAAACGAACGTATCATACCGCATAGAACCCTACCTTCCACAAGGGCCACATATCGAAGTGGTCGCCTCCGTTTATCCGCTATCGCCCGACAACAGAAGGCAATCGCCACTACGAGCCAGCAACAGGGCAGCAATATTAACAAGACCAGGGCAGCATAAAAGAACCAGCAGAAGACTAAAAATGATTTTGAAGCATTAGAACGCCACCATTTCAAGAGCTATCGACTTTTTTCAAAGTGCCCTGAAGAACTTTTGAACCAATTTTGAAGCCGATTGGCCCGGAAAGCGTGAAATAGGGCTCTTTTTTTAAACACCCTGTAGTACGATAGATTTGAGAAAAATGATCATATGTAAAAATCACCACCGTCCGGCTTTTTAGCAGTCATATTCAAGAAAACAGAATTGTTTCCATGCTTCGGCGTCCAGCCCGTCGCCCAGGACTGACAAATAGGAGCGTCATCTTTGACGATGCAGTCGCTCAACAAACCTCGCTAAATAGTATTTTGCGTAGCTGCAAAGAATTGGCACACCTGATATTTTTCTGTGCTATTGTTGGAGGATACAACGATCCACGACTTGCTATAGCAGCTAACTCCCGCGATGACCATTGATGCGATGTATAGCATAATAACAAACACGTAGGCGAAAGTACGCTCGTCTAGAGGAATTCCGTTGTCATCCCTAGCAACGTCCCTCCTCGCCATCTAAATTAGCCTATACAGGATTTCGAAAACACCGTTTCGAAAGATCAGGATTTCGAAAGTCGCCATTTCAAAAAATCTTGGTCGCGAAAGGGCGCTATTTCGATGTCGATTTACATGCTCGCACTCGCAACCGAACTCATTGCGTTGAAGAATGGAAAATCAACAGAAAAAAATTTCTTGCGACCTAGATCCCGGCGATTTCCAAATCAATTTCCAAAATCGTGATTTTCGAAATCGAAGCGCTAAAATAAAGAGCTTATATTCTGTATCGACAAAAATCCCGACGCTCGAGGGTGCAAGCGCTCGATTTTTGTAGCATTTCAGCGCTGGTGATTTCGCTGCTAATTGTTTCGTAGCAAAGAGCATCACCAAAACGTTTAGGAAGATTGAAATTTACTAAGAAATGAGCGTCTTTTGAAAAACCTTATACGGACACAGTCATCTTGAGAATTACGCACGCAATGAGGTAACAAAAATACTGTAATTGGAACGCTAGAAGGGGTACGTTAGCTAGTTTTTGGTCATCCTGTATGGTAGAATTTTAACAAAAAATGTTCGCTTGCCAAGGCCGATCCCGACAAAACTCACAACGGCAACTAGGACGAAGGGGAAAGAGAAAATCATAATGGCGCCTCGTTTTTTATTCAGCTGCCGATTGGCTTCGAATCGCAGGTGTCTTACGGTATCCCCAAAGGCCAGGCCAGGAAAAAAATTCGCACGGGTTTAGGGGGGAGAAGTAAGTGTTTTTGTATGGAGTGTTTTCTACTAGAAGCAGTAGCTTACCTGGCTTAAATGACAACTTTCAAGTACTTTTTAGTCCTAAGAGTATCGATTCTGGATATAAGCCACAATCAGCTATAATATGGCTGAACTTCTAGTGCATGCACGACTACCGAATATGCTGGAAAGTTCGAAAATCAGATCCGACACGATACAGCACACGCGGCCGCGTTGTTTATCGTTTTCGGGAGCAGGCTCGAATGGTTTTTTCAGCGTGGCACCGATTAAAAAATCTCAGCAGCCCGGCTAGCGGATCCCAACCTGATAAAGGCCGACCTGGGCCTCCCGATATCTTCAAAAAAATTTCCAATTTAGGCATCGAAAAAAGTGCGGCTTTGGGCGGTGCTAACGCCATTTTGTGGCTTTTATGAAGTCATAGTTTCCACTTCGTTTTTTCAGCCATTTTTACGACTTGGCCCGAGCGACCGGGCTTGAACTTTGATAAATGACAGTAACGTCCTCGGGCTCTGATTGGGCCGTGTAAAAAATGTCGACATTTTTCGTTGAAAATGGATTTTGTGTAGAATTTTGCACGGAATTCGAATCGCTTGGTAACCGGCTAAACAGCCATTTTTGAAAACGAACGCGCTTCCGAATGAGCGACAATTTTTCCAGATTTTTTAAAACGAGGTGGACCAAGGAATTTTTTTTAAACAAGGTGGTCCTCCATTTACACCAGAATTGTATTTGAAAATATTTGGAAATATTTGTATAGGATAGTTTTATCTTAGATGGCGATATGTGGAGAGCCTTGTAATTGTGCGTTTTTTTTGTACGTGTTTGTGTACGTCCTTCGGGCTCAAAAGCCCTGTAACTTTTTGAATACGGTGAATTAGCAGGTTTTGAAGACAGATTTTGAATTAGCGCAAAATCCTGCGCCAGGTACGCGCTACGCTTCACCAACGTGAGCAATCGACGGATTTGCTTTTCGTCTTGTGCTCGGCTTACGCCTAAAAAACGATAGAGCTTGAAATTCTGATGATCAAGCGTAATTTTTTTAAAGTAAAAAACAACACAGTTATGCCTTGTGAATAAAATGGTCATGGAAGGGCCAATTTTGCCGATTTTGCCGATCCGCGCTCAACATAATGTCAAATTTAAGAGACGTTTTCGCAAAAACCGTGCTCGTTCTTGGTCTTTGAGGCGTAGGCCTCTGCTTAGACTTACGGCGGACTTAGGCTTAGTTCGGGAGTAGGCTTACGATCAGGTTTAAGACTGGCACATGCTTAGCTTAGGCTTAGGGTCAGGCTTAGGATTGGGTTAGGCTGAGCATCGGCTTATGTTGGACCTAGAATAGTAAATTTTTTGGCAAGATAGGCAATTTTTTTATTTATCTTATACGCTCTTAGATATTATTATATATTTTAGAGTGTCTTTACGATGTCTATGTTTTAAGTGTTTACGTTGATTACCAGCTGCTACATAATTACTAGAACTTTTTAGCCGATCTTTAACTAATTCTACGATCGGATTTGGTCATTTTCCAACATTTTTATCATTTAATCCATTATTTTAAAGGATTTGAACCGTTCTTCCAAATTTTATTGGCAAAAATAGCGTTAAAACTATGGTAATTGTTAAATTTTGAGCCATCGCACCTGGGAAAAAATGTTTCGGAAGATCTCTTGGTCTGAATTTGGTAGGCAAGATTGTTTGTTAGTCACATATTAAATTTTTGTTACTTCAAACCCCAAAAACCGGCCGTGAGTGGCACATAAATCATCGTAAGGGTCCTACAGTAAGACCGTGATAGCGTACCAGTATTTGGCATCATGAAAAAGGCAAACAAACCGTTTTTTCTCGAAAAGTACATTAAGCCCGGCAAGAGGGAAAAAACGCACAAAAACCGCTATCTATCATCGGTGCTTTACGAGCCTTTTCAACGGCAGTAAAATCATTCCCAACCTATGGTTTTATGGACCGTTAGTGAGAAGCGGAGGGAGGGAGGGAGGACTTTTTGCAGTTCCGCTAAATTTATGATTACAGTATCCTACTATATATAAAAAAATAGTGTTTGTGTGTGTGTCTGTGCCACTTTGCATGCAACTTCCGTCACCGTGTTCCAGTAGTATCTCAAGAAGGGAGGTACTTAGGGGTATGTTCGATACGACATTAGTGCGTTATGGTCAGGAGATGACTGCACGCATATGATATTTAATAAAATCACCTATTTTCGGTATTAAATTTAAATTTTTGTTGAAAAATTGGGGACTCTCTTTGTTAGGAATCAATTAGCATACCCCGGAAGTGGCGATCGTCTATATAACGGGAAAGAGGAAACGCTTTTGATTTTTTGCTTATCGGAATCCAGGAAAATCATGCAAAGTGGAGAATATTTTAGGGTCAGACGGGGCCAGGGTTGAAAAGTCGCGAAGCGGCTTTTCAACCCTGGTCTCCTCTAATTTAAGCCACCCGGCTCAGAATTTGCATAAAATTGGCACACTGATACAATCGACCATGCTGATCTGCATCTCGGTTTCCGAATTTGCTGCTAATATTTAAAGCGGAGATTTTTGCCACTTTTTCAGGTCTGTTCTTTGTTGGGATCGTCAAATCTCGACCACGATTATTTTTCCCATTTTTGCCAAGGCAAATATTGGTAGCGTTTTCAGAAAATTTTTCGTTTTCGAATTAGCTCTCTAACTCAAAACTTTCGAAAACTGGAATAATTGGAAAATCGACGATTCCGACTCTGGTTTCCTATGGGAAATGGTGCAAAGCGGTTTCAAACAGCTGTGAGACGCCGTCTAGCGCAAATCCCGCTCTAATGAACTAATTGCCCATTCGAATCAGAAAAATTAAGCTAAAAAGCCAAAAATTAAAAGATTATTTTTTCGGCGAAAAATTCGCTAAAGGGTGAGTGCTCACGTTTTGAAGATTATTAGAAAATTTCTGTGGCATAGTGATGATCGGCATCGTCGACTCTATCTGTGCGCAAATTTCGAGGCAATTTTGAATTCGAGTGTATTAGACGCTCCCTGGGCAGTACTTACGCTTTCCCTTTCTAGTGACCCTGAGAATTCTCAAACATGCGATCCTGTAGATTTTGAAAATCAGTTGAGCATCAATTTCCTTTCCTCGGCGTTCACCCAGCGAAGTAACACCTTTATATTCCTTCTAGATTCCGCTATATCCTATTGCAAGACCGTTGTTGGTTGTCTACCGGCCTTGAACCGGCTCATCACATCGCTCCTGTTTTCCTTGGTCCAAAACTACTACGAGCGGCTGCCAGAACTGTATTTCTTGAATCCATGTTCCGCTTAATTCTCATGTGTTTCCTTTCTTTAGCAAAGAATACGTAAACATTTATTACTGGACTCACCCATATCACAAAATCGAGTTTTCAACGTCCAAAATAGGTCAAATAAAAATGATAATGAATTGAGCCAATGGATCGACACGATTTTGGTTGCATTTTAGCTACAAAAGTGGGCGTAGAAGGGTTCAGAAAATCACACCGGCAAAAAGGGAAATAACAATAAAAAAATAATTGTAAACCCGTATTTCTAAATTCATCATGAAAAATAAGAAAATAAGAAATAGAAAAATACACAGACTAAAATTGTACAGTATGACTGCTAAAAGGGGCGCATGAGCAGGGATTTTTGAGGAAAGAGAGAGAGAGAGAGAGAAAAAAAAAAAAAAAGAGAGAGAGAGAGAGAAAGAGAAAGACGGAGAGAGAGAGAGAGAGAGAGAGAGAGAGAGAGAGGAGAGGCTAACTAAAAATCTAGAACTTCAACACCTCCTCCGTAAATATGGCGCCTCGCGGAATTAGCGGAAAATTCGGTGTTTTCTCGGCAGGCACCATCGTCGGTTGGATCGTCCTGAAAATTTACATATTGTTAGCCAAGAAAAATCTAATATTACAAGGTGGAAAAGTTAGTATTAATTCTCAAAATTTTGAGTAGCAATAGTTCAGTGGGGAAATTCTTGGGTAAAGCGTGCATTAATGGCAGGCTTGACGAATGTGTACACTTACGGTATTATTTACGTAATATACCGGGCCACGATACTACAAAAATAAATAGAATACTGATTTATATAAATTCTTACCGTGTTTTGGGCTTTGGCGGAACGGGGGGAGGTAGTTTGGAGTTTGAGCAGGTCTTGGAATTTGCTGAAAGATGTTTAATAAATTTTTGTAGTTTTTGAGCCTGTTAGTTTAGAACACTTAATGAATTATAAAGCATTATAAAAGTTAACCTCGGCTAAAAAGGAATTTACGATTCTTTGAATGCAACAATTTTTTGTTAAAAAATTACCTAGAAATTTAAAATATTTAAACATTGGGAGTTGGTGTTTTTAATAACTTAAACGCAATTCATACATTTCAAATAACGGTAGCGATTTTTAAAACGAAAAACTTTGCAAAATTTGGAGGAAGGAAACGACTAACTATTTTTCAAAAATAGTTTAATTTGCTTAAAAATGATATTATATTTGTATTAAAATAGAACATAAAATAGCCCACACTAAAACATAGAATGACAAAAACGCCATTAAACCCACCAATTCCATTGATATTATCGTAACCAGCGTCCGGGGCGACGCGACTCGTCTTCTTGGGCGGAAGCTCTGGTGGCTAAAAATTTTGAGATCAAAAAATTACAGCGGTTTTTGCTCTACCTTCATGCTTTCCGTGTTGACATACGATTTTGGTGGCAGCGCCGGCCGAGCCACGAAATCAGAGCCCATCTTGTTGCTCTGGAAAAGAAAAAATTAATTGGTTTTCGTCGTCGACCGTTTAGCGGTTTTAAAGGGCCCATGAAGCGTGAGAGTCGACCCCCGCCTCCGCTAGGTCTCGACAGCTACGCTACACCCCAAATGACGCTTTTAATATAATTTTTATTTTCTATTTCTTCCCCCCAATTTCCCCACCCCCCCTCAAACCTCCTTTAAAAAAAAATGCCCCGTCCTTCCTTTATTTTTGGGAGGTTCCTGGGACCTAGTCGAGACTTAGTCGACAGCAGGATAGATTTTCAAGCTGTCTGGCACCTTTAAAACCCCGAAAAATGCTGAAAACATACCGGTATCGTTGCCCTGACATGAGCTGACGCCGCATCAGCCGATATCCGGGTGGCATTAATTTTCGCAATGGGCTTATCGTCAGAGGAGCATCTCGTACTCGTCGGGGCCGAGGAGGGGCTACGTGGCGAGATACTGGCTGCTAAAATTAGAAGATCGATATGTTGAATGTAATGATTTCAGTGTTCAAATGAAGTTTTTCCATGCCTCTTAAGAACTTGAACAGTAAGAAAACCGAATTTCGGGTTGCGGTTACCTTATCACAACAGTCTAAGGGTAAGAATTTTTCGTAGGCATAATTTTACCAAAAATAGCTGGTGTTTCTACGGGAAAACAGAAAAAGCCCGACAGCTAAAAATGCCGACAGCAAAATGCCGATAGCTTGGACTTTCGGCATTTTAACTGTCGGCTTTCTGGTTGAAATCGTGTTTTTTACTTCCAAGCGCCATTAAAAGCTGGGAAGGCATACTAAAAACCTATTAAAATTAACCAGAATATTTTATTGTACTCCTTAGTGCTAAAAGACAAAATAACAAAAACATTCCGGTATCTTACCCTTTACGACGTCCTTCTGCAAATTATCGCCACACTCGACAAGAAACTTGTAGGCTTCCTGGGCCTGCGAGGTCCATTCCAGGTAATTCCTCGGCTCGTCGCTAAAACCATTTCTGTTTTTGACGATTATGAACTCCCTTTCTCTAATTTATTCTATTTTTCATTTCAATTTCTAATTATTTTACCCCGTTTTTAACCTACCCATTCTTTCCCTGCTCGTTCTGCGTTGGGCTTGGCCGTCTCGCCGCCGCGTCGAGCTTCTTATCAACCTGGAAATGGGTGCGATTTTGCTTGCGTCAATCTGGCGACTTTCCGGATTTGAACGCTGATAAATTAGTGGGGGATTAGGGGATTATGATGGTGTGAATTATGGTTTGGCACGGAAGTCGGAGAATTGAATGTTTTGGCACAAGATCGCACACTAATCTCTCTCCCTTTCCCTCTCTATCTCTCTCTCTCTCTCTCTCTCTCTCTCTCTCTCTCTCTCCCTCTTTCTCTATCTCTATCTCATTGTCTCTCTATCACGCTCTCTCTCTCATTCTTTCTCTCTCTATCACCCTCTCTCCCTCTCTCGGTCTCTCTCTCCCTCATTTCCTTACCTTACTATGCAGCCGATTCTCCTTCTCATGCCATCTTGCCACCTCCTCATCACTCATCAATCTTACGGTAGGTGGGGAGGAGGAGCAGCTATGTCCTCCCACCTCACTTCCGCTACTCCTTTTCGTCTCGAGTGTACTGTGGTTCGAGTGGGAAGATTCTAAAAGTTGCGCTGTATGAAAGCCGGTAAGAGAGAGAGACGGAGAGAGAGAGAGAGAGAGAGAGAGAGAGAGAGAGAGAGAGAAACTCACCTTTAATAAGCGGTCGAGTATCCGAATAATAGTCCCCTCCCATTGTAGACAACGAATAATCAGCCAAATCTCGATCCAAATGCGCTACTTCGTCGATCAGCTCTCGTTCCGAGGTGGATGGTTGCGAGACGGCGGCACTGAAAAAATTATTTTAAGGGGGGCTTTGACAGTAAGAGATAATCTGATTGTCTTCTATTTAATTGACACTACGTACACTTAGTTCCTCCGGAATTTTATCCATATTGTAGGTAATTAAAGGGGTTCTTCGGCTTTTCTAAGGTTGAATCCATTGCACGGTACGTTCAAAGAAAAAATGGGGCATGTTTATCGGTGTACGCAACGTAAAAAGTAGTATTTAGTACGATAAAAGCTTTACTTTTAGCGTACTAGCGTAAAGCTACCGTTTTTAATTTCAACCCCTCCCTTAAAAATAGATTTTAAAAACTCCGGCTTTCGGGCTTTTCTAGCTTCTGTTTCCTCAAAAATACCAACTAACCATCTCCGTTTCCCAATAGGAAGTTGCCGAAAGAATCGAGCGGGTGAGATTTTCATTTCGCGGTAGCCTAGTTTGATTTTTGAGCTAAAGAGTATCGTCAGTTTCAGGCTGAATGGAATGGGGAGAACGCAAAAACAAATCGGATATTTATAGCTTTAAAAAAGGCAGATAAGGAGGTCAAACAAGCACGATCTAAAACCCGTCTAGTGCAAGAATGACGTGGATAGGAAAGTATCGGAACGGCCCCGGATACTACCGTAACCTTGATGTGGGGAAACAGAGTTCAAATAAGGGTCCAATCGAGGGACCGGAAATGGGGGAAGAGAGAGGGAGAGAGAGCGAGAGAGAGGGAGAGAGAGAGAAAGCGAGTGTCCGTCGGTCAAGGATATTGTTGTTCGCTGGGCGGCGAGGTCGAATCGGCCATTTCGATGGATGCACACCACCACCGGAAGTGCCCAAAGGCAACCCCGCTCGAAACAGCAAAAAAAGGGGGAGAAATAGACAACACCAATGGAATCAGAATGATGAAAATTGCAAGGAAAGCATCGTCAATGGATTTTTTTGAAATTATTTTGGATTTTTTTAGAAAGTCGTTTTTGATGAAAATGGGGATAAGTAAATGAAATGGATTAATGGCATTAAAAAATATACATTATTCAATTAGAAAGGCCATCTCAAAACTCTAATAATATAAAAATCAGAATTTGATCCAAAAATGGTCTTTTTGGTAGTAGGTATTTTGCTATTTTTTGCTAAAAATTGTAACGTTTTTACGTTTAGAACTAGTAACAGAAAAGTTGGTTGCCCCCCCCCCGATAATGCAAAAGAACCAGAAAAGTGTAACCCTTGGCAAAGACCCTAGGAGACAAGAGGACGCTATCAGCCCCCGATCCCGATTTATGCAAAATTCGGAAGAGACCGGCCCATTTTCGGGCTTATCAGGGCTGGCCAGGATGCAGCCGCCACCCCGGCTATATATATTTCCATTTTCCGCCGCCGCTTTTTCCGGCAAATTCCAGTGTACACCCCCAAATTGGCAGGCGCCTTATCAAAAGCTTAACGGCATATTATTATGGCGGCTGTCACGAGGCCAAAAACTGTTTATTTGAGGCGAGAGAGAGAGAGAGAGAGTGATAGCGAATATTAGCGCCTGATCCTCCAAGCAGCGGAGGCGTTTACGATCAAAGAGTAGAGCAAATGCTATAACAATTTATTGGTGTTTTTGAGGCAGTTTTAAGGGGATTGTGACAACAAATTCAGGTCCGGCCGGAAATGCCACAAAAAATTAGATGACGTCGTTCCCGAAGGGTTGAAAAAGGCTTTAAAGTGACTAGAAAATGCCAGAATCTACCCTCTCTCGAGTAGATCCCGAGTCGGCACTCCCGACAGCTACGCAAGACACCAAATGACGCGTTTGTTTTTATCGCATTTATTTCAGGGGATTAATTCGGGCAGGCTAACTGACAAAGACTATTGCGGATTTCTGATGAAAGGTAGTCAGAGTGCAGAGGGCCGGCGAGAGAAAAGAGCAAGAGAGAGTGAGAGAGATAATGAGAAAGAGATAGTGAGAGATGAGAGAAAAAGCCAGAGAAAAGTATCTAGCGATTTAACGTATTTGTCAAGACCTAGTGGCGACAAAGGGTTAATTCTAGCGATTCCTGGGGCTATTAGGAAGGTCAAAACGACGCTCTAGGAAACCGAAAAATCAGGAAATAAAACCTAATCAGGAAAAACGGCGCCAGATCAGTGAATGAACCCTTTGGCTTATGATCTGGCGTTTGTTCTGAACCGATTTTCTATGGGGCTTATAAGCCTATTCCTCCTTGGGTTTATGAGTCTGATTCGGCAGACACGTGTGCGCCCCCTCGTCCTGGGGGACGCTCTGAACGCGGCCAGATTCTGGTGATTCACCCCCGCAAAATGTCACCATTGTGATGGCTCCGCTGGTAATTTTTGTGTGCTTTTTGATCACGGGATTGGGATGGTATCAGGACGAGCTGAAAACTTAGAAATTCCAATTTGAAAAAAAGTTAAGACGAAGGAACCTCTAAGAATGGTCTAAAAATAGTCAGATTTTTTGTAAAATTTTTGAGGGCCGGCTAGCAGAGAACCTTGCGGAACCATGTTTCGGATAAAACACTTGAAAACTACAGAAATTGCGCCATTACAGAGTGCGAGAGTGAGCGAGAGAGAGAGAGCGAGAGAGAGCGCGCGAGAGACAGTGCAAGAGATGTATTGAGCGAAAAAACTCCATCTCGCGTCCCTCGCGCAGCAACTCAGAATAAATACCAATTCTGACGCAAAATTACAAAATACCAGAGAAATTCTGGAAAATTCCATACAGCACCTTATGACGACTGAAATCCCCCATTTCTCTCCGTTTTCCCCCGTTTTGTTATGGCTGCGGTGGGTGGGCAAATATTTCTCACTTTTACAAAACCTAATCCAAAGCGCAAACCAACTCACTTTTCCGGGGTCCTCGCATAAACGGCACAGACGGGCGGTTGCCTATTTGGTGACCTTCTGGGCTGCAGAAATTCCTCGCTGTTGCCGAATGTCCACGAGTTTGCGC
This sequence comes from Mesorhabditis spiculigera, assembly GCA_958295435.1. NCBI lineage: Eukaryota > Metazoa > Nematoda > Chromadorea > Rhabditida > Rhabditidae > Mesorhabditis > Mesorhabditis spiculigera. The sequence goes on along the minus strand of CATQJA010002710.1, from coordinate 331,057 downwards.
TGCGGTTCATCGTGTTTTGGAGCGAGCTGGAATTTGCGAGGTTTTTAGGATTGACGCGAGCTTGTTCGCATCTCACTCTCTCTCTCTCTCTCGCCCCTCCCCTAGTGTTTCAGACGAGAGATAGAGAATGTGAGAGCAATAGGTGGCTCTATCCCAGTAACGTGGACCATGTAAGGAATCGTGGACCATAAAAAAAAACGTGGACCATAACCGAAATCGTGGACTTTAAAAAAAATCGGGGACCTTAAAAAAAATCGTGGACCGGTAGTCAGAATCGTGGACCCTTGGTGAAAATCGGGGACCATAGATTTGGCTGTGGGGGCAAAATTTGGCGGCGTTCAAAATCGTGGACCATAGAATTCCGTCCTGAGCTGAGTTATGGTCCACGATTCTGAACATCCGAAAAAAGGCTAAATTGTTCGGAAAAACTGTGTTTAGCTTCCACAGGGCGGCCATGTTTGTTTTTCACACCATTTTTTTTGCGGCATTTCACATGGGCTTATCATGTTGGGGGTTCGACCATAGATTTAGTGGAGGAATTACCTACATAATGTCGATTTACACAATGCCGATTTTCAGAATGCCGGTTTTGCGTCCTTATGCCGAGTCATTTTTCATTGCATTTTTGTTTCGCCGAATCCTAGTTTTTCGTAATCGATTTCCGGGGGGTTCTAAAAAGTCTCTAACCTTATTTTCTATACAAAAATCTTACAAAATTCTCATAAAAATAATCTCCCCTGGCAGGTAACGAAGACTGAATTTTTAACGACGGCTTCGAGGTTCTTGATTCAGGGTAATTCCCCAGCAAAATCCGGGTTTCGCTATTTCAAAAAGTATCGGGGGCGCGTCAATATCGAAAGCATAGGTTTTTCGGAAAAAATGGAATACCAAATCCTAGGATTCATCGGGAGGACAAACGTTTAGCGCCCTGCAAACAGACGCAAAATCGGAATTATCGGAATCGGCATTATAAGAATCGATATTCTAAGGATCGGCATTGTGTAAAATCGGCATTCTGAAAATCGGCATTCTCTAAAATCGGAATTCTGAAAATCGGCATTGTGTAAGTCAACATTATGTAGGTAATTCCTCTGCTAATTGCTACAATGTGAAATGCCGCAAAAAAAAAAAATGGTGTGAAAAACAAACATGGCCGCCCTGTGGAAGCTAAACACAGTTTTTCCGAACAATTTAGCCTTTTTTCGGATGTTCAGAATCGTGGACCATAACTCAGCTCAGGACGGAATTCTATGGTCCCCGATTTTCACCAAGGGTCCACGATTCTGACTACCGGTCCACGATTTTTTTTAAGGTCCCCGATTTTTTTTAAAGTCCACGATTCCGGTTATGGTCCACGATTTTATTTATGGTCCACGATTCCTTACATGGTCCACGTTACTGGGATAGAGCCCAATAGGTAAATAGAGAAAGATAGAGGCTGGTAGAGAGACAAAACGAGAGAGAAGGAGCAAGGGAGAGGGAGTGCGAGAGAGCCAGAGAGAGCCAGAGAGAACCAGAGAGCCGCGAGAAAGCCTGAGAGGGCCTGAGAAAGCCAGAGAGATAGAGAGCTATCATCCAAACAGCTCACTCAATCGACCCATTCAGCACGTACAACGACTCGTCCAGCATCACGTTCAGCGCGTTCACCTGGTCGCGGGTCAGCGAGTTGGGGTTCTAGATAAAATTGGTACTACTAAACTGGGTTTTTTGGCTTGTTTTTTTGTTAGTCGGGAACTGATATAAAAATACCGATAGTGGAGGCGCGCTGGGCTCGGCACTTTGCCGAGTATTCGTAATCAGAGCTGCCTGTTGAGAAGGAGCACGAGATCCGGGAGGTGAGATGACAGAGTGACGATCCCTGAAAAAAATAAATTTAGAAATTAATTGAGCAAATCCAAACCTGAAAGTGACACTATTCTTCGACAACGTCGCCGGGCTGCCAATCGACCCTTCGGCAGATCGATCCGAACTGCTTGGATTTGTGGTAGAAGGCGTGGACGATCTCAAGGTGGCGGCCGGGGAGATGGAGTTTGGTTGCACCGGGGTCCCTCGGGCCAAGTCTTTTTTATCGATCTGGAAACGGAAAATTTAAGAGGCCGTGAAGCGGGAATACGCTGGGTTTTGGAGTGCCGCGTAGCAGTTTAGACCTAGTTTATGGAAGGTTCAATAGTCACACTTCCCGGTTCCGTTCACCCAATAGTTCCACCGACCTGAAGCAGTCCAATGGCCGTCCCGTCCTGCCCAACGTGACACATATGCCGCAGCTCGCCCTGCGGCTCCGAGATCAGCAACTTTTTCGTCTCCCTGTCGCACGATTTCCATTCTTTTTTCTGAAAAATTGAGAAATAGAGTTATACTTCTTTGATAGGTCTGCAAATCACTGCAAAACTTGGGGGTTTTTGGAGTCTTTCTGTTAACGGAGGTCGCTATACGCTTTATAAGCGCATTTTCTTATTAGCAAAACTCAACAGAATTGTTCCTTCATATTTAAATTGCCCTTGGGTACTAAAAATGCTTAAAAATTCACAAAACATTCAAAATTTAAAAATCTAAAAAAATATCCATGCTATTTGTATCATATTTTGTTGTTTTCTACATCAATTTTCATCAAATAAACCACTACAAATTCCTAAAAATAATAACAGTTTTTAAAAAGTAAATTTTTCATTTCCCAAAATTTTTAAGCAAAAAAATGAAGTTGAAATTTTGTATATTGAAGCAAAATCAAATGGCATAGCATTCGCGCATTAATGAAGACCACATTCCAAATTGTTAGTGGTAAAAACACGACGGGGGTTCTCAAAGGGACTACTTCAGTTACAAGGATTTTCCTTAGCGTTGCCTCGTCGCAGGAGTGCGTCATTAGTTTGCTCTTAATGCCAAGCTAAAAGTCGTAAATAATTAAATAAATGAAAATTAAACAAGTTATGTAAATTTAATTAAACATTAATATAGAGAATTCAAAATTACCTTATCCTTCGTCTCTTTTGCCTCCTTTGATTTCCCGTTCGTGGGTTTTGGCTCGATTTTTGCGATTGTTGGGATTTCAGCACCGAGATGAGCGACCTAAAAAATTCATATAAATAGGTTATAAAAGTTATAGAAGTTATTTACATTCATATTTATAAAAATTGTATAAAATTAATGTAATGCAAATTTTATTTCATCTAATATAAATATGTAAATTTATACTAAGTGAAATTTTATAAATTCAAGGAAAAGAAACTTTTTTTATGTTATACTTTACATAAATATAATAAAATCTTACTTACCGTATCTGTCGGCCGGAAATACCCGACTTTCCCGTTCTTCATCGATCCAAGCCAGTAGTAGCCATCCGGGTAAGCTTCGGGGCTGAAAAATCGGAAATGTCAATTTTTGTGCTTTTCATTGATTGAGCGCCTGAGCATCTGGAAAATTTAGACAAGCTACCGTACCTTCGGCAAAGTACGGTAATCAGCTCGTCGCGCTTGAATTGTAAAAAGGGTTCTGGCTTCCGGGCGGCTTCTTGAACGGTTCGAACGGTTTGTGGGATACGGTCGTGGAAGTTGTCCACTGGAAAAATTGGGTTCGAGAGAGAGAGAGGGCGCGAGAGAGAGATAGAGAGAGAGTACCGAGTTTACATACCTATATCCTTAAAAGTAGGCCGTTTATCCGGATTATGCTGCCAGCAATCCTTTAATAAATCCCACATATCGTCAGGGCAAAACTGAGGCCGATCAAGGTGTTCACAGCGTCGATCCACGGCTTCCAGGATCTAAAATCGAGATAAAGAAGCGGGAGAGAAGAACGAGAGCGAAAGAGAGAGAGAGTGAGAGAGAGAGCGAGTGCTTACCTGTGCCCCATTAAAATCTTGCCACGGCATCTGCCCGTAGCTGAACATCTCCCAAAGAGTGACAGCATACGACCAGACATCAGAGGCCGAGGTGAACTTGAGGAAGTTGATGCATTCGGGAGCGCACCTCAAAAAAGGATTTTAGGGTACCTGCCCAAGTTTTTGAGGTACTTTAACGATGGAACTTTATTGTACGGCGTTTTGAAATCAAAATGTGGCTATTAACCGAATTTATCAAGGTCGGTTTAGTAAACTAAAACGATAGCGTAGAAAACTATAGCTTACCAGGCAATCGGCAGCTTCAGAGTCGGTGAAAATTCACTGCGGTAGTAGTCCTCGCCGACTCCAAGGGATCGGGAGAGGCCGAAATCGGAGATTTTGATCTAAAACAGATTCAACATTACAAAAATTCCAATTTTTTAAAAGAAATTTAGAAATTAACTTTTACAGGTACTATCCGCCAAAATTAGAAATAACGATAATGGGTATCGAGGGATAAAAACTGACCTTTTTCGGTCCAAAAACAAGCACGTTCCTCGCGGCCAAATCACGGTGGATCAAGCGCTGCGACTCAAGGTAGGCCATCCCGCCGGCGATTTGTACTGTAAAAGACGAATTAGCTAAATTTGTAAATGTATTTCAATGGAAATGGGTTCATTTCTGTCTTTAAAATGTTCAAGATTTTCCGTCCACTTTTTAGGATTCGGAAGAGATCACTGGATTTATCTCCAACTTACACGCATATTCGCAAAGCACATCAACCGGAAACAAGTCCCGAAGCGCCGGTTTATGAAGGCATTCAAGCAGCGAACCACAGGTGGCTAATTCCGAGACGAGCATTACTTGCCGGGTGTCGAGAACAACACCGTACAGTTGGACGACGTGGTCGTGGCGCATCCTGAAAATATGTTTGATTTCGGAGTGAAAAGTTCAAAAATGGCTTTCTATCTTGTCTTTAAAAGATTAAAAATACTTTAAAAGATTTGAACTTTTAGCAAACGTACTTTAATAACACTAGACGTTCCAAAAATGCTCAAATTAATCTGCTTTGACTTAAAACCGAAATCTGGAATTTATTTCATGATTCAGACCCACCTCGTCATAATGGCGGCTTCAGAGAGAAAACTTGTCGTGCAGTTGACCAGCTTGCCGGTGGCGATCACTTTCACGGCCACCTTGAAACAAATTTTTTAGTAATTTTCACTCTATTTTATTTATCAAAGACGCCTCTATTTTCTAAGTTTTTCAAAGTCCAATTTTAGCCGTACCTGCATGGTGTCCTGGCTAGCCGGCCCGTTGTTCCAGGAGGCCTGCCAGACAGCTCCAAATTCTCCTTTTCCGAGCTCTTTTGTTAGGGTTATCTGAAATCGAGGTAAAGTTCTTAATTAGAGTTTACATACTTTTTCGATTGGGATGACATGCTGCTCGGTTTTCGACTCTTCCCGCGCCTCGACGTGATGCCCGTTTTCGGTTTTTGTGAAGGCCTGGAATTTCAAAATTGTTTGAATTCTTTGTGTCTCTCTGCCTCTATCTGTCTCTTTTCCTCGCTCACGATCTCTTTCTCTACCTTGTTCCCTCGCTCTTTCTCTCTCTAACTTTTACCTTACCTTTTTTAACTTTCCAAACACTCCAATTTTCGGGAAGAGCTTCTGATATTCTTGGCGTAGCCGCTTCTGCTCTGGCCGACTCATGCCAATCCCATTCAGGTCCACCTCGTCGACGTACTGTAGATCACCGGCGTGGCGCAGTTTTAAAACGTTGCGGAGTTTCTCTTCGTACCTGGAAAATTATCTTAAAGACTGGTCGTTTAAGCATCCTCTTTTTTTACCATAAAATCTAGTTAAATTTGTGTATATCAATTTACCAATGCGAATTCCTTATTCGAAACACGGAAAAGCAGCCCTTGCCAGTCAACAAAAGGTCAGTTATGCTGATTTTGTTCTTTGGTAACTGTCCACGCACAAACTCTACAAAACCATGTGCCGGGAACTGTATTTGTCTATTTATCGAATTAGCATGGCAAAGGTAGAAGCTCAAAAACGTGGTATTGGCTGAAAGTCGGCTCGAGCCCCATCGAATCGAAAAAGCAAAGAATTTGAATGAATCTCCTCACGCCCGGTTAAACCGGGTGTTTTCAAACTGTCGAAATTCCTAACGCCGAATTTCAAAATGCCGAAAATCAGCAAGTCAAAATTTATAATTAATAAATCTGCCAAAAGAAGACCCGAACACTCTAGAAAAATCGACATTATGATAGCAACGCCAAGGCTCCTCCGGGAACTGTACAAATGACAGTGCCAGATTTAGGGCCGATGGTATATAGCGGCTTTTCTTTGAACGTGAAGAGGTGCCGGCCGGATTTATCTGCCTCTCCCCTCCCCTTTCAACAGACCCCTTTTATGCAAATTTAATGCGTCGCCCGGACCCGATGGACGAGGCGTAAATTGGATGGACCCCCGCTGGGTGGTAGGCTAGCATACAATAGCCCGGGGATACAGAACGGTTGCTGGTTTGGGCCAAATTATAGATTTTGACAGGGTCTGGGCATCTCTAAAATATATAAAAAAAAATTAAAAACAAACTCAATTCTTTAAAAATCTTATATTATTCAAACAAACTAATTTATCTTAATTTTCATAGTATAGAAACTACCTACCGTAACAGGTCAGCAATTCGTAGTAATTTCTCAAGCGGCACCGGTTCGTCGGCTGGCCCCGCGCTTCCACCATTTTCTTCCTTTTCTTTTACCATTTTTAAGATGGTTTTAGATGTAGTTTGTAGTCTAGCGGTTCATTCACTGAAAAAAATCAAAATAAAAGATTAAAATGCCAAAAAATAAGCGGAAAATTGAATAAAAAAATTTTTAAGGTGGAATTAACCACTAAAAAAAAACTTAAAAATTCATACATAAATCGAAAAAATAATTTCGGAGGAAAAATGGAATTTCTGCATATTCGAAGTATGGAAAACCCGGCATTTAAAAATACGATAAAGGAAATCGGACAAAAATTAGCTTAAGATACGACGCTAATCCGAAATATCCAACAAAATGCAAGAACTTTTGACCCAAACCCTTTTGCAAAAATAACGCATTTCCGAACCAGTCCAGCAGCTGTTCCGCACGCCGTCAATTGGCGCACCGCGGAATGACTCGATAAATTGTGTGAAAACGGGCGCGGGACTGCGGGGCGGGGGAAACAAGTTGTGCACAGTAGTGAAAAGGTCATCCGGACGAACCGGGAGGAAGGAGAGGAGGACTGCTCGTAAAATCTATACAATTATCCGTTCTCTGATTTCCTGTCTCCTTCTCTCTCAATCTCTCTCTCTCTCTCTCTGGTTGGATGTGAGGGGCCGGCATGGATAGCTGCCCCGAGAGAGGTTCGCGTCTCGGTAGCTCAATAGGGAGAGATCGGACTCGAAAAGCCGTAGGATGCGGTTCGACCCCCGCCCGGAGCACTTGTTTTGCGGATTGGACCCGGAGCTAGGCCATGGCCATGGGACCCCAGAAAACCAGTTGGGAATTGTTCCGGGCGGGGGTCGAACCCGCATCCTACGGCTTTTCGAGTCCGATGCTCTCCCTATTGAGCTACCGAAGCACGCGGAATGCCTCTCTCGGGGCAGCTATCCATGCCGGCCCCTCACATCCAACCATCCACCCCCCCAGGGATGACTGGTCCCACAGTCATCAGACACTGTGTACCATCCGTCAGAGCCCGGGTGGATCCTTCCGTGGTCGCCAGTTGGGAATTACGGGCTTCCTAGGTCCAAAGATAGCTCCGGGTCCAATCCGCAAAACAAGTGCTCCGGGCGGGGGTCGAACCCGCATCCTACGGCTTTCGAGTCCGATGCTCTCCCTATTGAGCTACCGAAGCACGCGGAATGCCTCTCTCAGGGCAGCTATCCATGCCAGCCCAACCCTCTCTCTCTCTCTCTCTCTCTCTCTCTCTGCCGTTTACAAGCGGAAAATTGGATTCCGGCGTGCGTGGGGAGAAGCAAAAAGGCCAGTTAGTTAGCAGCCCTGGGAACGAGGCGTAGAAAAAAGCTGAAAATCATGGAATTCAAGGAATGAGAGAGAGAGAGAGAGAGAGAGAGAGAGAGAGAGAGAGAGAAAGAGAGAAAGAGTACGCAAAGTTTCTCCGAAAAATTGAAAAACAGGAAGCGCAACATATAGGGACCGACAAGGATGCCAAAGATGGGAACCCCATAATAATATCTTTTCAAGGGGTTGGAAAGTCTTAAAATCGACTCGTCACTTCGCTAGATCTCGACGGCTGTTTCCCGCGCCAAATTACAAATTTAATATCAAAATTAGAAGTTAATAAAAACAAAAATTAAAAGCGCCTCTGGCGAAATTTAAGCGCCCTTTTATGTCCATTTTGGAGAACCGTTTGACTGTCGAGACCTAGCCGACGGGTGCAAATTTCGGTCTTCATAGTCCCTTAAAGAATGAAAATCTCAAAAGCTGTGAAATGGGAATTGTTTGAAAATGGCATCGAGGGTTTCCGGATAAAGTAAGTTCACAGAGACAAGCATCAAAGGTATGAGCAAGGGCAAAGAAAAATCGGTGGATAAAGGAAAAAGCGCCGTAATAACGTAGGAATTAGGTGCCGTAATGCATTGAGACGTAAAAGAAGCCAAGCTTAAAAAGATCTTCAGCTTAAACATACAGCCTGATAATCGCGATGATATGCATGCGTATATTCATGGGTGCCAATCGAACAGGTTCCTCTAGCCACAAGGGGGGTGTTACACAGCTCTAGCGTGTGATCAAACCGCAACCTGCCCTCCCGCCACATCGCCTCAGGGGCTTTTCCCGGTCGTGAATTTATCTTTTTTTACGAGGTGGCCGACAAGAGAGAGAGAGAGAGAGAGAGAGAGAGAGAGAGAGATAGCCAGACCCCTCTAGCTATGCTATCAATTAACGACCCCTAGCATTGCTTGTTTTGCGTTGGAATAAATTCACAGCCAAGCGTTCGGGTCCTGGGAATCGTAATTCACTGCTTTCTTGGTTTTCGCGCAAAAAAATATTATAGTACACAATTCAAAGCTTTTTTTTAAGGATTATTTTTGCTCGTAAAAACGTTAAAAAGTCATTCAAAGTTGTTAAAAACGTTAAACGTTAAAAACAAGACATTTTCGCCTAAAAAGTTGGATAGCTTCATCGATTTTTTTTAAATATTTTCATGCATTTCATCGAGATTCGCGAAAATTTTGCTATCGATCTTTTCGAAAACGCAAACTCGAAAGATGTAAACGCGTGGAAAAATGCAGAAAACTGTAAAAAAGCGATAAATTTTTCACGTTTGCACGATCGGAAAGGTGCTCTGAATCTTTCAAAATCCGAAAAACAAATTTCAACAAGAAAAACACTTCTGTGACGGTAAACTGGAAATTTGTCTTAAATATAAAAATACGTGAAAAAGTAGGGTTAAAAATAGCTTGAATTAGAAGCAAATAACAGTCAACAAGCTGTGTTTAAATGGGCAAAATCAATTCCCTCGAAAACAGGTTCATTGAATCAGCCCCGCCTCGCATTCACTGTCATCAATCAAATATGTTTCATAAAAAAGGGCCGTTTGGAGTTGGGTGGGGAAGGGGAATTTTGTGTTGATGTGAGGGGCGGATGGAGCGGAGAGAATTGTTTGGTTAGGCGACGGTCATGGGGCAAATTGAAAAAAATTGCATGGAGAAAAATTAATGAATGAAGGCGAATTGGATCGACCAGTCGTCGCAAAAAGTGACAAATTCACATAAAAATACGTAAGAAAAACCAATTGAAAAACACCGAAGGAAAATAATCACCTAGCGTTTTGGTCATCGCCACGAAAATTATCCAAAAAATATATTTTACAGTAGAAAATCAGATCTTTGCCAATATCGGGGCGGGGGGAGGTTTATCGGGGAACTTTTTAGCAAAATTCAACTCTAACTGAATGGAAAAAGAATCAAATAGCCAATCGTTTGAATGAATTTTTGGAAGCAAATCGCACGTTTTTGGTCGAAAAAACTTTATTTTTTGTATTTTTAATGGAAAGATTTGCTAAGCAAAAAGCATATCAATCTCAGAAAAATTTATTTCACAAAGCTAGGCAGGCTAGTGGAGATTTTTGAGGATTGCAACCGGGTAGCAGAGCCAATTGGTGATATGGAGCTCGCCATTTTGCCCCAGTTTTACTTCTGGAAAAAGACTGTCAAGCTAGATTTTGCAAGGAAACTTGGCGAATCCAACTCTAATATAATTTAAATATTATGGCAATTTGCCAGCATAATGAAAGTTTTTGCCGTAGTTGAGCGCGGCGTTGATTTGGCCCCCAACATCAGGTTACAACACCTAATCCACGTAATCCGCGTAGCCCCCCGCAATGGCAAAAAGGGGCCAACAAAAATAGCGGGCAGGGCAGAGGGGGCCCAGGCGAAAAATCAATGCAAAAGAGGCGAGTGAAAGAGAGAGAGAGAGAGAGAGAGAGAGAGAGAGAGATAGCATATAGCTGGAGGGCATGTCCATCCACTCACTACCACCATCCACCACCAACACACACAATGGCCAGATGGCCGTGGATGGGGAGGCGAGAGAAGAGCGAGAGACTGAGAAAGAGAGACAGAGGAGAGATACAGCTAGAGACAAAGTGAGAGAGAGACAGAGAGAGCGAGATTGACAGAGCAAGAAGATGAATCTAACCCGAGGGACCCGTCCACCAAGCGTTGTTTCTAAAAAGCTTGGCAAACATTGAATCCAGAGCAAATTCTGGGCAGGCTAGCAGGGATTATTCCGGAAAATTCGCACTTTTTCAGATTTGCCTTTTTGGAAGACCAAGGTGGAGGGCAATCTAGCAGAGACCCTTGAAAAATCCAAAGAACTGATCCGGGCTGATTAGGAGCAACGCTAGAGCTTTTCAGGAGTTAGCAGCAATCTGCCAAAAGTTGAGGCAAGCTAGCAGAGACCATTTAGGAGACTGAAGGCTTTGATCGAAAATCGGAAAGCTAATTTCAATAGGGTAGGGAGACGTGGCAGAGATTATTTAGGAGCTGGGCTAGCTGGCTAGCAGAGAGTCTGGGGAGAAAGAGGAAATACTGCATAGCAAGCTAACAAAGACCATTAGGGACACGTCACCAAAATAGCCCGCGTTAATTTTGCGGAAAGAGGGTAGGCTAGCAGAGATGTTTGAGGAAACCAAATTCCGGGCAGAGCAAGAGCATTGGTGAAAAGAGCAGACATACTAGCAGAGATCATTTAGGAAACTTTGTAAACTAGCAGAGATCCTTGAGGAGCATCGCATGACCGGAGCTCGTTCAGAAGGAGGAAAAGCCGTGAGAACCGTTAAAATCATTCACTTGTGAGTCATTATTTAGAAAACAGGAGGTGGTCACTCGAGAGTGGGGAGAGAACCCAAATAATGACTCGATTTTTGTCTAGCACAAAAAGCTACAAGGGGAGCGGATTAACTAGTTTAAAGGGACTCGGAAGTCAAGAATCCATAAGAATAACCAAATGCCAAAAAATCCAAAAAAAAATAAAAAATTTGATAATAAAAGCCTGAGCCGAAATATATGTAAAATTTGCTTTGGCTTACGGTAACCGGAAATTGGTGTTTTCTGAAATACCCTCAAATTCCTGTTGCCGAATGCCTTTAAAGGATCAATAAGAATAAAATCCCAGTGCAAAAAAAAGAAGAAAATTTTTGGGTTCCGTGGGGATTCCGTTTCTTAGTCACCTCAGCCTCCGTCTAAAAACCTGTCATTAGGTGTTCCCGGGAGGGTGGCTAAAAAATGGGCCACTCACGGCTTGAGCTGACAATGCATCGGTAACTGGTGTAAATCTTATCATTTAAGGAATTTTGAATGCTCAAAAATGGGTCCCTTTAAAATAGAAAAACGGATTCTTTTAAAATGTACTTTTAGATGCTAAAGCTCAAGTCAATTGGAATTTATTGGAAAACCTAGAATAGGCCGCATTCGTTAAATAAGCCGATAACAAGAAACATATTATTTTACAGACACTTAATTTCCTAAAGTTTAATTATAGCTAATCAGGCCAGGTGTATTATTAGAACCCCACCGGAAATAGGCGGGAAACATCCAGACCCTGTAAGCTAGCTATTATCAGCATTCAGGCGACCCCGAGTTGGCATTCTCGAGATTCTCTGCCTCTCTCTCTCTCTTCTCTCTCTCTCTCACACCGGATGACTCACAATGTGCCGTGTCTTCTTCAAGGGGTCAGCGAGCCAGTGAGAGCAAACCGGGAGGCCAGATGGGCTGGTGTTTCCACCAGCCCGGGGCCAAAGGCGCAAAAACATTTCTAGCAGGCTAGCGGGTTGCTGGGAGGCACGGTGTGAAAGTCTTAGAGGCAGATGGGAATTTGAATTTAATATAAAAAATACAAATTATATCTTTATCGTGTATTCAAACAGAATTCTATAAAATGCAGGATACGAATTTCCATTACCAGTTAATTAAGTGTATTCAGAAGAATTTATGTCAGAAGAATTCGTTAATCGAAGTGCCTTCAAAGAGCGAGAGAGGGCGAGAGAGCGAGAGAGAGACAGCGAGGGAAATAGAGGACACCAGGTCATTGAGCTACCATTTTTATCCTATTCTCGATTGAAACAATTCGAGGGCCCAAAGGTGAATTTAGTATTCAAATTATCGTACTGAAATATTCACTAAAAACAATAAAGAATTAAATAAAAAGAATAGATCAAAAAGACGTCAAGAATCTTCTGTTGAATTTTGGTAATTTTAAAAGTGTTACGGTACTGAAATAGCCTCGGGACAAGGATGCAATCGCTTAAAAACCACAGGTAAAACAGGCCGGGATAAAATGCTAAATTAAAAATATCTAAACAGGAAGAGACAAAAATCTATATTTTAATGATTTGACGGTCTGTCGAATCGTACAGCTCAAAATATACCAAAAAGAAAACGATCCTAGCCAACCTACGAATGGCAACAATAGACGCATGATGGAGTGAATTTCCATTCCAACGCCACACAGCGGGCAGCCGCATGTGAATTTCAAGGTTTCAAAAGCCCGAGTCTGTCTGATGGAGCATCAACCTGAGCCGCCGTTTTTGCAGGCGCCAAGTGAATGTCGAAGGTCAGGGCTTTGAGGAGAATGAAACGAGAGAGGAGCAAGAGAAGGAGAAGGAGAAAAGACATGAAAAGAAGGGCATAAACGACAAACCACCGGCCGGCCGTGCACAGCGTGATAACGATCGAATCGTGTCTCACACACAGGTCGATTCGGTTTGAGGAAGAGAGGAGAAAGAGGAGGAGGAGGAACAGAGCTGCAAAAGATCCGCAAAAGATATAGAGGGGAATGGAACCTTGAAAGCTTTAAAAGCAGATGAGGCGCTGGAAAAAAAATAAAATTGGGATAAAATTAGCTAGTGGAGATTATTTGGAAATGTTTTCGAAAATAAGATGTTGAAGACTGGTATTATCCAAATATGATAGAAAGAGAGTGAGAAAGAGAGAGAGAGAGAGAGAGAGAGAGAGAGAGTGAGTGAGTGAGCGAGAGAGGGAGAGGGAGAGGAGGGAGAGCGTGTGAGAGATACAAATAACTAAAAAATGGGGAATCTGGCTAGCAAAGCCCATTTAGGAAATCGATTTACCCCAGCAAAAATGAGCTCCAGACGACCGCTTCCATGCGCACGGAGTAAAATTTGACATACACCTGTCCACCTGGGCGGATCCGAAGGTCCGGGGCAGAACTCGATCGGCGGGAGATTAGCCCCCTTCTTGGCTACCCTCTGGCTAGTCGGCTCAGAAATACTGGTGTGCTTAAGAGCTTCTCGGGGTAGCTGGTGAAAATACCATCAATTAGGAAAAATTCCGAGATACCAGCAGAAAAAATCCCGACAGCATAAATGACAAAAGAGTCAAAATCACTACACCTAAAATCTTGAAATGATAAAATATCGACGGGCTAAAACTGCTGCCGTCAAAATACCGAAAGCCTTAACCGGAGAGGCCAGAACCCCAATATCTATGAAAACTCAACCAAACTACAATTCCCACTGAAAAATGCCGACAGAATCATCCCGGCTATCAAAAATAACGACATCCGAAATGGTGACATGATAAAATACCGACAGCCGAGATCGCGGCAAGGCAAAGATGCGGACATGCAAAATCCCAACAAGTAAAACTCGTACATCCAAAACCCCGACAGTCATGATCCAAAAGGCCAAAATGCCGACAAGGGCCACAAATAAATTTTACGCATTTTTCCGAATACCCGAATTTGGTTGTCGAGATTTTTCCATCGGGATTTTTTTTCGTTGTCGGGATTGTCGACTGTCGAGATTGTTCCGGCAGATATTTTGGTAAAAATACCTCGAACGTCCATTTGCTACACGAGTCAAAAATATAAAGGTGTGGGCCGAAACCCGAGCCGAGTTGACAGGGCAAGGGGATGGGTACTTCATTTCGGTCAAAAGCGATCGGGGGTGAAAACAGCCTGGTCAGGGATGGACAGACCCGAAAGGAGGATGAGCAGTTGGCCCTGCTCACAACCGCCAGATTGGCCACCTTAGGGCCCACCCACGGGGGAAATGGCCAGAAAAAGAAGGCACTTTGACGGATAACGACGATCAAGGGGACGGGGAGGTCCAACTGGCCAGTGAGCACGAGCTCGAGGGTAGTAATTTCGTGGTCTTAAGGAGAGAGTGACAGAGAGATAGGAAGAGATAGAGAGAAAAAAGGAGGGAGAGAGAGAGAGAGAGAGAGAGAGAGACAGCGAGGGATATTCCAAATTCAAATCGGGGGATTTTTTGACTCCCCGAGCTCTTTGCATTTCCGATTTCCGATTTCGGCAAGGCAGAGGCGTGAGAAAGGTAAACAATCCGGTTGGAAAAACCTGTTTTCGAGACCCGGATTTTCCCCAAGAATCTTTGCTGGCTCGCCAAAAATTCGTACTGAAGCCGAAAATATACCTCTGTGCAGAAAGAGAGGGAGATAGAGAGCGAGAGAGAGTGAGAGCGAGAGACAGCAAAATTTCAAAGGAAAAAAGAAAATTTTTGAAAGAAGCTGAACAATAACGCCCGAATTTGATAATTTAAATTTAAAAAAATAATTTTCTCGCCGGATTTCTTTAGGGTTAAATTAAAACGTCAAATAAAAAACGTCAAATTAATCTATTTCTGTTGGAAACCGACTGAGTTCAGATAACGCTATACGTTCCGGAAACGATGCGTCAACGCCGCCCGTTCCGAGACGGGGAACGGAGAGACGTATGCAAATATCAATCGACCGTCTTCGTTCCCCGATACACTCTTTGTTTCTCTCTCTCGCTCTCTCTCTCTCTCTCCCGCTCTCCATACCCGCCCGTTCGCCCTCACAATGCGCATAACTGTTTTTGTGCCGTTGCGAATGGTGCGCCATTCCGGCGGAAAAACTCGGGTTTTTCGGGCGGACAATGGTGGGAGAATGGGGCAGGTGCATGTCTCGAAACCTGAGTTGAGACCGGAACGCGAAAATGGAGATTTGAATTGTGTATCCGGATGTGTAAATGGGCAGGGCAGGTGCTATTAAAGAATTGCTACCAGGAAGTCGAAATTCCTTTCGTTGACATTCATTTTGTGAAAGTTCCTTTCTCTAAATTTCACTTTCATTTTCTTTTTGCCAAAATTTATTTACCTCAAATATGCAGAAAATTAAAATATCCCACAACTAAATTTAACAAATCCAACTTCGTGATACGCTATGGTCAATTAATTTTCATCAAGGCCGAGAAGGAGGCCCGTTACGTTACGAAATACAGCACCGCACATCACAACAGCACGATTGAGGTTACCGTACGAGCTAATTCGTATTTTATGATACCTGTCAGTCGGTGATTTGTACGTTGCGATACTTGTTGCGACCGTACAAGCGAATACGGGGTGCTCCAGATGACAGGACGATGCTGCAAACTTGCTAACGATTATAGTAGACCATGCTGAAAGCCTCAAAAATGGGCTATTGTCCTCACTTTTAACTTTTATCGGGTTAAATCGGGTTTTTTTCTTCGTTCGTTCAGAATGGATTTTTAGGTATTGAAATCTGGAAGGTTGTGGATTGTGTCTTTCAAGCTCTTTTAAAATCTCCGGATCACTGCCGCTTCATCGAACCCATGACCGCCCTACAAAATCGGTATTTCGCTCCTTGCTCATCGTTTCCTCCGGCCTCATCGAAACACCAAAACGACTGGCTACAGTTTTGCGACGTCCCGTGGATTTTTTGGGGACCAGACAACCATCAGAACAAGCGTCGCGGATCCGGTGCATGCACTATTTGAGCAGCCCGTTTTGGCTCAACTTGAAGCTAAACAAGTTGGAGTCGTGTTTTTGGCGGAAACAATGAACCGACTTTCTCTCTCTCTCGTACTCTCTCTCCAAACCTGAGCCTGATCACCAACACCATCATCACCATGGGGCTACGCAAATTTGCGCGAAATTCGAAAGGATTTTTGGTATAAAAGGATGCAAGAATTCGGATTCCTCACTATTTTGAGGCTTGTGCTTGCCGCTTAGAAGATGCTGAAGCTTGTGGCTGCTCTGGCTTGTGGTAAGTTAATTCTGGCTACGGTCGTTGACCCAAATTGTAGCCCTCCTCGCCGTTGACGCATGCTCGGACAGCTATTCGGAGTAAGTTTCCAGTTAATCAGCCAATCTTAAGCTGATTCCGCCGACCCCAAAGAAGCTCTGCTCGCTTGCCTATTTCTAAATCGTCTGGTTCCAGCCATTCCTGAATTGCCTAAGCTAGCCTGCCTAATAAAAAAACCTTCGTATTCTGGTGATTTAGAAGGCACCTCTGCTAGTCTGCCACAAAAAAACTTCGGGAACTATCGTTTCCCAAAGGATGGCCTAGTCCTAGTGCGCACTGATAGCACCAATGCCCCAGACATTTCTAAAGAATCCCTAGATATCCCTAGTAAAAACATAGAATTTCAGGTACTGGAAATTACCTCCGCAGTCGGCCGAAAATCTCGAATTTGTAGATTCCCAAAGAATCTCTGTTAAACTGCCCACTCCAGAGATACCTAAGGATTTATAAATCTTCGTTTTCAGGTGCTCCAACTGGGCGGCCAATGGCTTCTGCACCAACAGCTTCTACACATACGCCGAGCGCTTGTCGTACTGCGCGTACGCTTGTAAGCTTAAAAATCCCAAAAATTTGGGTTTAAAGGCCTCGGCAAGCTTGGGAATCTATAGAACATCCTGCGTGGTCGGTTTTTACATACGCCCATTAATAGAGTCACTTAAGGCAACAATTCCAGGCAGCCTCTGCTCGGCGACGACGTCTTCAAGCTGTACGGACAACTCGAACTGCGCCGCCTGGGTAGCCAACGGATTCTGCACCAACAGCGCCTACACCACTGCTCAGGTTTGCTGAAACCTCACTCAGGGCAACTTCCGGTTTTTAGAAAGAAGCCTACTGCCCAAACAGCTGCAGCCTGTGCGGAGCCACGACGGGTAGGATTTGCGGTTCTTTGGCATTATCGGGGGGGGAGGGTATTTATGTGGAAAACAAAACACAAAAACGTAAGAACGTTGCAAATTTCGATTCGAAAAAATTCAAAAATCTCGATTTTTCGCCTAAAAATGACCATTTTCTACTCAAATTGAGACGAGCGGGCCAGCTAGCAGAGATTATTTACGAATGATCCAATAAAATTTGGATAATTTTTTTCAGCCGCTTCCACTGCCTCCACCGCCAGCTCGAGCTCCACCGGCAGCACGGCTAGCACGGCCTCCTCCTCGAGCACGGTCTCCTCCTCGAGCACGGCCTCCAGCAGCAGCACAGCCTCCACGACGGCAGCCTAAATATATTCATGATCAGGATATTTTCTTGGCTTAAGCGGCTTGCCTACAAAAATTTCTGAATAAAGGTTTGGTTTCTTTCTTTAACTTTCTAAAATTCTAAAACGTGTAAAAGATGAAATTAAAAAGGGAGAGAGAGCGAGAGAAAGGGAGAACGAGCTAGCCAGAGAGAAAAAGAGAAAGAGAGAACGGGGGAGGGCGAGGGAGAGAGAGGGTTAGCGAGAGAGAGAGAGAGAGAGAGAGAGAGAGAGAGAGAGAACAAGTGCGAGAATTGAAGCTGTAAAAAATATGTCCGGATAAATCCTATCATAAATTCAGACCAAGAACATCTTATTGAACACTATTTTTAGAATCACTACCTGACAACGAAAAGATTTTTTATAAAATCTATGATGCAAATCCTTTCCCCCACGGTATAAAAACCTCATTGCCCTGACCAAAAGCCTATTTTTTTGACAGGCTAAAATGCGCTTCCTCTTCTTGCTTCCTACCGTACTCATTTCCACCGTCTACTCCGGCGTGTTCATGTGCGGAGTGTGTCAGGCGTATGTTCGGGTAAGTAAAAGAGAGAGAGAGAGACAGAGAGAGTGAGAGAGAGAGAGAGTGAGAGAGAAATCCTTTTTTCAGCAATGCTCCCACCTTCCCAGAACCTCCTGGATAGACGAAATCACGAACGTTTGCCAACATTCTGAGGAGCATTGGACAGAATGCAAAAGGACGTTGACCAGAGTAAGTCCAAAAGCTTTAGTTTTAAATTCTTCAGTCCTTAATACTTTTAAATGTTGCAAAAGTAGCCCAGAATAAAAATACGAGTCGAGAAGAGAAGAAAAACAGATTTTTCTCAATTTAGAAGTTCGCTGAACTGCGCCCGCTGATGGAGCAAGGTTGGCCAGCGGAGCAAGCATGCGATCGAGTCCATCTGTGTCCTTGAGTCGTTGGAGCTTATGCATAAAATTGTGGTTTATAAAAAAACTAACAAAAGTTTAAACCACGTCCAGCGCCTGGAATTTTTTGCGTGGGTTTTTTCGCCGCTAATCTAGCGCAATACGCGACTCCCAGGCCAAGTTAAGCCTACGCGCAAAAGCCGTCGAGTTTAGTACGCCTAACCTGAAAAAAAACTATCAATTAAGGAAATTGCAGATGTAAAACAGCTAACTTTTGAGAAATTGTGGGAAAGAAATCGTAAAAAATTAAGAAATATTGTAAGAATAATGACCGAAAATTACCAAAAAAATCCCGCTTGTAACTCAAATACGTACGTCAGAATAGCTACTGGCCAAAATTCCGACAAGTAAAATCGCCGTTTAAAGGGCACGTTCAGGGACGTTTTTTTGAAAAAAAGCAAAGATTTTTGCCGCAGCCGGGGGTCGAACCCGGGCCGCCCGCTCGGGAGGCGCGGATGGATACCAGTCAGCCACAGCTACAACCTGGCGAGCGGGTGAGGGGCGCCCCACGGCGCAAAGGAGGGGAATGGCCTGTCACACCACGGGCAGCCAGTGCGCGCGGTCCCTACGTCCATAGGGTGTACACGTTGGGACGAGTACACGGCCCCTCCCTGAACGTGCGCTTTAAAGGGGCTACGAAATGCCAAAAATTGAGTGACGGCCCGAAAATCGGAGCCCTGTACGTCGGAGGCCTCTGTACGCCCAGGGGCCGGGAAGCTCGCAAAATTTGAAATTGCCTGTTGTCACCTCGAAATCACGTTCTCGGCTGTTTCTGGGCCAAAATTGATGATTAAAACACGAAAACTATTTAAAATTGAGTGAGGATTTCAAAAATGGGCTCAGAATGCACGAATTGGAGTGTTTTCACAAAGAAACCGGGCAAAAACAACTTCGCGCAAAAATCGAAAGATGAGGGCTCTTGTCCCGCAGCGCCCGCTGGCAATTTGCCCGAAATCAAAGAGGCCTCCCAAAAGGGCTTTGATTTGGCAGTTCGGAGCCCCTTTAAAAGGCAGCGAGGGTCAGACTGTCCAGTCAGATCGTCAAAACGTGCCAAGAATATGGATGTCGATATTCTCCTCTGAAATTCTTTGAATACCACCGGCTCTCCGAACCACTTTATACTCAAAAAACCCAAAAAAATTTTGGGGTTGCGTGGCGAGAGAATAGTCTGAATTGTGTTATCTGGTTGACATGGCTATCGCACTCAGCTTCAGCTGGTCAGACCCGATTCCCAACCGTCTTTCGACGGGCACGTTTTCCTGTTCGGGCCCCGGACCATTGAGCCCGCCCCCTCTCAGGGGTCCACCTTTTAGGGAGGATTGGACTCGCTCAGACCTTCCCGGGGTATACGGTAAGGCCACAAGGACCTGTGGGTCAACCCCTCGAAGCCATCTTCCCGCCACGCGAGAGAAGACGGGGAGGCCGGGTCTCTTTTATACCCCCGTCCCCCCGGGTGGGCCAGGTGGCGCGCGTTTCGGAGCCGTGGAGCGAGCATTGGTTGTTTTGGCCTTTTTGCCCTTGTTAACGTTTCAAAATTTTGGTAAAAATGTGGCAAACCATTATTAACTCTCGCCGGCTTCTAGAATTCGATCCATTTTAAGGTTTTGAGCCAAAATTAGTTAAAGATTAAGAAATTCCGCATTCCGGTCATTTTTGCCGAGACAAGCATTCAAAATTGGCATAAAAAGGTAGCAAAACAATATTAAATTTTGCGATTATAGCGTCCGGTTGGTTTTAAAATTTTCAGAGAGTCTAGAAGTTGGAATTAGGCAAGAAATTCGGGTTTCGTACTTTTTTTTTCCTAACAAGCCCTTTAAAATCTATAGCAATTTTGCTTTCTTTGGCCAGCGGGGTATGGCGAATACTGCGTTTCATAATATTTATTAAATACATGTTCATTATAGCAAAAATATTAGGAATCAGTTTTGAAGTGATTTAGGCAGAAGTGCTGCTGGCCGTGCTGGTCTTTGTGGTGGCAGAGGTGCTGGTCTTGGTGGTGGCCGTCGAGCCGGTGGTGCTGGTTTTCGTCGTGGCGGTTGAAGCTAGAAAAGGTTGCTTATTGTTGGCTTTTAAAGTAAGAAAGTGAGGTTTAATAACGGTGTTATTACTTCCAGAATTTTTAAACTGAAAAACCCACCAGCCGTCGTGGAGACGCAGAGTCCGCAGCTCACCGGGCAATAGGCGGCTTTCTAAATTAATTGAAAATCATTTAAAAATTCTTTTATAAAGATCTCTAACTTTTTTCAATGTAAAGTTTTTAATTTTCGCATTTTTTAGGTTTTTATGTTTTCATACCTGGGCAGCCGTATAGGCGGTGCTGGTGCAGAAACCGTTGGACACCCACGAGGCGCAGCTGGAAAAGGTATCTTTGAAAGCGGGAGAGAGAGAGGGAGAGAGACAGACAGAGAGAGCGAGAGCGCGCAAGATAGAGACAAAATGCCCTTACTTAGAATTCGTATTCCGGCATCCAGTCGTCGAAGCCGTTGTCGAAACCAGCGAACAGAGACCACCTAGAAATCTCGAGTTCCAAAACCAGGGAATTTAGCTTACAGCTCGCCGGGCAGTACTGCGTCTTATAGGCGGTCGTGTAGAAGGTGCTGCTGCAGAAACCGTTGGACCTCCAGCTGGCGCAGCTGAAAAATCGGGTAATTAGCCGGGATTTTGAGGAATCGTATTTGATTCTAGAAACGGCTTACTTGGCTGAGTTGTCGACGCAAGCCTGGGCGAGGAGGAGAACTGGAAAATTTGCGTTATAAAAAATAAAAAATTTGCTTTTTAATACACCCGACATCTTTCTAACCAAAACTAAATGATTACTACGTTTTCAAAGCCGGGAGAACGATGCCTGTGCGGGTTTTTGGCTACCCGTCCCGTCTACGCATGTGATACGCAACACGCACACCTCCTTGAAGTCTTCGTAAAACATTACGTCATATAAGTCACAGAGCTCCGAATCAAACAAGCAATTGAATAGATAATTTAAAGGGACAAGCAAGGGGATGTCCCGGGATTTGTGAGGTATCCTACCGCGCCGCGACACCCAGCGCGCACGCCGCGTGACCCTGTTGAAGGGCTCGTAGCATTACGCAATGGCAAAATCAAGATTGCAGGTCGTGTATCGCGGCCGAGCCAAAAAAACCTATTCAGAATGCAAGGACGGAAAATCCATACACTTACATTGCGCGTCCCTTTAAACTCCCGAATCTCAGCCCGATAACCCGGAAAAAACCCAAAATCCAACCGGAAAGCGACGCAACAGCCAGCTTCATCATTTTCGTAGAGTTGGGCAAGTTTGAATGGCTGAACGGCTTCAATTGATGATGTTCAAGCTTCACCTCGCGAATATTTATACCATCTCGTCGAATATCCCGCCCCTCCCCGCTGTCCAAACAGTCCGAACTCGGGGTCGGTACAAGGCGGCCGGTGACTTCAACATTACACGCCCCTCCCCTCATTTTTTGCTCGTCATCTACGTGGGAGTGCGTACGAAAAGGGTCCACCGCCGTTTTTAGTAAATAAAAAAGTCGGGCGGGCCCCGGGTCACCGAGTCGACATGCAGCTGAACAGATACAACCCCGCATTTCGCATGTCCGCCCAAGGAACATCGCACCACCACCCACAACTTTGACTCGAGTCGAGTTTTTTCGATCCTTTCGTTTGGCCGCGCTTGCATTTCGCCGGATTTTATTGCGCTAAATTTTGATTTGGCTAAATTTCTCAATTCATTTTCGGTTCTTTCGCCCTATCATGGCGACCAACTTTTTCTAAGGAAAGTAAAAACTTTACAAATTTCTATTTTAAAAAATACAAAAATAACGAGTTGTCGATCAAAAATTGCAGGCTTTTGACGAAAACTTCGACTTTTTCAAACTATTTTTAAAGTTTTTAGATAGTTTTTTCGCTTAAATATTGTCCTATTTGACCAAAACCACGGTATAAATACTTACTATTAAGTTACTAGGCATTTCTAGATTTGGGCAAAAAATTGGGTTGCCCTCCCCCCGACACGCGAAAGAGCCAATTTTTCAGTAAACAAATTCGATGAGAAAAGAAAATCAAAATGGACTTTTAGCAAAACGAGATTCTGCGGAATCCAATTCGGTGGCCCTAAAATCCAAAACCACTTCTTCCCTTTACAGTACTACTTAAAACATTACTTTTTCTCGCGGAAAAGCAAGAATAAACACCAGGGTTGGTCATTTTGCGTCCCGTCCCCGTCCGTCCGTGTCCGGACGGGGACGCGGGACTGTCACCCTAATTTGCATAAAATTAGGGGACGGACCAGGACGCGTCCGAAAAGGGATGGACGGACAGACGGGGGACAGGGGGACGGACAGCGTCACCCCGTCCCCGATGCAAATGCGGAAATGCAAATGGTTTTCCTACCAGTAATTATTTCGGGTCTCCTTCTCGTTTATTTAGGGCAGTCAAAAATACATGCAACTCAGACCAATCTGTAAGTTATACCTAGATGGCGTCGGCGCTGCAGATAATCACCATTTTTTGGAATTTGCTACAGAGCTTAAAAATTCGAGAAATTCAAGTTAGAAAGCAATTGGTGACTTACTCTACGTGCTAGGTTATAAGGGCTTCATCGTAATCATGCTATCCACGTTTTGTACCTTGCTCTGCCAAATTCTAAACCCAGCCGAAGCGTGATTTGAATGCCAGTACTTTATCTCCGTAATTTGCATCGGGGACGGGGACGCTGCCCGTCACCGTCCGTCCCCACCGTCCGCGTCCCGTCCCCGTCTGTCCCCATTTCAGGATGCAAATTAGGGGACGGGGACGCGTCCCCGTCCCCGTCCGTCCCGTCCGTCCCTAAACAACCCTGATAAACACGAAATTACAACAATATACCTTTTCATACAAAATATGCTTTATTCGATTCAGCAAATATCCTAGACAAAGGCACCGTATATACTGCGTTATGGCAAGCTACGTACTAGTCAAAAAAGGCGGGGGGGCTGTACATTGGGCAACGTGGTGAAGGGTTATGCAAAAATGGGAAGAGGACCGTAAAAAAGTGAATGCTAATGACGGGGGGGCGAGATATGGGCAAAGGTTAGGGGCAACTACGAAAAAATGGCAAAATTACGCGGAAATCACCAGGCACGGCCCATCAGGTTGCTCATGACAAGGGCGAGGTCGAGGCCGACGATGAAGCCGAGACTTCCGTTCGACAGCGCACCGACAGCGCCCGAAATCACAGTTGTCCGGTCGAGCCAGAGTTGTTGGTTGTCGAATCTGAAAAATAAAAATTTGATCGATAAAGTTGTCAAAGTACAACCCCTGAAAACTCCAAACGTTTTCATAGTGTTTTTAGCCGCTGCTAATCCTTAGAAACTGTA
Organism: Mesorhabditis spiculigera; assembly: GCA_958295435.1. Classification (NCBI taxonomy): domain Eukaryota; kingdom Metazoa; phylum Nematoda; class Chromadorea; order Rhabditida; family Rhabditidae; genus Mesorhabditis; species Mesorhabditis spiculigera. Next base: position 307,125 of record CATQJA010002710.1, on the reverse strand, counting down.
TTAAGACTTTACCAGGTATCCAAAAGTATAATTTTTCCATCAATTAGGTCATTTTCACAAATTAACGATGGAAAATAACATTTTCTACTTTGGAATCACATACCAAGGGTTTTTATATTAAAAACAGCGTAAAATTCTATAAAAAAAAACCTAAATCTAAATATGCTGTCGGAAAAAGTTACTTTCCTCCCGGCTGAAAATTTGCTCCCTGCTAAACGGAAGCACAATGGCAATTAAATAATGCGCAAAATCGTCGCGATCTGTTAAAAAACACACCTCAACTTGTAGCATTTATCATACAGCGCCACGGTACTCATGTTTCGAATTGAGTACCACGTGATGCACGGGCCCAGCACGGCCCCGATCAGCGCGCCTAGAATCATAAAGTAAAACTATTTGCAAAATTTTATACCTTGCATTCCACCGGAAACGAATTGCGACTTCACGGTCCGCAGGTCGAATCGGCGTTCCGTGTTGGCGAAGAGCGCCGTTGAGAGCGGGCCCAGGATCGAGCCGAGCAGGGCGCCGGTCTAAAATGATAATAAAACGGTAACTAGAAACTAGTGTTTAGTAAAAAACTCTAAGAAACAGCTCTAACAAGGAGTGCCTTTTGGGTGTCATCGGCAAATTCCTTCGAGACCTAGCTCATTCGATAGAGAATTCGATTCTGAACAAAACCCCGTTGTTCTTTTTTGCAGAATGGCTATCCCTGATTTTATAAAATTAAAATACTAGTGACCGTCCTTACATGGTGCCCTTCGAGCCCAAAGAGGGCTGGGTCAGTCTTTTAAAATTTTATAAAATCAGGGATAGCCATTCTGCAAAAAAGAACAACGGGGTTTTGTTCAGAATCGAATTCTCTATCGAATGAGCTAGGTCTCGTAAGGTTTTGCCGATGACACCCAAAAGGCACTCCTTGTAAGCTCAAAAAGACTAATTTTCTACCTGAATACTGCGCAACGTCACATGGATGGAGAACTCGGCGCCGGGATGAGGGACCTAAAAAATCGAGATTTCCATCTACGATCGATTTATACCTTCAGCAGCTCAAAGTCAGTCACGGGCAGCCCGCAAAAGTTCTTGAACCAGTAGCTGCTCATCTAAATTACGTAATAGGAATTAGAAGCTCGCGACGAAGAAGCAAAGATAAATTGCCGAAATCGCAGGTGCTATTTTTACAAAGAGCTTTTGGCAGTTTTTGGCAGCAGTTTTTGGTTTTAACAGAATAAAAAGTACCAAATACGAAAAACTTTTTGCAATAGCCTAAAAACTTTACACCAAAAAACGCTTAAAGCTTTACAATTGCTTAAAAGCTCTACAAAAACGATAAATACACCAGCTCAAAAGCTCTACAAAAAAACGAAAAGCTCTTTAAAACTTCTCAATCTCTTCAAAACCATACAAACTTCTCGATAGACCGTTCATCCAGCCAAAAACTGAATCCAACGCTTTTCCACGCCTTGTTACAACAGGAATAATTTATTCTTCAAATGGGTTAGGGACACGAAAAGCTAACAACATCAGATCATGCGCATAAATGAGGCGAAGGGGATAGTGTGTGTGTGTGTATCTGTAAGTGTTTCAATATATATGTGTTGGCATCGTCAAAGTAGGGGCCTACTGCATATCAAGTGATAATTGGGGATTCGGTGATTCGGTGCTGTACAACGTTTTCTAGCAGTTCAAGAGATTCGCCAGCCATAATCAGACCTATGGAGCAACACACAAAAACTTCACACAAACTTTAAAGGCAATAGTGACTGGGTGGGCGGGGGCTTTTTGACATTTGTAAGGAGGGGAGGCAATGTGGGGGTACAAGTGAAACAACGGGGGGGTACAGTATAAGAAGAATGGGAAAAACTGGTGGAGGTCGGCAAATTAACTTTTGAGATCTTGTATCAACGGGGCGAAACAAGGGGTGGAATCGATGAAGTTGTGTGGCGGAGGGATCACGGCATCATTGTCGTGTCGCCGCTGGCGCCGCTTTGCTGAAAAAACAAACGTACGAACAATTTAATAAGTTTAAAAAGATAATTTCGCAATTTCGGGGACCACTTTTTCCTTCGGAACCAATTTTCCTAATATAAAACTGTTTCTTTCAAAAGTTTCAAACGTCGTTTAATATTCCTAAAAGCAAAACTTTACAAATTTTGTTAAAAAATAAAAAAATCTAAATAGCCAAAATATAAAAATACAATTTTCTTAAAACGATTAAAATACTTGCCACTTCATGGTCAGCAATATCTGGACGTAAAGAATAAACTGTGACCCCCCGATAATGCGAAAGCTCCAAAAACTCCAGTTTTTGGTTCAAAAACTCACCCGGAACTTGGTGAGGTCGAGGGTGAGCACGCCGGAGACGGTGCAATTCGCCGGTTGCGGGTAGATGCCGACGAGCGCGTCCGACTTGTTGTAGAACTCCTCCTTCAGCGAGATGACGATCAGCTGCATCTCCTTGCGCGCCGTCTCGCAGATGAACTGGGCTACCTGAAAATTTGATTTCAAGAAATTATGAAAATCCGAACCTTTCCAATGTTGGTGTTGTCGAGGGCGGCGTCAACCTCGTCGAGCACGAAGAACGGGGAGGGATTTCTGAAAAGGAGAGTTATTTGGATAGCCCCGGAAAATTATAAAATAGAAATCGGCTAATCAAAACAAGTTTAATTTGCTGCCAAAAAGAGAAAATTGAGGTTATTGGTATTATTTACATGCGAAAAAACTATCGAAAAATCCTTAAAAACGTATGAAATTTGCCAATTTTGTTCGAAAAATCGATAGTCTTCGTGTCCCAAAAATTTAGTTAAATTTAACTTATTTTCCCCTAAAAAAAAAAAAAAAAAAAAAAAAAAAAAAAAAAAAAAAAAAAACCTTTTAAAAAAAAAAAAACTAGAAAGTCAAAACTCCGAACCTGGCATGCATGGCGAACAGAAGCGCGAGCGCGGCCACCGTCTTCTCACCACCCGACAGATTGTCCATCGGCCGGAAGCGCTTGCCGGGAGCGACGCAGTTGTACTGGATGCCCTCGAGGTACGGCTCCTCCATGTTGTCGGCGCCGAGGAAGGCTTGCGCAGATTGGTTCCGGGAGAGCGACTAAAAAGAAAGAATCCTACTCATTTCCAGATGCTCTGCATACCTTGTAAATCTCGTCAATCTTCTGTGAAACCGGTTCAAAGCATTCCATGAATCGCCTGTAGCGCTCGGTCTTGACCTTCTCGAATTGGGTCCGGATCTAGGCGCATTTCAATTAAGGCAAAATTAAAATTCTCTACCTTCTTAGCTTTCCGCCGTGCCGACTCGAATTCGTTGGTCGTCTCCTGCTCCTTTTCTTTCACTTCTTCCATTCTAAAATCAAAATGAATTGAAAAAAAAAGAAAAAAGCGCACCGTTGATTGGCTTTCATATTTGGCGCAGCGAGTCGCCCGAGCATCGAGTGCAGGCTGGCCATCTCCTTCTCCAGCTGCTCCTTCGCCCGTCGAATCTTGTCCTCATCGTCCAGCTACAAAACATGAGCATGAAAATAAGCTATTATCGAAAATTTACCTTTCTCAATTCCGAGGGCAGATCCCGATAGTTGAGGTGGATCTTGGTCTCACGGTCCAGCTGCTCCTTCGAGACTTGCGAGGTGGTTGGCTGGGAGTCGTCTAGAAAGTAAGGTTTTCGTAAAAACAAAAAAAATACCCTCATCGTCGTCATCTTCGGCCTCAATGTCGGCAAGGGACCCCGAGGAGAGCGGCAGCCTGATCTGTTGAATTTTGGCGTTGTGGAGAAGTCGATGTCGTTCTTGCTGCCGTCGCTCCAGCTCGTTTTGAAGACCGGTTACCGCCTAAAAATATGAATTTGAAAGCATTTTTAAAAATAAATTTAATAGCGTCACTTTGCAACGAATAATAGCCAAAGAATATTTTTTGAAAAAAGCTATACCTTCTCGGCCTGTGTCACTTCTCGATGAACGGTAGAAGCCTCCTTCTTGGCGGCCTGAAGCTCAGCCTCGGCCTCCTCCAGCTCGGTCTTCCGTTCGAGCAGCTACAAAAAGCCATAGCTGATTTTGACCACAAAATCCCCACCTTGACCTTCATGTCCTCCAGCTCCTTTTCCAGCTTCTTCAGCACCTTCTCCTCTTTGTGCTCCCGTTTCTTCAGCGACTCCAGCTCGTTCTCGAGGCGACGGACCTGAATTGAAGGATTAAAAGGAAAACAAAAATTTTTGTACCTTGTCCTGCTCGGTCTTGAGGCGCTGGGACTTGTCCTCGCTTTTCAGGTACTCGAGCTCCTGCTGAACGCGGTCGATCTCGGCGTCAAACTTCTTCAGGGTGGATTGGCGTTCTTGTTGGAATCTGAAAAGCGGAAAAAATTGAAAATTTCTATAATAAATTCTCTATAATTTTTTAAAAGCCGTTAAGCTCCCCAACTCACCTCAACTCCTTCTCCTCGTAGACGCGGATGTGCGGGATCTTGAGCTGCTTGCAAAAGTCGGCGAACACCTCGTCGGCGACGGCGTTGCTCTTCTTCTCGAAGGCGGTCAGGTCCTTCTGGATGTCTTCGATGCGGCTCTCCAGCTCTTCGATTTTAGGCTAAATAAAAGGTAAACGAAGACAAAACGATAATTTACCGGAATCGCCTCTAGTTCGGCCTTCAGCACCTCGAGCTCCTGCTCCAGCTTGGCGGTGCCCTCCTGTCGCATTTGTTGCAGTTGCCGACTGCAGCCCTCGATCTTGCGCTCCAGGTTGCTGACGGTGCTCCTGGAAAATAAGAATACAAAGTTAAACTCCAATACAGAATAGAAAATTCCAATTTAAAAATTACCTTTATTGCAGCAAAACCCATGAAAAAATTGTAGAAAGTACTAACTGTAGAATTCTAAAACCAAACCTCTTAGCATCCACGTCCATCTCTTTCTTCTTCGTCCTGTTGAGCTCGATGATTTGCTCGTTCAGGCCCTGGCGACGATCTTTCAACTTTCTAAAAAAGTCGCAAACTAAAGCAAAAAATTAAAAATTACCGCATCGCGTTCTCGTCCCACTTCTTCGCCTTTTGCTTCAGATCCGCACCGCCGCCGGAGATAACGCCAGACTGCTGGAAGAGGGTGCCGTCGAGGGCGACGGCCTTGTAGCGCTCGCCGTGGCCGATGGCGCCGTACGCCAAGCTCTTCGCGTCCTCCGCGTTGTCGCAGATCAACGAGTTGCCGCAGGAATATTGCAGGGCCTTGCGCGCGGCCGGGTTTGCGCACTGAATAGAATCGAATTTAATTTTTAAAATGCAAAACAGTTTATATTTGAAATTTAGGGAATTAGAAGCTAATAATTATAAAAAGGTGAAATTTAGAGCGTACGTTGATGACATCGTAGACGAGCTTCACGCCGGCCGGCTGCTTGATCTCGCGCAGCTTCTCGTTGATCGGCTGGACGTCGAGGCTGTTTGATGGCAGGAAAGTTTCGGGCGGGTAACGTTGCTCCTAAAGACAAAAATTATGGATAAAAAATTTAAATTCTAATAATAATTCTAAATCTAAGTTTCAATTTACTTTAAAACTTGCATAAAAAGAGCTATTGAAATAAGTAAAACAGGATTACCTTCAAGTACTGAATAGCGTCCATGGCCGTGGCGTCGGTGTCGCAGACGATGGAATTCATGTGCTTGACGAGCACCTTGGTGACGGCCAGGTTGAAGCGCTTGTGCGAGGGCGTGCAGAGATCGACGAGACGGCCGTGGACCTAAAAAATTATTTAATTTCGATTAAAAAAATAAAACCTTGTCCGGGAAGACACGCTTCAGGTTGTCGACGGCCTCTTGGCGTCGCTTGTTCCGTTCGGTCTCTTGCGTGTCGCCGTGAGCATCGGACAGCTGGCGGCTCACCTCGGTCAGCTCGATGGTGAACTAAACCCTTTGTAAATCGCAATTTAATGAATTCTCACCTTTTCCAACTTTTCTCGGCTCTCCTTGACGGAGACCTCGGTCAGCCGCAGTTGCGCCTTCTCGTCCTTCAACGCCGAGATGAAGTTGGCCTTCGTTTCCTCGAGTACTTCCAACTAAAAGCAAAGTAATAAACGGCTTACTTTCAAAATGGCGTTGAATTATGCCAAATTTCACAATATTAAAAATTATGTCGAACTTTGTGGTGTAGAATGTGGCCGATTTCCCGCTAGATTTGTTCACGGAAAATTTCGGCATCTTCTAATCCCGACATAATGACATTTTGAATTTCGGCATTATCAAACTTCAACCTTCTGACCGAAAACAAAAACAGACGTTTTTCTCCTGTCGCGCAATCTCGTCCGTCTTCCGCTTCACCTTGCCCTCCCATTCGTGCAGTCGGCCCTGCTCGTATTTCAACGCCGAGCGTTCTGTCTCGAGCATCATCCTAGAAAACGTTTCTACCGTAATTTCCAATTTCCAACCTTTTTTCCATCAGCTTATGATCGTACTGGACGGCCTTCTTGACGCTCTCCGCCTTCAGCCGGCTGTACTCTTTTGTCTGAAAAAAAAACAAAATAACAGGCAATGTAGAACAACACACCTGTGACTCGCTGAGCTGGAGGTCCATTTCTTGCGACTGGCTGGCCATCTCGGCCTCGGCGTCCGCCTTCTCCTTCTGGAGCTCCTTGGCACGCTTCTTCAGTGCGCCCTCTTGCTCGGCGTAACTTTCGGCCATTTTCTAAAAAAAAGATTCATAACCGAAAATTTCAGTCAAATATACCTCAGCCGCATTTAGCGACCGGCTGGCGGCATCGAGCTTCTTCTGCAAGTGGATCTGCTCCTGCTTGGCTTGCACGAATCGAGGTCGTTGCTCAGTGACTTCGCGCTCCTAAAAAAATTTATAAAAATCAGCCATTCAAAATTTACCTTTTCGTTGGCCTCCTTGTCGAGCTTGTGATACTCGCGCGACGCCTTCTTCAGCGTCTTTTGCTTGGCCATCGACGCCTCCTCGTAGTTGCCGTACTTTTCCTTCAGCGACGCGACCTCCTTCTTTTTATCCTGCAGCTCCTCCTTGGCTTCCTCGCTCTGGCGCTCCACGTGGAACAGCTCGAACATGAAGAGGTGCTTCTGCTTCTCCTCGGCCTCGTCCTTCATCTGCTGGTACTTCTCGGCCTCGTCCTTCTCCATCTTGGCCTCCTTCTTCTCCTGGGCGATGCCGCGGCGCTTGTTCATGTTCAGCTGCGTATCCTCTTCGGCTTTCGTCAAGTCGTGCTAAAAAATTCGATTTTTAAAAATCACGGAAAAAAGTAGAACCTTCAGCTTGTCGTACTCTGACTGGAACTCGCAGGAGCGGGAGATTTCCTCGAAAAGTGCAGTCCGTTCCTTGGGATTCTTCATGGCGACTTGTTCGATTTGGCCTAAATAGGAATTTTGGTTTTCGCATTTTTTGCTTTGATAGAATCCAATTTTCAAATTTTTTCGCTAAAACCTACACAAAATATAGAACCAAATCAAATTTTTTAGAATTCTAAGGTTTGTTAGATAGTTTTTGCACTTCCAATCTATTAAATTTACTAAAATCTATTAAAATCCTTAATATTTCGCTACTAGGCATTCTGGGCTGATGGGAGAAAACCTTGATAAACCTTGCGACAGTTCCCTCACCTTGATAAACCAGGAAATTCTTGGCCTTGATGAAGATCTGGATCTTCTCCATCTCGGCGTTGTATTGCTGCGGCGTGACGACCTGATCATCGACCCGATACTCGCTGGACGAGCCGTGCACGGTGCGGCTGTACTTGCGCAGTTTGCCGTTATCATCTCTAGAACGCAAAAGTTGAGGAATCTTCATCAGTATTCTCACTTGTAGTTCATCGTCACCGTGCACTTGTTGGCGACCGGTCTGTTGACGGGGGCTCCATGAATCAGTTCCTGGAAAGAATCGAATTTCTATTAAAAAAAATTACCCCGAGCTTCCGCACGCGTAAATTGTTCGCCTTCTCGCCGAGCACGAAGCAGATGGCGTCCATCAAATTCGATTTGCCTAAGGCATATTTATTTGAAGGTTAAAGATTCGCTTACCGGATCCATTCGGTCCGATGATGGCGGTGAACTGGTAGAATGGCCCAATCACCTAAACAAACATTTCATTCCCAAAACCTTGAAAATTCGATACCTGGTGCCCCTTGTAGGACTTGAAATTCTCGAGCTCCAATGTTTGCAGCATCCCCATTTTGCTGGTGTTAAGGGCTGTGCATCAAAGTCGAGATCTAAAGCATAACAATAAGTGTTGGAATAGAGTGTAAAGGAAAGAATAAGGAAAACGAGAAGAGAAGCGCCATAAAATCGATTAAATAAAGGCTCCGTCAATGACTCCTGCGAGCCTAGGATCCTAGGCGTACTCCTAAACGAAGATTTCGAGCAAAGAACAGCAGCATGAAAAGCGTAGAACGTTAATGAAATAGCCATAAAATCGATTAAATAAGTTTCCGATTAAATTATGTCCCGGGAACCGGAAACGCCAAAATCGACGTTCCGGCACGTTCTAGCTGATCAAAGCCGCGTCACATCAACGTTTCCTACGTTTTTCACGAATCTACGAAATGAAAAACTTTACAATTGTCGATTGTAAGGAATTGATGAGGCGATTCAAACAAGCGCCGATCCATAGCTTCGCGCCCTAACCGTCTTTCTGCCTCTGCCTTTCGGGAGCATACTACCCGCGGGGCGCCCGATAAGTCGACTCCTGGCAACCCCAAAAATATTTGAACGCGCCGCCCCGGATGCATAACCAAAAATAACAGCAAAATTGACCGGATTTTCCCGATCAAGTCATTGGAACCTTTTAGTAAAATTTTAATAACGTTTTATTAACGTTTTGAACGCGCCGCCCGGATACCAAAGCCAAGAAAAAACCAAAACTCAACAATTCATTGAAACCGTTTTAATAAAGTTTTGGACGCGCGCTGGAAGCAGAAACACAACAGCAGAAAAATCGGCATTTGGAAAAACAAGGAATTTCGTCTCTCCCAGAGGCGGTGCGCGCTAAAAAAATGTAATTTGTAATGTGTTGTATCTTATTTTCCACCATAGTATAAAAAGTTAATGGCAGTTTTATATCTACGTCCGTACCTTATTTTATAGAAAAATAATCCCATTCTCTCTAGAAAACTTTTTCGAAATATCTGTTTGTCAAATTCAGATCGAACGCGGGTTATTTGGGCCATGCGATCGCCGTTAGCCCGGGCTAAGCAGCAGATGAACACAATTGTAAGTCACCTTTATCTGCTCAAATCTGGAATTTTTCAGCCAATAGTAGCCGACTTGAAACCATGCGTCGACCTGTCCCCGGGCCATCCATTTGACTGGAGCATCTACTTGGACGCGTTCGGCACCCAGCCAGCAATAGGAGACGATCTTTTTGTGCATCATAAAGTAGGCAAACTATCAATATATTCAATTAAGCTTTATAGTTCGCCGAGCAAACCCTTTTCGAGCTCTTATTCCGGCCAAATTTGAAGGTTTTTGTGCAAAGAGAAGGCGAGTGCAATCGACTGGCGACAGTTCTGGTAAGTTGAAACAATCTTTAGTTAAAAGAAAAGTCAACATCAACCTATTTCTCCCTTTTTAGCGCGCTTGTGCCGACGAAGTCGAAGTGTACTTCGATGGCGATAGGGAAAATTCCGAATTCGTCAGGGCTGAGCATCTACTGGAAGAGCCGCTGGCCAGCATTTTGATGTAAGTTCTGCACCGTCGATTTGATGATGATCCCAATTCAGGAAAGACGGGCCAGACTCGAAGCTCGTCAAATTCACGCGCAATGATGTGGCCGACTTCTTGAAGCCGGTCAAGGATTTCATCCACGTTGGCGGATTCTTTGAGGTGCAAGCCGAGTATGATCCGCTGTTGGTATTGCTAGTGCAGGTTAGTGAAGCGCTAGGTTGCGGAATAATTTTGATGTAGGTGATGAGCAACAAGTCCGGGCTGCTCGTCTACGGCGACGGTTCCAAGGCGTACGCTTGCGTGCATATTTACGACGAACGATGCCACGCCGTTGGTTGGGCAGAGAAGGGCTTGCAAACGGTAAATAAAAAAGTATTTCTAGAATTATTTTTTAATATAAATAAAAGGAGTGTTTCTAAGCCGTTTTTCACTATTTTCGGCCACAACATCGTGTAAAAATTTTTCTACCTTTAAAAAAAATTGTTTTTCCACTTAAAGTAGAATTCAATTTTAATCTGAAGACGAATCTATCAAAAGGAAACGTATATTTCAGAACCTCCGCTACCAAAAGCTGGTCCCACATTCACCGCTGGAAGTGCAAAAACGGGCGATCCCAGAGCGATTTTTTGAGCATCATCCGGTCCCGAGGCATGCTTACAGAGTAAGTAAAAAAGAAAATAAGCGCATTCACCATTTTTTTAGGAAGGCCAAATCGTAGAGGTCGTTGTCCCAGACCGAACCCCGAAATTCTGCCCCGGGTTCATCTCCAAAATCCTGAACGGCCACTACTTCTTGGTGAATGTATGCATGGAGGACATCAGAAAGGATTTTGAGGTGAGAACGGAATGAAAATCAACTACCTTTTGTAGACAGCTTATAAAATAAATTAAATTCAGATGCCAATGCACGTCGGCCACCCATTTCTGCTCTCAGCAAACTGGGCTCGAAACAACGGCTTGCCATTGACTCTGCCAGAAGACTTCAAAGTCGACTTCAACTATCCGGCATTCCAGAAGGAGCTCGAGTTGGATGTAGGTTTTCTTTTTGCCTTTGTTTTGTAGGATTAAACTTTTTTCTAAAGACATTTCTGGACTTAGAAAAAAGGAAAACTAAAAGATTGCCCTCCCCCCGATAATGCAAAATAACCATGAAATTGGAATACTAAATTCTCAATCAAATTTAGGAACCCATTGACGAGGAATCTCTTGTCCTGCCAAAACGTCGCCCTCCCGAACCGATGCGCCGCATGGAGGTCATCAACTTTGGCAAGCTGATCGCCGAGCCCGTCGTTATTATCAGGTTTGTAGAAAAAAAACTGAAAGAAGAAAAATTCTATTTTCAGAGCCGTCCGACACCTTGTCTGGGTGACGCTGGAAAATGCAAGGCCGGGCGAGGGTACCGAAATCTTTGGCGTCACGTAAAGAAAAAAATTACAACGTAAAAAATTTTTTTTAGCTCTTACAACCTCTACCCCTGCAACTTTGCTCAAAACAACGGAATTCGCATTGTCACCCCGCCGGTTTTCAAAGCGTTACCGGAATTGGAGGAGGGCCAGGTATGCTAATAAACCAAAACTTAAAAATTTAGTAATCTTTAGCTTGGTTATTAACTAAATTACAAATAAACTAATTTAGTATTCACGTTATTTAGATCCGTTTTCACAAGGATGTAATCTTCACCTCAAGGATACACAGCCCGTTTGCGCCATCAAATATGCCGTATCTACAAGAGCGCTATATCAAAGGTAGTCTATTAAATATAAAAATAGTTTTTTAAACAATTAGCAATTATAAAGGCGTATATTTTAGGTGATTACTACATTTCGACCGTTTTTGTCAACCCCAAATGCTACGCCGGTCCTTACTTGGATGAGAAACAAGTATCGCTGCTAAATCCGTGCTACGGTCCTGGTCCTCTGCATCGAGTTATCAGGCTTTTATTCAGGGTAAGCTGTAATTTACACGTTTTGATGCCCAAGAACAATTCAGGACTTGTTCGACTGCTTCCACAACATTGCCGATTTTTACAAGCTGTTCGAGTGGGCCGAGACGACCGAGCTGAAGACTTCTTACGCCAAGGTAAGCTGACTTTAACTATAGAAAGTATACGTCTAGACCCCTTTCGAGATTTTATAAAGCTATTTCAGAAAGAAAGACATCGCAACAAACACCTAAACGAGAGCCTCAGCCGTGTTTTGCATTTCCCGCGCTGCGAGACGGCGCGACACTTTTCTGGGTGGATCAGAGTAAGTTTTTCTCTATTTAGGGCAGATACGTTTAGATTTTTTAACAAATTTATTCTCAAAACAATAGAAAATTTGCTTGTAAAAGCTTTTTTCTCGTAAAAAAACCCCCTCAGAATTTGCAAAAAATACGCTTTGTAACTATCTACGCGCGGAAATCTGGCGTGTAAATATTTTGGTACTGGACTGTTAGCAGGGGGGGGTGGTTTAGCTAGGGAAAACTAATTTTCTGTCCGCCTATACCTACCTCGTAATCATAAATAGCGTCTTTTAAAAGGATTTTAGTGGTTTTTGATTGCTAAAAATTTGCTAAAAAAATAAATTGCAAATTTTTGGAAATTTAAAATTTTTGTTTTTCTTATATTTTTTATCAAAAAGTAGAAATTTTTGTAATTTCCATGTGTTTTATCTAAAAGTTGCTGATGCTATAAAAGTTGTCTATATTTTGATACAAGACCGTACAGGTTTAACGGCAAAAATTGAATTGCCCCGCTAACCCCCCCCCTCCCGCTAACAGTCCAGTGCCAAAAAAGTCTACGTCCAGTCCAGTCCAGTGCCGATCGTATAGTGAAAATTTCGGTATTCTGCCCCTTCTAGACGGTGCTCCGCGTGCTCCAAGCCTGCCCGCATCTAATCGCCCTCGAAAAGCTGGGCGACGGCTGCGAGCTCGGCTGCAAATATGTTGACAAGCAAAAGTTGCTGGTGAGAAATCGAGACAGACAGCGATAAATCATAATCCCAGGCGCTCAGCAATCTCGCAACGCCCCGACCGGAACCGGGTCAACCCAGAGAGCCACTCACAAGGGCACAGGTCCGTTATTTTTTTTTGCTAAATAAAGACGTCCCCGAACGTGGGAATCCTGCTCTTTTTTTGCAGGCAGACACTTTTTCTGGAACGCCTTTTCCCCCGGGAATTCTGTCTGGCTATTTTTATTTAAGGCCGTGCGCGCCGTATCGTATTAAAAAAAACAAACCATTTTATTAGCACTTAACGCCCGTTTTAGATGTAAAAATTGCTCGAATTTTCGAAAGTATTCTTTTTGGACAATATTTATGAAAACTTCGTCATTATGTCTTTTTTCGCAATTCAACTTCAAAAAATGTTTTTATAGGATTTTATTATACCTAATTTTTCCTACGTCCCCATATTTCACCTATTATGTAATATAAAACTTTTTAATAGCATAGAAAACAAAATAAAATAGCCGCTGTAAACATAAAAAGTTTAGAAACTTGCTCAGCATCGCAAATTTTTGCTTTTCGTTCAAAAATTATTTCCATTTTTCTTGTAAAAAAATGGTTTTATAAAGTTTATCACTAAAAACTGTAAAACTATGTTATTTCTTAGAAGCTCGACTGAATAAACTACCATTGTCCCCCCCCGCTAACGAACCAGAACCACAAAAACAACGTTTTTTTAGGCTATGGAGCGAAAGGAGGTGAAGCGGACAAGCTCGAAGAAGGCGTTGACAAAGAAGGAATCGGTAAGTCTACCTCTAAAAAATATAGTAAAAAAGGGAATAGAAAACTACTGTTAATTTTTTTTAGTAGTTCCAGATTGCTAAAGAGTTATAAAAGGTTTTTTATTAAAAATCCCGACATTTTGGCCATTCTTCATAAATTTTTGAACAAAAAACCCAAAATTTTGTAGAAATTCAATAACTTCTAAAAAAATTAAATTTCTAGCCACCCGATGTTCCGACCAAAAAACCCCGATCCCTCCGCAGCAGCGATCAAACGAAAAATGGCGTCAAAGTAAGTCGCGCAACTTAAAAACTACCGAGATTATCGACAACTTTAAGCTTGTGTTTTGACGCCCTAAAAACTGGTATCCACACAAATACACTCTTCTCGCTCTCACGTAAAACCATCTACCACCCACAGAATCTCCTATATATTTATTGTTTTTGTATATTTTGTATATCCCACGCTGTCTATACCTTGATATCCCCGATTTCATGCATGCGGTGGGGCTGTCTCTACTTTCCAAAGCACTACGGAATTCAGGAGGAGTTGCTGGAGGAAGAGCCACCATTGACGACGTATGTCTACAAGTCTGATGGCTCGTCCTCCTCCTCGAACGATCGCGTTACGCCCGATGAGGTGGTGACCACGGTCAAGCAAGCCGAAACGGTAATTAATTTAAGGGAACTTTTGCATAACCAGGGCGACCAATTTTTTTCACGAGCTGGTTGTAACGTAAAAAAAAGTAAAAAATTCGAAAATTCCCATCCAGAATGCAACAAATACTGGCTTTTTGAACAATTAGGCATCTTTAGCTGATTTTGTACTTAAAATGTTATTTTATCAAAAACGCTAGTAAACTACTGATTATTACGTTAAGAGGCATTTCTGGATTAATAGGGAAAAAAATAGCGCTTGCCTAGTCTAAAAAGTCGCTACAAATCGTAAAAGAAAATTGTTTTAGACGTTTCTGTTCACGAAAAACTTCTACAAAACATTTCAAAAATTATAAAACTTCACAATTTATCGTTTTCTCTTTATCATGTTAAAATTTAGGAAGTTCTTAATTTTTGACGGGTCAGGAAAAAAAATAGCTTTTCCCAGTCCCAGGCCAAGTGTCCAGAATTCTGAAAATACAAAAAATTATCCCAAAAAATTTCAGCAACCCTCCACCTCCAACGACAAACCTAAACCCACTACCGCGGTCCCAACTGGGCTTTCGGTAAGTTCCGAAAAAATAACAAAAAAGCTCTGATTCAGTTCCCGCCCACAAACCCGGCCACGTGGAATGAAGACGACTTATCGGGCTACTTTAAAGCCCGCGAAAACAGCGGCTTCATCGTCGAATTTCTCACCAAGCATGTAAGTCATCAAAAGAATCTTGGATCAATTTTCTAGAACATGGGCGGAGCCGCTTTTATGGCTCTTACAATTGACAACATCAGAGGATTCGGATACGTTCTCGGGCCCGCCCTCAAAATTCATGATGCCGTTACGGTAGGCTTCAGATTACGAGCTTCACTTATTGCTTTAGCATCTCGTCACCGCGCAAAAATACTTCGAACCCAATAACTGATCTCTACCACAAAAACGATGATGCTCTCTTTCCAGTGATATGGGTATCGCGCCTAATAAATTATTCTTCCAGATTCATACCCAAGATTTTCAAAGTGTAGAATCTGGTAAAATCGTTATCATGATAAAAGACAAGCTTTATTCACCTTCTCACACTAGTAGAAATCTAAAATGACACACAAACACAATCAACGCTATAAGGTTTCGTTTTAAAGTGAAGTAGACGGGCGTGGTTGTGGGGGCGGCTTCTTATTTCGGGCCCAGCATGTTTTCCGGCTTCACCCAGTCCTTGAACTGCTCCTCGGTGAGGTAACCTGAAAAGACGAGATTTGCAGAAAAATGATACCATGACTAACCCAATTTGATGGCCTCCTCCTTCAGCGTGGTTCCGTTCTTGTGCGCCGTCTTGGCGATCTTGGCGGCCTTGTCGTAGCCGATGTGCGGGTTGAGGGCTGTGACCAACATCAGGGACTCGCGCATGATCTAAAAAAATTGAATGATGACTTTTCTTTTCGCAAATTAGATTTTTACTAGTGTTTTTTACATCGATAAAATCTTTACAATTTTTTTATTAAAACAAGACAAAAATATCGATTTTTCAACAAAAATTACAAATTTTTAGACATTTTTTGCAGGTTTTCTAAAGAGGTTTCCCACTCGAAATGAAAAATTTTATAAAAGTTATGGTGTCTATGACAGTAAAAAATATTTTAGAAACAGAAACAAAGCTACCGAAAAAAACCTGTGCGAAAAAAATCTTTTACCTTGGCAATGTTGTCGCGATTAGCCTCAATGCCCTTGACGCAGTGGTCGGTGAACGAGACGGCCGAGTCGGCGAGCAACCGCGTTGACTGGAGCACGTTTCGCACGATCAACGGCTTGAAGACGTTCAGCTCGAAATGGCCGTTCGAGCAGCCGACCGAGACGGCAACCTAAAAAATGTTTCATTTTTCAAAAAAGTGGCTTGCCTGATTTCCCATCACCTGGGCGGCGACCATGGTCATGGCCTCGCACTGTGTGGGGTTGACCTTCCCGGGCATGATCGAGCTTCCGGGCTCGTTCTCGGGCAACGAGAGCTCGCCGAGGCCACACCGGGGTCCCGACCCGAGGAATCGAATGTCGTTGGCGATCTTCATGTACGTCACGGCGAGCACGTTCAGGGCACCGTGGACCTAAATATAGTCTTACATAAGTTTTTTTGGAAAATAGTACCTCAGCAAGGGCATCGTGGGCGGCGAGCGCCTCGAATTTGTTGGGGGCGGTGACGAATGGTAGGCCGGTGAGCTCGGAAACTTTTCTGAAAAAAAACACATTTTTTTTGAAGGTAATCTACAAAGAGGTAATTTTCGAACAGATTAGCGCACGAAAAATTTTACAAAAATTATTTTCAAAAATACAAAAATGCAAAATTTTTTTTGAAAAAAATGGAGAAAGAAGAGCTTGAACCAACCCGGCCACTTTCTCGGCAAATCCCTTTCGCGTGTTGAGGCCAGTGCCGACGGCCGTTCCTCCAGCGGCCAGCTCGTACAGGCGGGGAAGGGTGGCCTTCACGCGAGCGAGACCGTTGTCGAGCTGAAAAAAAACGTATAGAAAAAAATTAGACGCGTAAAATGGCAATAAAACTATTTTTTTTGTCAAGTCTCGATGCTAAAGTAGACGCAATTCCATTAATTTCCAGGCTATCAAAAAATAACCTGCGTAACGTAGGCGGAGAATTCCTGGCCGAGCGTCAACGGCACGGCGTCCTGGGTGTGCGTACGGCCAATCTGAAAAATACACATTAAAAAGCTGTTAATAAACTCAAAACCTTGATGATATCGCTGAACTCCTGGGCCTTGGCGTGCATGGCGTCGCGGAACTGGGTGAGGGCGGGCAGCAGACGGGAGTTGATCTAAAAAAACGTAAAAATCTAAGAAATTCAGGCAAACCTCTCTCGCTACGGCGATGTGCATGGCTGTGGGGAAAGTGTCGTTGCTGCTCTGCGACATGTTGACGTGGTCGTTCGGGTGGACGGGCGTCTTCGAGCCGAGCTCTCCGCCGAGGATCTCGATGGCGCGGTTGGAGATGACCTAAACCAGAGAAGACTCAAACCAAAAGGGGTTAGCGGGCTGCGCCCGCTAACCCCGAATAAGCTTTATTTGCAATAAAAAGGAGGTTTTTAGGTGAATTAACTGATTCCATAAAAAATAAAAATTCTCAACAATCTTCTAAAGTTCATATTTTGTCAGAAATGAGCAACATTTCGATTCTCTCCAAGCTCGTTATCGTAGCGTTTTGACATCATTAAATTTTCGATAAAATCACCTCATTGACGTTCATGTTGGACTGCGTGCCGGAGCCGGTCTGCCAGGTCATCAGCGGGAAGTGCTCGTCCAGCTTTCCGGCAACAACCTCATCTAAAGCAGAATTTTTCAAAGCAAAAGAAATCCTACCGGCCGCTTGGGAGATGGCGTCGACGAGCTTCTTGTCAAGCCCGTACTCCTGGTTGACGAGGGCCGCCGACTTCTTGAGGATGCCGAACGCGTGGACGACGGGCAACGGCATGCGTTCTTCGGGGCCTCCGATCTTGAAGTTGATCATCGACCTAGAAATTGAAGTTGAAAAACATGGTCAATTTTACACTGTATGCCTGTAGATCTCGCAAATAAACATCTTATTTATTTTACCCTCTTTTCAGTACTCAAAATGCCGAAAATTTCCAGAAATTTCCGGAAATCGATTTTCGCGACTGATTTCCAGATACTTATCGTTAATCCAATTTTACCTAGCCGTTTGTGCTCCATAGTAGCGGTCGGACGGCACCTTCAGCTCTCCGAAAGTATCGCGCTCGACACGGTGTCCTCCGGCAAACATGCTGAAAAAAAATTAACATTTCGTTGTTGCCCCCGAGGACTAGAAAATTCTAGTTAAAAAAAAGCTTGAAAAGCAGAGTGCCAGCGAGTTCGACCTTGGCAACGGGGGGTTGGGCCCAAAAAGCGGCGGTCAATATTGATCATCCGGTTGAGTGAACCCGGCCCGAAAATTGGCAAGGCTCTAGTTCGCGGAAAAAAGCAGTTAGTTCGGAAAAAAGGGATATTTTTCAACGAATAGCCGGAATTACGTTGGGTAAATAACTAAGTTACGTCCAAATCATGCAAAATAAGCTCCAATTTTGCGAGAAACCAGAAACAAAAACCCAGAAATTGCGGAGAAAATACCTTGACGATATCTGGAAGAGCCGACTCTGGAAGTTGGCTGGAGCGGCAAATCGGCTGAGCATCACCGACCAGAAGAGGCAACCTCGGAGGGGTCCTGAAAATGGAATAGAGTGCCGAGGGAACGGCCGTAATAGCGAGAACGCAGAGAAAATCGGGGGTGGCCCCAGTGAAAAGCGCGGTCTTGACCCCGGCCGGCTGGCGGGTGTAAATTGAACACACGGGCTCCGCAAAAACGAGATAACCAGGAAGAGGATCTAACAAGAAGAGAAAGAATCCGCCAAGAAAATAAGAAAAAAAAATCGAAAATAGACATCGTTTTTACAGAGTTTCAGCTTCTAAACTTTCGGCCAGGCCAGCTTGAAAAAAAGATACGAGAAAACTCTCGTTTTAGAAGTAAGCAGGCAAGCAAAACTAAAACGTAGAAACCAGATATAACTTAACAAAGTTGCCGTTCGCTTTTAAGTTAGAAGCTCTAACCGCCAGGCTGGCATTAACCTTGCAGGAGAAGCTTGAAAAAGGGACTAAATAATGGGAAAGGAAAGGCTTTTTGGAACCAAAAAACTAAAAAAACCGTAGAGAGTATAAAGAATTAAATTTTTCGCGGGAGAATTTTTAGAAGAATTAAAAAGTAGAAACTAGGAATTAATTGACGGCACACCAGCTTCGAAACTTCCGGGCCAGCAGTTTTCGGTACAAAACTTGAAGAAGAAGCTTGAAAAAGCAAAAAAACTCCACTAGAAACTAGGCTTGTTTTGCAAACTTTCATCTCTCAATCTTCCGGGTACACTCTAGCAGGTTGCCGCACGAAGTTTCAAGGAGAAGCGTAAACAAGCAAAAACATAGCTATAAGGGAAGACAATTGTTAAAGAAAGACTTATTTTAGAAAAAGACTTATTTTAGAAGCAAGACACGAAAATAAAAAAGTTTAGAAAGTTTGTCGAAATTTTGGAAATGCTGCGACGAGACGCTACTCTAGACGGTTGAACGTAAGGAACGAGCGAATTTCCCCCAGGATTTTCGTTTTTCTCACACGCGTTATACTACTTTTTAGTGGTTTTTATACAAAAACACTAACGTTTTTGTATGTTTTTAGAACCCGCTTCTCCGAATGGCCGGCGGTTCATCGCGCAAGTCGCGCAAACGGGCCCCCGGCTCGCCGGTGCTCGCCCAGGCCAAGATCAAGCTCCCAAAACTGCTGCTCAAGGCGGACGCAAGTGGAAAGGTTGTGGTGTATTTTGCTCGTTGACTATGGTTTTCATTTAGATTTCGGTGACGCGGATAAACGATCCGCCGACAGAGGAACGGACGCGTGACCAGTCCAGCAAAAACACACCTTCCGGAAGTTCTGACAAGAAGCCGAAGAAAGAAAATCAGTCGAAGAAGGAAAATCATTCTTCGGGCGTGAAAGCTAGTGTATAGTTATTTCTGTAATCTGAATCTGTTTTTTTAGATATCGACCACTTCTACTACCGCAATCGCCTCGGGAGCTGACCTCGTAGAAGGGCCTGAGAAACAAAAGAAGCCCAAGAAACCGTCGTCGGCGGCTGAAAAGTTGATTGTCAGTTTTTTAGTAGCTCGGTATAATGCTTTTTAGACACCGCTCGCTTCTACCAGCCGCAACGGACACGTGAAGGGCGAGGAGAGATCGGAGAAGAGAAAGAGTGACAAGAAGTCGTTGGAAATAAACGAAAAAGTGCGCGTGGAAGAAGAAAGTTTCATTGTTAGTTGACGTTGTAATTTTTGTAAACTTGATATAGGCCTTGTCCGCTTCTACAAGTCACATCTCCGCCGAGCTCAAGCCGAATGACAGCCCGCCGAAGGAACGACCCGCCCAGACGGCGCGCAGCGCGCAGATGTCGGCTAGGAGGAAACAATTGCGCGAGCAGGTATCTAGTTCTTTTCTTCAAAAGTCGTTGCTAGATCTGGATTGGGCCTTTCGTGTTCCCACACAATTTAGATACCTTTTTCACCGTTAGAAAGTTTATAGAAATAATAGTTTTTGCGAAAATCATTGATTTTTTAATCCAAGAGTTCTGCACATAAGCAAAAATTCCGATTTCGAGGAAACAATTGGCACATTTTTAGGATTTGGTCATTTTGCCAAATCGAAAACTACTAAAAAGCTATAAATAATTTCCTGTTTTAGAAGAAGGCCGAACAGCTTGCGAGCGAAAAGCTGAAGGCCGAACAGCTTGCCAACGAACAGCTGAAGGCCGAGCTTGCCGACGCGGTGTTGCTCCCTCCCCCGCCGCCACCACCAATTTTGGAGCCGGTTGAAGGCCAAAAACTCGCACCCGATGCCTCTTCGCCGATCGCCCCCAGCAGATCTCAGGAGATCGGGACGGCCACCGCCAAGTTGGACGCGATGCAAGCGTACGCTTCTACGGATGACGAGCACTACTACACGCCGACCACAGCGATCACCGCTTCTCACGACGACTCCACGCCGACCGTGCATCCGGCGGGGACGGACAGCTTATCTACGCCCATTTCGCCGCTCAACACCGATGCTTTCTTTACGCCTGGGACCACAGGATATATCGGCCCGGTGTTTAAATTCACCGCGGCTCGGAAGCAAGGAGAAGCGAATGGGGTATGAATTTGTTGCTATTCATATGCTTATGCATATTTTTGTTCATTTTCTAGCTTTTCCAAAAGGGGAGGCCGGTTTTTTTTGCAGTATTTTATTGTTTTGATGAGATCTAGCTAGATTTCAAAGGAAAAAGCCTTTTAGAAGACTTCGAAAGTCATTAAAACATTTCTATCAGTTGTTTGGCAAAAAAAATCGATATGTATTGTTTTTTTAGCTTGTCAAAAGAGGATACATCTAACGGAATAGGAGTATTTTGGTGTTCTTCGTAATATTTAGCTATATAAGAGAAAAGGTTAACATGTCCTCAAAAATTTCAATTTTTGCGTGAAATTCGGCCATTTTGCGACGGAAAATCGGCCTTCTGTAGTGTTTTAAGCCAAAATTTTAAAGCGTTCAGGCTTAGGTTTAGCACTAAACTAGAAATATTGGCTCAGAGGGCTAATCGCCGTGCTAATACGAAAACAAGCTATTATTACAACGCTACTTTAGGTCGCGCAGGGTGCAAAACCGCCATTCACCAAGGACTCGACGTTGAACGGGGGCTCTGCCACAAGGACGCCTTCCGTTACAATTATCGCAGACCTGAGAAAGGATCTTCACAAAAGGAAACTCGTATGATGGATGCGTATTTCAAGGAATAATTATTTTTTAGGATTCAGCAAAGTCGACGGTCAACAAGGGCGCGGACGCTTCTACGCCGCTTGCGCGGGTCACGACAAAGCCAGCCAGATCCGAGATTGATCTGGCGAAGTCTGGCAGGTCGGCCTTGGACGTGGCTCGGCAAAAACTTCATGCGGACCGCTTGAAGGTAAACTAATTAACTTCGGTACTGGACTGTGGGATTTGGCCCATTTTTATAGTCTTTTACTAGTTTTTGATTTCTAACAAATCAGAAAGAAGTAAAATGGTGAGAAATAAAATCTTAGGGGGATTTTAAAAAGTTTAATTTTATGGTAATTTTTCATAGATATTTTTCGCAAACTTGTTTGTGCTTTTTCTATTCTAAAACTGTGTAAGTAGCTATAGAAATGAATTTCGTTATATGGCCTTACCAGATTAATCTTGGCTTCCGCTGCTAACCCCCCCTCCCCCGCTAAGAGCCCAATACCTCAACTTCTACAACAAGCGAATTTTTAGAAACCTAACACCGACTTGTCGATCCCGAAGCCTACCCCGCCGCAACGACATGGTATACATCGGATTTTCTCCGATTATACGTTCTACTAGGTCACTCGGTGCTCGACATGCTGCTGCCCGATCCGGAGGACGAGGCGAAGAAGAAGGAGCGAAAAGAGGCAAGAAGAGCGTGGTTTATTTTGAATATATTCTGTTTAGCTGGCTGAAAAGCGTGCCGAGCTGGAGCGGCAAAAGGCCCTGGAGGCGAAGAAGCTCAAGGAGCAAGAGAGCCGCGCGACGGCGGAGAGGATGCGCGAGGCGACGAAGATCGAGGTCTGTCGAGTAGTTATATGGAAGTGCTTTTCTGTTAGCAGGGGGCGGGGGGGCTATTCTTCGGTAGGCATGAAGTAGTCTGATAAGTAAAAACGTTAATGATTTTACCTGGGTCATTCAAAATGCTTGTTTTGTAATTTTCTTGGAAATTTCTTTTCTTAGTTTTTAGCTATGAAGATTGCCAAAATACTAAAAAAATAAATTCGCAGGGTACTCTTCGCTTTTCAATGATTTTTCTAGATAGAAAAGATGCGGCTGAGCGATCGTCGGAAGCGCGACACGCATCCGGTCTTCCAAGAATCGTGCTTCTACGACGCGTGCGACATCGTCGACGCCTGCGCCAAGCTGTGGGGCGACGCCATTCCGAGCGAATGGCTCGAAGGCCATGAAGATTACGAAGAATCCGTGGACTCGGGCGACGAAAATAATAAGCAATAATAATAAAGTAATAATAAAGTAATAACCATGACCGGAATCGTGGGCTGAGCCGACGTTGTCATATTTCATTTTTGCCCTCATGCCCCGCATCCGCCCCCAATTGTTGTCCATCGCATGTTGGCTGTTTACTAGGATTAGATTAGAAAAATTGTTGCATGGGTGTTTAGCTTGATATACCTAGGTTCTTAATCTATTTACTTGGCTTGTTTTCGTTCTCGCGCTTTGCTGGTTGATAAATTTTGTATTTGCGCTTTTGGATAGGGCGGAGCGGGATTTCAGCAAGAGCTGGCTGTAATTTTTTAGTAATTTGAAGTGAATTCCATCCGTGACCTCCTAAAATATCCGGAAGTTTGGTTGATTTCGAATCTGTTCCCAGGCTTACGGAGCGGCTTAATTTTACGAAAATTACCTCTAACAAGTTTCTGAAATACTTTTGGGGTACTCCGAGATGCATTTTCGAACGCGCATTCGCAAACGCATGACCATGAACCTATAGCCAAAAATTTTTGCGTCAACTTTTTAATTTCCTTGCAATCCAACCCACTTTTAGAGAAAGTTTTGCATAGATTTCGAGGGACATTCGCACATTCGCATTCAACAGTTCGTGAGGTGGCGCCCTCGCAAAAGCATCTTTTTTTGCTACATTAGCTCGTCGATCGTTGCTAAAAAGTATTCCATGCTATTTTTAACAATACCTAAAACCAGGAATTGCGGGAGTATTTGGGACAAAAACCGTTTGCGCGCGCCTCGCAAAATTCAAAAAACTGATGCGCAATCGGTGAAAAATTTTCTACGCTTGATAAGGTCGGTTAAGAATGGAGTGTTTTTGTCCCAGTGGGTGCCCCACTTCTTTCAATTTTTTTAAGGTTTTATTAGAGGGGTCTAAACCCGTCTATCTGGGACCAATTGAGAACAACATACCGTTTTCAGCCTAGATCAAGACACATAACTCTGTGGCATTCTTCAGAGATCGTTGAGCAACTGTGCGAGTGGATAAGGGAAAGCCGCGCCGCGCTGTTACCTGATTGGCCCGCGGGGACCGGTCAACCCTTCCGCCCGCTGGTAGACAATGGATGGGGTGATGAAGCCCGTTAGCGGCTGTTAGGTAGCGTATATCCTCAGATTCGATTAACCTGCAGTAACGGTATAAATAATAGCCCGAGGGTGGTAGCAAGCATCTGGCTGTGTTTTGGTGCTTGCATTACAATCGCAAGCTTTACTTTTCTGGCAGTTATCGTGATTTTCGATCTTTTTGGGGTTCTAGTGCGTTATCGTGGGGGGATCAATTCCTTTATTTAGGCTGCCTTCGATTGTATGAAAAGTAGGCTATTTTAAAGTGTTTCAGCGGCTTCATATTGTAAAATACTTTGAAAAAAAAACATTTTGTGGAAATTTGGCCCAACAGTCTGAATGTTTTGATTAGAGAATTTTGATAATAGCCCTACTTTTGTGCTATTACTACCGTTATATACTTTTTATTCTCAGACTTTTCCTCGACCTTCCGCTCGCCATGAAGTCGTTCGTCGCTTTCTGCCTCTTCGTCGAAGTCGCCTATGCTTGCATCGCCATCCCGCCGCTGCCCGGCGCGGCCCCGCCACCCCCACCGCCTCCACCACCGGCGCCTTGCTGCTGTAAATTCATAATCTATATTTTATTAATATTTAAAGGATTTAGGGGTTTTCAATAGGTTTTTTTGAAGCCGGGAATATAGTGGAAATTTTTGCGCGGCATTTTTGTCTTTCATAGAAAGTCAGCTAGCTTCTGTCAAGGAAAAATATCGATTTTTCCGATATTCTAAATCTGGCCTAAAAAGCCGCAATTTAAGAAAAAAAAGCTATAAAAAGCATGGTTTGTACTTTTAGTTTAGAATTGGACCCGTTTTTCAAATCAGCGCTTACGTTGGTCTTTTTTGTCCGCTTTGAGCGATTTTCTTCAAAATATGGCGTAAAGGGAATTTAAATGGAAGCATAAATATTTAACAAAAAGTATTTCAAACACTTTAGCACCTAGAAAACCTTTTTACAGGCGCAGCCGCGGCCCCAGCTTGTGCTCCTCCGCCACCACCGTGCGGTAAGTGCCACTAAAACGTGACTGGAAATGCACCATTTGCAGTTTAACAGAAAATTGATCCTGAAGTATCGCATAAAATCGCTTTAAAAAGCTTTAGGTTGCGGCTGCGGCGGGCGCAAGAAGAGGTCGATCCTGGAGAGCGAGCAGCCGACGACGCTGAGCCTTGATGAGGTGGCGCTGGTCGCGTCGACGGAAGACCAGCTGTGCAACTCGCTGACTTTGAAGAAGATCTTGAAGGAGGTAAGGCAGGTTCGAACATACCTTGCAACGAAAATTGCTATGAAATTGACCAGAAAGCATAGACAACGGAAATAGGCCGGGTTTTAGAACATGAGCAACTCGCCGAGCTTCTCGAAGGTAGCCATCTCGAACATCCTGGCCGATCGGAACACCACTTTCTCGGTGAGTTCAGGAAAAAAACACTAATTTTACTTTAGTTGATTCTAATAGCCTTTTTAATCCTAACCTGATGTATAAATTAACAATTTCCAGGTGATTTGCGGAGCCGGCGAGCTGGAATTTGCGATCGGCCACGCCTTCGACCACTGCTCGCTGTCGCAAGACGGCGTCGCCTGCCAAATCTTTACCGAATAATTTACCTGTTTATCTTAATGCAATTTCATTAGTTTATTAGTAAGTTATGTTTTTGCTTGACATCTTCACACACCCCAATTCCCCACGATAGCCATGTATGCCTTTTGCCTAAGGAAATAAACGTAACGTACAATTTAAGTAATACAAGCTTTTAAGGTCAACAAGTTGTGGTGTCTGTTTACTAGAAGAAATAGTCTGGAATTTCCACCGGCCCTCTAATTCCGCTCTTCAAAGGCCGGCCCGATTCGGGGACAGCGTCTAGCCGAGCTGTCCATTGAATTTTAATAGCTGCGGGGCGCTAAAAATGGAACGTCCTTTGAGATATCAAGGTATCACGGCGCGTAAAGTGGACTGTAGCGGAAAAATATTAATAGAACTGGCTTCTAAAACCTCTGAAATTAATTAAAAAAATAGGATTTCAAACCCATGTTCCCGTATTTATTTTACTAGCAAAACGGAACGACGCAGCCGCGACATGTCTACTTCCAGTACCCTGCTTAAAATTACGGTTAATGGGGGAGTTAATGTATCTTTTCGCGTGAATTACCAGAAGCTCGTGGCTCAAAAATTCCCGGCGGATCAAAAAGTTCTCACCGCGTTGTCTCTCAAAATATTCCCGGGCTCCCCCCGAAGAAATCGTAAAATTCGGAGGGCCGAGTCGTGAAAATCAGCGGCGGCAGCGCCGCTTTGATTTTGCACCCAACATGGCCCCGTAATCGCGTGACGCACCCAGAGGGGCAGCATCAACCAGGTTCAGCGTCAGATTGATGCAAAATTGAAAAAAATGTGGCCCCTATGGAATCTTGGACGCGCGAATCTTTGACCGACGCACGCTTAATCACGCACAGGCACACACAATCACGCTTAAAATTAACAAAAACATTTTTCTATAAAACTTTGAGAAAACGAGCTCGTAAGGGAGCATGGATCGTACCAGGATCGCCTCCCCCCCCGCCCCCTAAATAGCCTAAACCTCGACAGCTATGCGACACGCCACTACATGCGTGTAGGCGCGTTTAAATTTTACGCAATTTTCGACTTCCTAGGGTTATCTAAATGGAGATCAAGCGTCGTCGAAAGGAGACCGCGTAGCTGTCGAGTTCAGGGGTTATTTCTCGCACTGTCTAGGCCCTTTAAAGGGACAGTGACAGTAGCGCAATTTGATGAATTCCAGATTCGGAACGGCAATGACTAAATGGACCTCCGTTTTTGCGCATTGTAGAGGATATTTTCTGAACGCTCGTGTATGGAGTATCGTTAAAGTGATTTCTGGACACTTGGCCTGGATTCATTTGGACCAAAACCTGTTTCGGCTAAACCCCTTTCACGAAATTATGGAAAGCTAAGGCTTTGAATACTTTGAAATACTGAAAAGTTGAAATTCCGGATCAATTTAAGCCAAGACGCGTAAAGCAACTATTTAGCTGAAGTGGGTCTCAGCCGTAATCCATTTAGACAAAACGGGGTTCAGCTTCACGATCCATTACCAATTCCCCTACCTATCCTGTACCCCAAATCGCTAAAAATTTTTGAGAGGTGTGTGATTCGTGGCGTTGCTGCGTAGGGTTTGTGGGGATTTACGAGTTTTGATAGGGATTCGGCCTGGTGAGATTCGAGGCCCCAGCCAAAACGGCGCAATTTATAATGCCCTTGACACTTTTTGTGTGCGAAATTCGAGCTGGGGCTGGGGTGATAAGCCTCTCGTTTTGACGCCTTGGGCCTATGGTATTTTTTCAGTGAATTTTTCCGCTGATCGAAAGAAACTTAGGAGCGAATTCTGTTATTTAAAATATTAAGCTTGGTAGATTCAATTCAGGCTTTAATAGCTTCTATTACTCGATTGAACACGTCTTTCATTTTTCATAAATATTTTTCATTTTCCTTTTTCACTTTTTGGCTGCTATCGATTTCTAAGCTTTAATTTACCACTTTTCATCTAGCCTGAACTACGGGGATTTTTCTCTTATTCTATATTTTTTAAACGACTTTTCGTAGATTTTGCCGGTATTTTTAGAGCTTTCTTCAGGTGGCGGCGGCTCGTTATTTCGACATTTTTGCGCCCGATTCATTCTGATATCAAAATTGGTCTAAATTTGCCTAATTTGCGAATGCGATGACGGTCAGCTACAACCACCAAGTGGCCACCTCGAAGCCCTACTTAATTCTGAAGCTTTTGGGCAGGTAACTCCGCATTTTTATAGGGTTCGGACGCCCAGAAATAATGGTTTGGCGATGCATAAAAAATCTACTTTTTAATAGTTTACATGGTCACTTCCAGATGGAAAGGTTCCGTTTGGAAAGCCGTCTCGGTCGAGCTTGGCATTTGGCTAGTTCTGTACTACACAATTTTCTGCGTTTATCGCTATGCTTTTGGGCGTAGCGCACAACAGTAAGTTTAGTGTAATTGGCACAGCAGTATAATTAACCTGATTTAAATGAACGTGAATTTTCAGAAGATTCGAAGACTTTATCCGCTTCTTCGATGCCTCGATGAAATATATTCCCCTGGATTTTCTATTGTCCTTCTTTGTTACAATCATTGTCAGCCGATGGTCGACGATTTTTCAGAATTTGGGCATGATTGATAAGTGGGTTTTTAATGGAAAACTGTAAATTTAAACATTATAAAACTCATAAAACCTTTGCGTTTCCAGCATTGCCTTATTTACTTCGAATTTTGTGAAGGGAACGAGTGATCGGGCGCGGAATATCCGAAGAAATATTGTTAGGTTTGTAATTTTGTCGCCTGTCAGTTGTTCCAGTAAATTTTTGTATATTTCTCGTATTTTTGCCACTTATAATTTTTAGATATTGCTGCCTGTCGCAAGCCATGGTTTTCCGCGATTTGAGCATGCAGGTTCGCAGGAGATTCCCGACCTTTGAAGCGTTGGTGTCTGGAGGTGAGTTTATTATAGTTATTTAATAAGGTGTTTTCTTGTTAATTTATGATTAGCATTGTTTTTAATACTTTTTAAAATTTATTGAAAGGAAAAAGCTTTCAAAAAGATTAGAACAATGCCAAAAAGCAGAAATTTGTTATTTTGGGTCGAAAAATCGCTTCTTCGATCCAAAGTTCGATTTATACACATGAAGCAATACAGTACCTTCTAGGCTTCATGATGGAGCACGAGCTCGAGCAATTCCACGCCGTCAAAAATCGATACGCCAAATATTGGGTGCCGCTGAACTGGGCGCTGACGCTGTGCAACGACGCGAAAAAGGAGGGGTTCATCGATTCGCATATCAACGAATATGCCATCACGCAGGTGAATATTGAACAGTAAATCGTGTAAAACATTGAAAAGCATAGGCTTCGTCTCGTTTTTTAAGTAAAAAAAAAATCCGTTAAAACTTCCAACAAATAAAATAAACAAATAAAACTTCCAAACAAACAAATAAAAAGTCAAGCTTTAAAATCCTTTATTTGCAGGAAATCCGCCACTTCCGCACCGGGCTGTCGCTCGTTTGGCAGCACGACTGGATTTCGTTGCCGATTCTGTATCCACAGGTAGGCAAAAATTTGCCATTTAATATAACTGTTTTTAAATATATTTTACTACCTTAAAATTAATAAAACAAACTTTTTTTAGATCGTCTTCACAGCCACTCATGTCTACTTTCTCTTGGCGCTGTTCTCTCGTCAATTTATTGTCACTGCAGATCGGGTGCCTGGAGAGGTAAGCCAAAAGATTTCTGTTTTCCAGATTTCTGTCTTTCTTTACGAAATTTGAGAGACTGTGAGCTTGAAAAATGGACCAACAATCGCATTATCAGGATGAATAAAAATTCGCATAAAGATCACGATCAACCACGTCGATATTTTAGGTCGATATTCACTTCCCTGTGATGACCGTCTGCCAATTTATCTTCTACGTCGGCTGAATGAAGGTGGAAAAATTATTTATAAACCAGCGCCCAAAACCCGCTTCGCGGGCCTTGGGCGCTGGAATTCGGCCTTTGCATAAGAAATTTGACTTTCCGATAGCTCGGGTTCTTCGGACCCCCTCCCCCCCGGCCGACCACACGCGCGAGTGCAACTGGCAAGAATGAGGAAATTTGTATTTTCTCGCATTATGCAAATTAGCCCTCAGGGACCCCCAAAAATGAATAAAACCGGCTTTAACTTTGTAAACTTGTATTTTATCGAAATTCTGAGAACGCCATCGGAAAGAGGAGGGTTGATTCCCCCAAGTGACGGAGAATTAGGGCATTTTGGACACGAGAAGGCCCTCAAATCGGGCCTCGAAACTGACCTCCGCACACACACACACACAAAAGATACGCGACCAAATTATATAAGGTAGGATCTTAGCACCGAGTTTTTAGGTCGCCATGGCTCTCCTAAATCCGTTCGGCGAGGATGATGATGATTATGATTGCAACTTCTTGCTGGACAGAAATTTGACGGTGAGAGAGAGAACGAGAGCGTGAGAGAGACAGAGAGTGAGAGACAGAGAGGGAAAGGGGGACATAGGGAGAGATAGGGAGATAGAAAATAGATTTTTAGATGTCCCTGGGATGTCAAGACGCTCATCGCGACCCTCCGGAAATGAAAAAGGATGCTTTCTGGAATATGGAACAGGTGATTAGGAGCCTGTAGCTTATACTTTCGATCTTTTAGGCCCAACCGCTCTATTCTTGGCACTCTGCCCTTCGTCACATCAACTTCTTTATGGGATCTGCGGCATTGCAAGAGTATGTAAATTAGAACAGATCTTTTTTAGAGCTCTAGAGTTTGTAGAGGTTTCAAATGGTCTTGCGGGGTTTTTTGGGCTTAATTGAAAGATTACAAATTCTTGTAGGAAAGAAGAAGGCGGAATGAAGGGAGAGGAAATCACAATGGTGCCCCATCCGGTCAACGAGAAATATATGAATCGGTGGGTGGTTTTAATTTTTTTGACTGGTTTATTATTACTAAAATTTTAAAATTTGTCATAAAAGACTAATTTTCATAGCATTGGCACTTATTTCCGGCTTTCATCCAACTCGATGTATTTACGTTTCGATTAGAATAATCCATTTAACTTTCTCACCCCTTTAAAAATAATCAAAATAATTAAATGTTAAAAAGTAAAATAATTACGTTAATTAATAGCAAGGAATTGAAAACATAGCCTACTTTTAAACTTTCAAAACAAGATAAAAAATTCCCGTTTCAGAAACGAGCCCGGAGAACGACGCCCGACCGTCGAGTAAGGCTAAGAATTCTTAAAAATTTCTGGCTTTCCGCTTCCGCTTTTCCCAAAATTTTAGGCCCTGGATTTTTAGCTTGCGGAGGCGCCGGAATACCCCGAGGCCCTCAATTTCCGGTCACACAGCCGGAGAAGATGAAGCCGGGCTGCTGCTCCTTGGGCGCCACAGTCCACGGTCTATAAATCAGACTTTCGAGTCCCTTTAAAAACTTCCTAGACCCACTATTAAACTTTCCTATCGCTATCGCTAGCCCTCTCTCTCACCCAGCTTTCAATGCATGGCCATTTTTTGGTATTTTGGCTTCGGCGACCTGTCCTGGATTTTGGAGCCTGTAAATCTTCATATTTTTTTTGGTTTTTAGTCCGCAAAGAACGACGCAACTCGGCTCGATGCTGTCAACGAGTTTGGCGAATATTCGAAGGATGACAAAGTGAGTCGAGTGGGGTATACTAGCAGTGATTCTGGTAAATTCTTTGTAAATTGAAATACATTGAAAATTGAGAAAAGCAGGCTAGCAGTGGTTCTTTGGGAATTTCTGGCATATTCTGGACCTGAATATGTCAGATGGAAAACGATTTCTATAGCATTTTTCGGGAATTTATGCAAAGACGACGAAGGAGATTTTTGCAGGGTCTCAATGCTTTAAAATTATTTTTTCAACATACAACAAGTCATCACGGATTATTGGGCAATTTAGCGTCAGGTGAAACCGAGGAAGAATTGGCAAAGCAAGCGAGCGGCCGTTCAATGGAAATTTTGAGCCCCGGAAAATTTCTGAAAAAAATAGAATCCGAGCAATTAAGGACTTAAGTAAGGATTTTAATCGAATTTTCTAGCCCCTAGCTAGCTAGCGGTGACCTTCCGGAAAATTTGTGATAGCGGGTTTCAACCTTGATTCGAAATCGATGACTACTTGAGATTTTAGTGCCTAATTTCGAAGTTGAATCAGCACGTTTTTTAGAATAACTAACTTATAGTTATTCCCAAAATTGGGGCTTCAGGTCTCTGTCAAGACCAAAGCCAAGCCTACGATGCGTATATTTCAGCGCTTCAATGGGCTCTCGATCCCGGGTAAACTCGGCCGTTATTGTGGAAGAGGGAGATGACCGGATTACGAGATTACCGCCTTTTGAGGTAAATATAAAAATAGCTCTGATAGAATAGGTATCTCCATAATAATAAGAATAGGAAGCTTTGTAATGAAGCGAACAGAATTATTTACTTATCCAACAGATTTTATCAAACTTTCTGCCTTTTTCTTCCGCATTAAAGCGCGTTTTTTAGAACGGACTCCGACCCCGCGCGGCCTCTGAACGACCACCTCAAATCAACATTTCTCGAGGGTCCCTTGATTCCGATCGATCCAATAACAGCGTACCCAAATTTTAGAAGCGGCTTAGCAGTTGTTTGATACTTTTTTGTGCTTTCTCTGTGTGAATAAATCCATCAATCTCCGTGGGCTCTGCTAGCTTTCCTCGGCGCCTAAATTGCCTGAAATTGGTGCTGGTTCGGCGCTACACCGCCCGATTAGCTGCGAGCCGGAAGTGAATCCCTCGAATCCGCACAAAATCTTCGCTCCGGCTTCTCATTTGGCTATCTGGGACCGGAAGTGGAGATCGAGGGGTGGAACTTGGATGGCACATGGAACTTCGGGGTTTGTTGCCATTGCTCCACCGTCCCAAAAAGCCCATCAGCCAAAACCTGGAGATTCCGGTTCGGCAAAGGCCCTCCATGGCGAAAAACCCACGTTTAGGTGCATGCCAACAACAAGTGGCAGGGTTACCTAGCAGCCAAATGCAAGACTTCTAGAAATTCCGGAGTTTCCGGGAAAGTCTGTGTAAATTTTTTTTGACGAGCACATCAATGATATATTTTGTGATATTCTCATCCCTTGTTGCCCAAGGCAAGGCTAGCGCAGTTTTTGAGCGCCAGTCAGGCGCGACCGGACTTCCGGATCCGGATATCAGATGTTTTGCTAATTGTCTAGCAATTCCAACATGCCTAGGGCTTGGTAAATGGGAAGTTTCTAAAAAACCAACTCAATTTTCTAGCCCAAAACTGCAGCATAATCGTAGACGCAGCCTTACTATCGACGGACGATAACTACGTATTCCAGGGTAATTCGACGGAATCCTTGGAGAATTGTCGGCAAATTGAGGTGGCTTCATGGAGGGACTTTCGGGGGCGCATTATCATAGCTTTTTTCTTGATAAATAAAGGAAAAGTTTCTACGATACTTCTGAATATTATATTAAACCACTAAATTTTACAACAAAATTAAAAAATTGGTTAAAGTGCAGTTTACCCCCGCCCCCCCCCCCGCAGCCGACACCCAACTTTTGCCTCTCGGCTGATTGTTCATCTACAGGTGTGTAAAGTATATCAAAATGTTCGTCTTGATCTGGCGAGTATTTTAGTATACTTTACACACCTGTAGATAAACAGGGAGCCGAGATATGGTAGGTGGGTGCCGGCTGGGGGGGGGGGGCTAACTGTACTTAAGCCAAATAATTTTCTGCTTTCAAATCTCACATAATAAATTCTCTTTTTGGTGCGTCTAGCTAAAAACTGCGTATTGGTCTGCTGTCCAAGCACGAAAAAATTCAAAAACTTCACAGAAATCATTTTAGTACACCTGTGGCGTCAGTAGTACCTGGACGGAATGGGGCGACTGGTCAAATTGTACGGAAACCTGCGGGATGTTTGGCACACAACATAGGGTTCGAACGTGCTACAACTGGCAGGAGGACATCGTCACCTAAATTTTGATTTTTCTGCGGTTAGACTGCAGTTCCCCCCAGCCGGCACCAACCTTTGTATCTTGGCTCCCTGTTCATCTACCGGTGTGTAAAGTATATCAAAATGTTCGTCTTGCTCTGGCGAGTATTTTGGCATACTTTACACACCTGTATAGTGTTGGTTTTTGGTCCAAAGTCCGTGGACATTTTAGTCCGCGGACCTTTCGTCTTGCAAAAGTCCACGGACTTTTTAGTCCGAAATAGTCCACGAACTTTGGACTAAAAACCAACACTACACCTGTAGATAAACAACGAGCCGAGATACGGTAGGTGGGTGCCGGCTGGGGGGGGAGGGGGTAAACTGCACTTAAGCCTTTTTGCAGTTAGTCATTCTCCTTTGGGAAGCACGCTCTTTTTACGCGTATAGCAACACTTACAGATACGAAGATATTGCCACTTCGAATTGCCCTTTGCCACCATGCTATTTTTCTTATATGCCATGCCGTGCCGGTTATACGTGGGGTGCTAATCCGGACGAAAAGGGCCTCGCCTGCTTACCATCATAGCAAGTAGTTCATGTGAACAAATCGGATTATTGAACGATGGAATAAATCCACTTCTCAAAAGCATGGTGTCAGCGTTACTACTGAAATTGAGAAATACCGTTTTCAAAAGGGGTCTGAAATCCGG
Source organism: Mesorhabditis spiculigera (assembly GCA_958295435.1). Lineage (NCBI taxonomy): Eukaryota > Metazoa > Nematoda > Chromadorea > Rhabditida > Rhabditidae > Mesorhabditis > Mesorhabditis spiculigera. The sequence goes on along the minus strand of CATQJA010002710.1, from coordinate 273,247 downwards.
CAGGAATCGAACCCGGGTCGTGTGCCTGGGAGCCCTGTGGCGCAGTGAGTAGAGCGTCGGCGGGCCAATCCAGGGCTACCGCCAGTTCAATCCCAGCCCCCACCAAAAAGCTGAATTTCGTTTGCCCTATTTTGCAATCGCTTCAGCACGTCTTCTAGATGTGATCTCATGCTCCAAAATTAAAAAATTTTTGGTTATGCATTTTTTGGGTCATTTTTGGTGCGTTTTGGGCGTAATAAATGGAATATTGCAGCAAATGGGTGTCAGGCCGCCTAATAAAAGATCCATCAATCAATGCAGAAAAAATTGCGCACCTTTCTATGCTAGTCTCATGATGCACCAAACACCCATCAAGACGACAACTGCCAAAAACTGTTTTTGGTATGCAATATACCAAGGTTGCGGCCATTTTCGTATTTGCAATGTATTAAAAAAATGATCCCCATACCAAATTAAACCTAGTCACAAAATTTCAGCCCATTATGCCCGGTAGTTTTCAAAATCATTTTTCGATGTTGGCAACTTTCAAGGCTCTTTGAGAGGCTAACTCGACCATCTCTTTCAGATGACGCGAAAAAACAGGGTCGAAAAACTGTACCAAGCCATATTGGGGACAGGTCGGGTGAGCCGCGGAAGGTCTTTCAATAACTAATTCCGGCACTGTACTGTTATTGGGGGGGGGGGTTGATAGATTTGCATTGATAGAGGCTTATAAATAGGCTAAAAACATTTATATATCTGAAAACGACATTTTGGCAATTCTTCATGCATTTCAACCAAGATACGAAAAAATTGCGATGATTTTGGGATGCTTGAGGTCTTTCATACCTAAAAACTCTGTATAATGTCGAAAAACACAAACGCGCAAACCTTAAATTGTTTTTCGTTATAGGACGGTTTGTAATTACTAAGCAAAAACTTTTTTGGGTTGTTTTGTGGTTGGAGAAGCCACCTTTAATAGCATAGCCTCGAAAAATTCTCATAATTTTTTAGTTGGTGCTCATTTCGCCCGGAGAACCAGTCAAAGGGGATTGGTTCTGTTCTTTCTGTCTGTATGGATGGGGCTGGCTGGTCTGCCAAAAGCTTCTCCTCCCCCCTCCTGCTCAGTCTCTCTATACGGACCCGATAGGGATCTATTCCATGATGCCGAAGGGAGCATATCCTTCCACCTCCTCTCTTCCTCCTCCACCTCATGCTCATCTCTCTTCCTTCACAGTCCCTTTAATCGCCTCCTCGGGGGCTCATCGAAACGAGAATTCCCGAGGCACCATCAAGATGCCGTCGGCACCCTCGGAACGAGGCTGGATTTGCCGCTGTCGAGCTGGGGATTTTTGATCCGTTTTTCGTCGCTGGACATTTGCGGCTGTACCTGGGGTGTTGCAACTTTGATGCTTCGCTATGTTAGCCGATAGTTTCGGATTTTTTAAATAATATTTTTTGCAGTTCTCGCTTTTTTTGTTCTTGGGTTTTCTCCATTAAAAATGGATTTTCAAGTTGACAAGATCAAATTTTTTGGTGTATTCTTTTTTGTTTTACTTAATTGAAAAAATTGAAATCGTATTTAGATTTCTTAAAATAGTTGAAATTGCGCACAAAACACCAGCGAAAATCCTTACCTTATTTTTTCTTTATTGGATTTTTATGTACTTTTTTATTGTTTATTAAGTTTATTGGATTTTTGCCTGGAATTGCATGTTTGCGTATGTAAAACCAGTGGAAAACGACCGCTTCGCGGCCCCTTTCCACTGGGCCCCGTCCAGGAACCATGAATTTGAATAGCTTCTTTTTAGCCTGCGGCGCAAGAACCTGGGTCAGACCATTCTTTGGCCTGCGCCGCCAGAGCCAGTGTTGCCCTGGAATCCTTGAGCCTGCGGCGCTAGCTACTGCTTTTTCTCCCGGATTTAGCCTGCGGCGAGAGCGTGTTTCAGGGACCTTTTCTTTGGCCTGCGGCGCTAGAGCCGTCGTAAAGGACCCATCCTTGGCCTGCGGCGCGAGATCCTGGGCCAAGAACCTTTTCTTGGGCCTGTGGCGCTAGAGCAAAGGCCAGGCCTAAATCGCGCACACGGAAAGCCTAGAAATATGTTTTGTTGCTGAACGACCAAAAAGCAAAAAGATAAATTTCCCCGCGGATCCGAACACGTGACCCCAACGCCGTAGCCCTGGCCTTGATCCACTACACCACAGGGGGGAGGTTGGAACGGGCAGCGGTAAAGGCCTCTTCATATCCTGGGGGCAGAACTGGCTGTTGTACTAAAAGGAATCGGCCCCAGCACCTCCGACAGGCATGCCTTCAGGCCACTTTACAAAATTCTACCTTTGAGGTGGAAGCTGGTCGAATTTTGTGAAAATGATAAGATGCGCGTGATCCTCGCCATTGAATGCATGAGTGGTCAAAAATACAGGTCCAAATTCGCCATGTGTATTGAGATATGGCCCGGACACCACGGCCCGTGGCGCGATTTATTAAGGACCCTACAGAAAAATGCTCATAAAAAATGTATCTTAATGAGTTTCGCAAAATCTGAAAAAATGTTTCTGGGGAATTACTTTTCCCATCTACCTTCCAAAAATGAGGCCTCAATTCCCTCTAGGCGCTGAGAAAACTTCCGGACAACGCGGCAAAAACCCATTTTGTTAAGGATTTTTCACTTTTTTGCTTGTAAAATTGTTAAATGAAGGTATTTCGTAAAACAAAAAAATGCATCACTGACAAATGTGTTTCTCCACCTCCATGCCAAAAATCAGTCGGAAATTCGGCGTGACGACCGAGAAATCGGCTGTACAGAAAACAAACATACTTTTCTCGCTTATAGGATAGGATGTTAGGGAAATGTTGAAGTATTGATGCGTACGTTTTTATCCTCATTTCTGTAGTTTTTCTAGCTTTTTCGTTGAGCTCCTATATAAAGATTTGTTTTTAAAAATAGCTCTAAATCGCTAAAAACAGCTCAGGAGTTTTTTTTGCGGGAGATTTCAAGCGGCTAGTCCACGAAAATCGCCTCCTTGCAATTACCAGGCCTTAATAATTAGTAATTATTAATTACCCTATGCGCCAAGCCCCCGTATTTTTAAAAAAATCCAGTTTTGGCTGCTTTCCTTCGAGCCGTCGTGGATTTTGTCAGTACGCGAGAGTACACTTTTATACCCCTACGCTGAATCCTCTGCTTGCCTAGCTTGTACTCTCTCCTTTTCTCTCTCTCTCTCTCCCTGTCTCTGTCTCATCCAATCTCTCTCATTCGCTTTCCCTCCCCCCCTTTTTCTCTCTCTCTCTCTCTCTCTCTCTCTCTTTCTCTCTCTAATTGTTCTATAACTTGTTATAGCTGGCTTCCCTGCCGATCTGCGAAGGTGATGAGGCGGAATGCCCCCCTAGTTCGGCGTGGGGCTGGTGTGACTACGATGGTCCGTGGTGGAGCACTACTTGGGAGGAGGCTCGGGCACTTGGTACCCAAAAATTAATAGAGAATGCGCACCACCTACTCCCGGCCCGAAATTTTTTCTTTTCACTGCACTTTTAAGCATTTTAAATAAAAATTTCGATATTTCCGAAGGCGGTTGAGCGCGAGAAACAGCGAAAATCTATGAAAAATGGTACAAATTAGCGAAAGTGGGGTCGTAGATTTGTTAAAATGTTCCATTTAAAGATTTAAGCATTGTTAAAAATCGGTTTCCAAACGTTTAAATACGCTAACGTTTTTTAGATTGTTTCGACAAATCGAAAAATGTCTAAAAATTGGATATTTTTGCACCCTTTTTGAATTTAAATGCCTAAAACAATTTTGCTATGTTTTTCAGGCTTTTCCAAGTGCACGAACCTGCTCTGCCAATTTTTCGTCAACAAAATCCTGCCCTACCTCCTCATCGCGTTATTAATTCTGAAGGTCGAACGCCACTATTTCGCGCCAAGGATGGAATATCCGTTTTTAAAAGGTGATTTTTATATATCAAGTATTTAATTTTTCATGATTGAAGGTTTTTATCAATTTTAGTGGACAACACCTCACGCGTAGACCTCAGTTTTCGTTTTCGTCAGTCGCAACGACACGAGAATTGCGGGCCGAATACGACGCTTTTTATAGGTATGGATAACCCACGTAAATTCAGCTCTCTATATTTTTATTTCCTGACCCCTTTAGTCCACTGCTAATCCATATTCCAAAAAAAATTCCGGTTTTCAGGAGTCATTTCCCGGCCTACCGAATTTGACCTACGGGAGAGCGTGCGGAATAGCTGGGCAAAGAAGGAGAATTTTGATGCCAATTTCACGAGAGTAGAATTTTTTGTCGGGAAGCCGGTAAGTTATGGGGTTTTAAAGGCAGCGGAAAGCCCCAAAATCAACCCTTGCAACGGCTAGGCCCAGACAATTACGCGGCATAGACTTCTTAGCCGCACTACTAGTTGATTTTTTCAGAAAGACTGGGAAATCGAGCGTCTCCACGCCGAGATGTGGCAGCACGGCGATATATCAATTGTAGCGTTGTAGAGCTTTAAAAATTCGTTCTAATTTTTTGAATCCTTATTGCTGTTTAGATCGACATGGAGGAGGACTACTACGCGTTGCCACAAAAGACGCTTGGGCTGTTGATGTACAAAGAGCAGCAGTGAGTTTTTAGCTATTCAGAAGTGCGATGATCCACTGTTTTGTAAAAAGTCCTCAAATGATTTCTGCCGCTATCTTTTCGCTCTCTCTAACTTGCTCTCCCTCTCGCTCTCACTCTCGCGCTCGCTAGCTCTCTCTCTCTCTCTCTCTCTCTCTCTCTATTTCTCTCTCTATCCGTTGGATTTCGGATTCCCCAAAGATTACTGCTGGCTTACCCTCCCCGGAATCCCAACGTTGCTCAAAAAGACTCGGCCGGTCTACCCTTAAAGGAGCTACGAAATGCCAAAAATTGAATGACGGCCCGAAATTCGAAGCCCTGGACTTCGGAGGCCTCTGTACGCCCAGGGGCCGGGAAGCTCGCAAATTTGAAATTGCCTGTTGTCACCTCGAAATCACGTTCTCGGCTGTTTCTGGGCCAAATTTGATGATTAAAACACCAAAACTATTTAAAATTGAGTGAGGATTTCGAAAATGGGCTCAGAATGCGCGTATGGAGTGTTTTCACAAAGAAACCTGGCAAAAACAACTGCGCGCAAAAATCGAAAGAGGGAGGGCTCTTGTCCCGCAGCGCCGGCTGGCAATTTGCCAGAAATCAAAGAGCCCTCCCAAAAGGGATTTGATTTGACAGTTCGGAGCCCCTTTAAATCCATCGCATTCCGCAATGATATCTTCCAGCCTGCTACTTGTTTATTTTATGACATTAAAAAAGCTTTTTATCAAAAAATATTTTTAGATGCCCCCGAGCGCGTTGCCTTATAAAATCCGATAGTGATAACGTGCTGAACGTGCCAGCTTACGAGCGATTATGCAATGGAACGGGTATTTGTAAAATGTTGGTTTTCTAAACAGCTTCAACATCAGCCCCCGAAGCAAAGCGTATCTACGGCGCCTGCTCGGTGAAGACGAAAGTTCAACGACATGGGAAATGGAGTATTCCCAGATGGTTGTTACCACAGAAGACGTTTCCACAGTAAGTGCCTGACATGGAACGCGGCCCCGCTAAATGAATCTATCTTTTGGGCCTATCCCTTAAAGGGCACGTTCAGGGACGTTTTTTTGAAAAAAAGCAAAGATTTCTGCCGCGGCCGGGGGTCGAACCCGGGCCCCCGCTCGGGAGGCGCGGATAGATACCAGTCAGCCACAGCTACAACCTGGCCAGGGGGCGAGGGGCGCCCCACGCCGCAAAGGAGGGGAATGGCCTGTCACGACACGGGCAGGCAGTGCGCGCGGTCCCTACGTCCATAGGGTGTACACGTTGGGACGAGTATACGGCTCCTCCCTGAACGTGCGCTTTAAAGACACGAGCAAGGCATCCTAATCCAGTAAGTAATGGAAGGGCTGCTTTCAAAATGTTGAAGAACCTTGATAGCTAAATTTAGATTATGAAATTCATTCACTCTAGAGACTTGTCTGTCACTTTTTCAGCCATTTACAGCGTTTCTTTAGGTACTGCTCCACCGGCATCTACATGTTTGCCGGTAACTCGACGGTCAACGACATTTTGGAGAGGGTAATTCTTAACTAGCTGCCACCATCCCCTTAAAATCAACATATTCCAGGTCGGCATCTCAAAATACTCAAGATCGGCCAACTACCGTAAACTGCCCGAGGACGTGCTGTTTAGCGGAATATTTCCGGAGCAGCTGGGAATCTCCAGGGTTTGTAAAGTTTTAAAGTCATTTTGAACTTTAAGGAACGCAATTAGTTTTCATAAATTTAAGATTGATTTAAAGAAATTTAAAACAAATTTTTGCCTCAGCTTAAAAATTTGAATTCCGAAAAATAAAATTAGTAAGTTCTGTCTGCTCTCCTTTCCCTTCCAAAATTCACGAAATTTTCCATTTCGCGCTATGGGCTTTTGCGCTTTTAGTGCGCGCGATCCGAGGCCGGAACTTGATCTGGAGATCGCCCCCAGATTGCATGCAAATTTCGGAAAATTTGTGCCGCCTGGCGAAAAAGTTCTTTTGGTGGCGGCGGGCACCCGGAAATTCGACTCGAAATCTGGACTGCCGATCTTTTTTTGGGGAACTTGGCCGACAGGTGAAAATGGATAAAATGGAAAGGTCACAAAATTAGCATGTAGGCACCATCAGATACAAGCTGAAATTAAAACATTAAAGTTTATTGCATATTTTCTTGGGCAAAACAGAAATTTTGCATATTTTAAAAATGCTGGTGGGATCGCCTTATTGGGGGTACCAAGTTTTTAATTAAGTTCCAATTTTTCGAATATAAGAAACGAGGAATTTTTTGAATATTGCCAACGTGACAAATTTAGAATTTTTAATACAAAACACATCAATAACGACATTTTTGTTTACAAATTCCTTATTTTTCATTTTAACATTGCCTGAAAAGTCCCTTGGTCGGTTTTAGGCTTGCAATAAAGTCAATTTTTGATTAACAAGTTTATTAATATACTTAATATTTCTAGGTGGACCTAGACTTTAAAAAAAGGTAGGTTTTCCCCTGATAAACTCGCGTCCTGCCCCGATAATGCACAAGAACCAAAAATCTGATAAAAGCTGAGAAAGCTCATTTTTCCAAATCACCAACATTGTTCAGATAACAATCCCCGGCGTGTCGTTCAATTCCACCGTCCTCACCGGATGCGAGAATGGGACTACGCTGGTGTACAGCTTACACATGACGTCGAGCAAGGATCCCGCGGAACATCTGACATGGATAAGGAACACGGCAGCCGCCAAATGCTTCGATTTGAACCTCGCCAAAAAAGAAGCAGAATTCTGAGGCGGAGTCTGTAGAAGCGGAAGAGCCGGAAGAGGCTGTATAAATTCATAGAATTTTCATAGAAATCATAGAAAATTCATAGAAGAATCATCTTCTGCAAATTTAAATATTAAAGTTAAATTAAAGCATATTTCCTATCCTATCAGCGAGAAAAGTATGTCTGTTTTCTGTACAGCCGATTACTCGGCCGTCAGGCCGAATTTCGAGCTGATTTTTGGCACAGAGGTGGAGAAACACATTTGTCAGTGATGCATTTTTTTGTTTTACGAAATTCCTTCGTTTAAAAATTTTATAAGCAAAAAGGTGAAAAATCCTTAACAAAATGGGTTTTTGCCGCGTTGTCCGGAAGTTTTCTCAGCGCCTAGAGGGAATTGGGGTCTCATTTTTGGAGGGTAGATGGGAAAAGTATTTCCCCAGATACGTTTTTTCGGATTTTGGAAAATTTTTGAAAACAAAGTTTTTATAAGGATTTTTCTGGCAGGTCCTTAATAAATCGTGCCACGGGCGGTGGTGTCCAGGCCATAACTCAATTCACATGGCGAATTTGGACCTGTGTTTTGGACCACTGATGCATTCAATGGCGAGGATCACGCGCATCTTATTATTTTCACAAAATTCGACCAGCTTCCACCTCAAAAGTTGAATTTTGTAAAGTGGCCTGAAGGCATGCCTGTCGGAGGTGCTGGAGCCCATTCCTTTTAGCACAGCTCGGTTCCGCCCTCAGGATATGAAGAGGCCTTTACCGCTACCCGTTCCATTTCCCCCTGTGGTGTAGTGGATCAAGGCCGGGGCTACGGCGTTGAGGGTCGCGGGTTCGGATCCGCGGGAAATTTTGCTTTTTGCTTTTTTGTAGTTCAGCAATAAAACATATTTCTAGGCTTTCCGTGTGCGCGATTTAGGCCGGGCCTTCGCTCTAGCGCGCAGGCCCAAGAAAAGGTTCCTGGCCCAGGATCTCGCGCCGCAGGCGAAGGATGGGCCCTTTACCCAGGCTCTAGCGCCGCAGGCCAAAGTAAAGGTCCTTGAAACACGCTCTTGCGCCGCAGGCTAAATCTGGGAGAAAAAGCAGTAGCTAGCGCCGCAGGCTCAAGGATTCCAGCGCAGCACTGGCTCTGGCGCCGCAGGCCAAAGAATGGTCTGACTCAGGTTCTTGCGCCGCAGGCTAAAAAGTAGCTATTCGAATTTATAGTTCCTGGACGGGGTCCAGTGGAAAATGGCCGCGAAGCGGTCTTTTTCCACTGGTTAGGACTATAAGCAAATTTTGAAGCTTCTAATTTTTTGTCGTGATCGCCTTCTCCTTTATCAGCAATCAGCTTTTCCCAAAAATTTGCATACCTCGCATTAGAATTTGCCCTTATTAGTTTTTCGCTTTTGTTTTGTTTTTTGGTCCCAGTCCTCGAATTGAATACCGGTCTGATTTACATTATCACATATCGTATCGTTTATTTTTTTATCGAAGCGGTTTCAATAAATATTTCTTGATGCAGTTAGGAGCAAAAAAATACGCAAAATACGATATAATTGGTCTCACTCACTCTCCCTCTCTCGCTCTCTCTCTCTCTCTCTCTCTCTCTCTTCCTCCCCTATCTCTCTCCCTCTCGCTTTTTCTCTCTCTCCCTCGCTCTCTCTCCCTCGCTCTCTCTCACTCTCTCTCGCTTCCTCTCACTCTCTCTCCCTCTCTCTTTCTCGCTCCCCCTCTCTCTATCTCTCTCTCCTCTTCCGAGATGTACCAAAATGCAGAGATCGAAACTGCTGATGGGCTTTTGTGCTTTTCGTGCGCGGCTTGACCGCCACAAGATCGCCCCCAGATTAAATGCAAATTACCAAAATTCATGCCTTGCGAAGCTTAAGTTCGTTTGGCACGCGGCCGCGTGAACTTGGAAATTTCATCAACAAAGAGCTGCCTTGGCAACTGAAATATGGAAATGAAATAAACTAAAAAAGGACAGATAAAAAACCTAATTTTTATTCTAAAAGTACTAGTTGGAAAATCATATTAAAATCACAAACCCAAAAAAAAGCAAAATTATTTTAAAAATCCGGGATTTAAAATCTTATTCTGGGAGTAGTTCGTTGCCTTGCGGGTCCCTTTAAAACCGAATCTGATTCTCAGGATCGGCGGTTTTTAAAGGGACTGACAAGTTCAACGCTCGCTACGTCTCGTCACTCACTCTCTCACTTAATCTAGCTCTCTCTCTCTCACGCTCTCTCTCGCTGTCTCTCTTGCTCTCTCTCTCCCTCTCTACCAACCTTTGCCCCTCAAACTTTAGCCTCCCGGCAACTTTCCGTCAATTTCCAATTGACGCGCATGGTTTCGCGTGGAGATAAGCCCTGCAAAAATTTAACTACTTTTTAATGGCGGGGTGAAACCAAAGACACCGTCAAGATACAAGCTACGGCCAGATCTTTGGCCCGCTTGCAAATGATGCTACAAATTCTTCTAATTTTTACCTATCTTCTGGGGATTACTGTAGCCGCCGACTGCGCGGAGTACAAAACGTGTTCAAGTTGTGTGAACGGGACAGTCGGTTGCGGGTTTGATTTCTAAAATTTTAATTTTAAGAAAAAAAATACTGTAGATGGTGCCTGGAAGAGAACAAATGCTCGACGTCGGCCGATTGCAAAACGGTGTATTTTCTAAAGGTTGGATAGGGTGGACTTCAGTTTTTAAAAAATTCAACGACTATGATAAAATAGGTTTTTGTGCTTTATCGGGGTGGGGACTGGGTAGGGCTATTCTTTAAGGAAATGCTTCCTCCGTAATAGTCAGTATTTTAATGGTGTTTCTAGGAAATATTTATATTCCTATATTTCAAGTGGTAACATTATCCGCAAAAAAATGAAAAATAAATCGTAAAACTCGTCATCTTGGTCGAAAATCTATATTTTTTTTGTATTTTTGTAATAAAAATTTGTCACATTTTGCATTTAAGACTGGCAGAAACAGCCTAGAACCCATTCCGCGATTTTATGGGAAAATGATACTATTTATGGGATTGATGCGATTTTATGGGAAAAACTTGTTTTTTAATGATATCTGGAAATTTGGTATCCGGAATTGAAATTGTTTTTTGTTAAAAAAATGTATTTTTTAAATAGAATTTTTTTCCATAAATTCAGGTGATCGGTAGCTTTCCAAGTTCCTTTAAACGCAAAAAAAACCGTAAAAATTCCAGGACGAACCAAGCAACTGTCCCCGGCAGCCCGACCCAAATTTCCCATTCAACGAGACCTTGGCCCGGAATTGGGTCCTGCCTCTCTGTGCTGCTGCCTACGGCACCGAACCGAATGTTTGCATACAGTAAGCGCACTCTATCTAACGCTCCTCGCCCGCCCTCTCTCTCTCTCTCTCTGACACTCTCGCTCTCGCTCTCTCTCTCTCTCTCTCTCTCTCTCTGTTTCTCTATCTCTCTCCCCCTCTCGCTCTCGCTCACTCTCCCGCCTCGCTCCCGAAAATTTTGCCTTCAGAAAGCACGTACCGACCGCCACCTACTACGACCGCGTCGAAGTGGTGTGCGACGAGTTCAAGAAGCTCGGTACGTTGCGAAAATTCGAAGATTCATCCGCGTTTCCGAAATCCATCATTATAGTGCTCAATGTACATTTTAGGCGACAACTGCTCAGCTTACACCTCCTACGACAAATCCCTTCAACAAATTATCGTAACCTTCCGTGGGTCAGCTGGCAAATACGAGATGTTCATCGAGTTTTTGAGCATAGTAAAGTACGTTTTTGGGTGAAGTTGTAGCTTTCAGCTATACAAAAGAAAACCGGTCCCTTTACCATCTTTTTTCAGTCATAAAGACGACTTTTTCGGCACGGGCAAAGTGTACGACTACTTCCACACGGCATTCCTCAAAATATGGCAACCACAGTTGCAGACACAATTCCGGGCATTAAGGAAGGTTTTTCCGGGCTACAAAGTGCTGGTGAGTTACGGTCTTTGCTTTCTAGATTACTGTATTTTGATATTTTGAATTTTAAATTATAATACAGGTAATTGGCCATTCGCTTGGTGGGGCCTTGGCAGCGCTGGGAGCCGCTTATATTGCAAAAGTTGAGGGAGTACCCGGAAAGGATATACGGTAAGCGAGAGAGCGAGAGAGAGAGGGAGTGAGAGAGAGTGAGTCCCGCTGCTTAAAAATCAGTTTTTCAGGCTAATCACATTCGGCGAGCCGCGGGTTGGCGATAAGAATTTTGCCGATTATTTGGAGACTACGGTAAGATATACGGTATTCCAAACGTACTATGAACATACGGCATACGGTAATGCTTAAAAAATTTTAGATACCAAGCTCTTATCGGGTCGTCCACCAGCTTGACCCGATCCCACGTCTTCCGCCCAAACTCTCAATTTTTGACATGGTGCACCATCGGACGGAACTGTGGTGAGAACACAAATCATGATACGTTAAGAATGAATTTATATAATCTGAGTATTCCAAATATATTTTTTTGAATTTCATTCACCAATTGTTAGGAGTGTTTTCAAATAAAGTAATTTTAATGGCTTCATAAACGAATATCTTCTTATTTTCTATCCTTTTAAGATTAACTACAGTTGCCTTAATTAAATAACCAAAATAAATTTAGATGCTCGAGAACATATTATTAAATTACCTTATTACCTTATTAAATTTTTCTAAGGATTTTTAAGGTATCAAAACGACATGACACCCGGAAAGAAATATGATATCTGCCCGTATCAGGATTTGGATGGGACCTGTGCGAATACAAAACAGGCATGGGTGTTTGGCGTAAGTGTTATAATTAGTGTGCCTTTTCCCAGACTACGGTAACTAGGTCACCTTTTAGGATCACACCTCCTACTACCATCCGCCTGCAGCGATTCCCGCCTGGGGTAGGGGTGGATGTTAGCGGAATCGAGAAAATCGTTTGGAGAACTTTTGGCTGAATAAATCGCTTAAAAACGTAGAAAGTGCATTCTCCATCCTAAAACACGGATGCCATCAAATTTATTCTACGATAAAAATAGTTTTAGACTTTGTGGGGGAGCTGTGCTTCGTGTATTTCTCGGCTCTCTAGCAAGGGGATTTTCAAATCCGCGAAAATTTTGCAAAGAACCGTTTTTGAAAGAAATAACGCAAAATAAACGCAAAGAAATTTTTTTTCTTACGCCGAGATTAGACGATTCCACGATGTCTTCGGAATTCCGCATCAATACGAGCAACGAAACACTCCAAATGACACCTCCCCATGTTCACGCATCACAAACAAAGCTTTTTCTCTCACTCCCTCATAATTTTCGTCAAGCGTAAAATGTCTACAGGAGCATTCCGGAAGTCTCGATTTTCTTCAGCCTCCTCCGGAAGCCCATTAAACCGTGTCGTCAAATCGTCAGTGTCCCTCTATTTCCCAGCCGTAAAGTACGAGACAATCCGCCCGTTCTGACGGTCTATATGTTGCGGAAAAAAGAAGGGAACTCATTTACATTTCCACCCCATAGACGACGACCGTCTATGAAACAGAGATCGCCGCGGGACAAGAATCAAGCTGGTTACGGTAGGTAATAGGGACTTTTGGGCAAGGCAATCTAGCAAAGGCTATTTTGGAAGGGGTAATTAACTGAAAGGCGCTTTTGCATTATCGGGGGTGGGGGTTATCAGGGGAATTCGGGCAACACATCTTAATTTATTCGGATCTTTCACATTATCGGGGGGAACCAGGAGGGATTCGGGCAATACATCTGGATTTCTTCGGATCTTTTGCAATTGCGGGGGCTTAGAAACATAATAGCGTTGCAATCGTGTTTTTAGCAAAGTGTAACTATATTTCAAGTCAAAAACTACCTAAAAATTTGCACAAATTTCTAAAATTCAAAATTTTTGTCCCAATCACTTTTTTTTGTTTAGCAGGATTAGTGTGGTTTTTGCGTTTAAAGCACCAAAAACAGTGAAAAATATCTCCGCTATTTATATTAGAAAAACTAGATCCTAGGGAAAAAAATTGATCTCCCTCGAAAAAGGCTTTTTGGAAGCGCAGGTGGGATAGCAGAGACTGTTTGGGAAAATCGACGGAAATCGGTAACATTTACAGATGTCCAATCGTCTGTTAATATTCGGCCTCCTGCTGCTATCCACGCAGCTTCTCCACCGCGTCAATGCCTCAGAAGCCACCATCGATATCACGATCAGTGCCGAGGATCTGGCGGATGATTCGGAAGAATCGAAAGAAGATATCAGCGACCCTGTGATGCCCGATGAGAAGGCTGATATCGAATTTAGCAATGTAAGGGTTTTTTGGCTTCGGCGATTCTTTAAAAAGGAATATACTGTACTTTGCGCTACGCTTATGGCCCACGTTACGCCACAAACGATACGTACGCTTACGCTCACTTGAGCTACGCTTCAGTACTGCTCTTGTTTCAGAATTGCACGGCGATGACGAAGGCCAACGACAAGGAGATCTGCCAGATGATCCAGCGGTGGTCCAAGCAAGTTCATGTCGGTTTTTCTTCAATTTTTTTCAGTTTCGGTCTCTCTCTCCCTCTGTCTCTCTCTCTCCCTTTCTCCCCCCCTTTCTGTCAAGTTCACCTTACTTGGCTACGCCGCACTCTAAATTACGATTCCCTGCGTCATTTGCCGCCTCATGCATATAGCTATCAAGACCTAGCCGCCGAAGGGGACGAAGGGTATCATTCTTCCCAGCTCCTTTAAAAGAGTAATATCCAATTTTGATATCATTGATTTCAGAAAGAAGTAGTCAAACGCAAGGAGGAGTGCAACAACCGTGGGATGGGAATCAACCAGGTGTTCATCGGAATCAAAAAGAAGGCGGTATGTTTTATTTTCTTGATCGGTTCGGAAAAATAAAATAAAAAGTGCTGTAGCTATCGGATTTCAGGCGCAGGCTGTAAACACCACGGTGAACGGGCGATTCGGATTGGCTTTGGATCGTGATGCTGCCATTCAGTATGAAATTTATGCGCTCTTAGGCCTCTAAATTTAGTCTACGCGCTAGCCACTTAAAGAACGGTGTGAAAAGTGCTTTTTTCAACTATTCAAAGCTTAACTAAAAATTTTCAGGGCGCATTGCAACACTCGGCGTGCTCCCAGGCAACAACTCATCCAGGAAAAGCATGAAATCAGGGCGAAGCGGCAAAGGTTGAATCAGGGACCCATGGGGATTACGGTAATGGAATTTTTCAGATCCACCCCTTTGTAAAAGTATTTTTACATTCTATATTTGTATTTTAAATTCATTTATAAATTTACGGACTTTAATTTAGGAGCTCCGCGGCTATGTCGCCGCGCGAAAAGACGCGAAACACGCTGCGGCAAACGCGACGCACGAGCTGCAAGCGGCCCAGCAGCAGCTGAAGACACTCGTTGGTGCGTGGAATTTTTAAAGGGATTGGCAAGGCATGTATATGGATTTTGGCTATGGATTCCTTATGAATTTTAGCGCGCAACCCCAAAAAAGGTAAAAATGACGAAAAATTCCCAAATATTCTCTGCTAGCTTGCGGGGCAGCCGAGAAAAGTGTAGATAAGCTAATGGAGAAATTTATACATATCCTGTCTCTGAATTTGTTTTAATCGGACTTGTATTTTATCAAAATGAAATTTTTATCTTTTAGACAGCAAGGCCCCAAAAGTGCAGCTTGACGCCCAACGAAAATTGGTCAACCAGGCACGATCAAGAAACCAGCGGGCCATCAAAAAATTGCAGGTATCTTCGAAAACGTCATTTCTGACATGTATCTTCACCGTTTTAGAACGCTATCAACGAGCACAAGATTGCGAAGCGCCGGTTCGTGACGCTGCACCCGAAAAACGGTACTGAACAAGCTCACTCTCCCATTTTTTAATACGGTAACCCAAAAACGTGACTTCCGGATGTTCGAATTCCTTACGAGGCCTATAATATAGAAGGTTTTGAACGTATTTTCCGCTTCTTGACTTAATTTAGTTTTTCGTATCTTTTGCAGCCGCCGTCCTGGCCGCCAAGCAAAAACTGGAGCAGCAGCAGAAGAAGGCCGGGAAAGTTGGAGGAGCTGTCCTGAAGCCGATTCTGGCCGCGAGACCGCCTGGTAATTCCTCTAAAATATCCCATAAAGCTTAGTTAATTAATATTGATTTAGCTTAAAAGTGGATGTACTGAAAAATAACCTAATTTTTTTAAACGCATTGAAATAGGGTCTGAACAAGCTCATTTCATAGGAAAACCCCGCGGAAAGCGAGCTGCCACCAATTCCACGACGCTCCGCGCCGACGGAAAGGGAGTGGACGTGAAGGCGACAAGCTATGAAGAGTGCATGACCATCGCTTGTCTATGCAAATTTTGGAATGGTGGGCATTCCAAAAGGAGGGCAAGCTAGCAGAGATCGTTGAGGATACATGGCATCCTAGCAAATAACATTTGCGTATCAAAAAAATTGCTTCAGGTACCGCTTCTCAAAACTGCACCTACAAGGGGGTACCATTGACAAAGGTCGGTTTTTTGTAGTCGATATTCGATATAAAGTAGCTAAACAGAAATAGAACATGCGTTTTTAGTCGATCCGCAAGGAGTACCACATGCTGACCGACGCGGAGCGGGAGCGCTACCACGCCGCGCTCACCAAGCTGAAGGAGAAGGGCGTGTACGATGTTTTTGGTAGGTACTGGGGTTAGCTTGGCTTGACTTCGGCTTGGCTTAGGCTTGGCTTAGGCTTGGCTTAGGCTTCTCTTAGGCTTGGCTTAGGCTTGGCTTAGGTTTGGCTTAGGCTTGGCTTAGGCTTGGCTTAGGCTTGGCTTAGGCTTGGCTTAGGCTTGGCTTAGGCTTGGCTTAGGCTTGGCTTAGGCTTGGCTTAGGCTTGGCTTAGGCTTGGCTTAGGCTTGGCTTAGGCTTGGCTTAGGCTTGGCTTAGGCTTGGCTTAGGCTTGGCTTCGGCTTGGCTTAGGCTTGGCTTATGCTTGGCTTATGCTTGGCTTATGCTTGGCTTATGCTTGGCTTATGCTTGGCTTATGCTTGGCTTAGGCTTGGCTTGGCTTAGGCTTGGCTTAGGCTTAGGTTTTGCGCAGGCTTTGGTTTACGTTTGGCTTAGGCTTGGTAAACTTACCTCTTCAGCCACGTTCCACGCCGCCGCCGCCCACGCCGTCAACGCACACAACGGCCCAGCTTTTCTTCTATGGCATAGAGAGCTGTCGAAGCGGTAAGCGAGACCGAGAAAACCCGGATTTATCGTCAATTTCAGTTACGAGCTCGAGCTCCGCAAAATTGACCCGCTCGTCGGCCTCCCCTACTGGCTGAGCAGCGTCAACAACTACGCCCCAAAACAGGGCGAAATTGTGTGGCGCTCGCAGAAGCAGATCACGTTTAGGTAAGAGAGACAGAGAGAGAGAGGAGAGAGAAAGAGCGAGAGGGAGAGAAGAGAGAGAGAGAGAGAGAGAGAGAGAGAGAGAGGATAGCTATTAACGCGTTTAGCGACACCTTCATGGGCACCCCAGTGGGAGCGATCACGGCTGGACCAGCGGCTGGTTGGAATAACACGGCTAAAGTAAGTTAATTTTAACGTTGTATTCAAATTTTTCGTAGAATTATGGTGTCTGGAAAATATAGTGCTTAATGCCGTAATTTCAGTTATTTTCAGACCGGTCCTCTCACCCGAAACGTCGGTCGTAGTCTTGTGTACTACGTCACCACCACCGTTTCGCAGATCATGAAATACGCCTCGGATTACACGTACATATTCCGGGTTTTGGACCCGATTAAGGTGAGTTTGTTTTTTTTGGAATTTCTGAAAGGTGAGAGAGGGACAGAGAGAGAGAGAGAAAGAGAGAGAGAGAGAGAGAGTACGGCATATCCTGAATTTCAGACATGTACCATCGATTGGTTCAAATCCCCGGACCCCAGCCTCGAGTTGTATCACGGATATGCGCATACCAGCGTTGGAGGTAGTGTTCTGATTCTTGACAGAGCCCGAGAGAGAAAAGAGAGAGTGAGAGAGAGCGCGCGCGCGAGAGAGAAGCGAGAGGGATGGAGCGAGAGAGAGAGGGACAGAGAGAGCGAGAGAAAGATGGGAGAGAGAGTGCGAGAGAGCGAGGTATCGTTTTTCAGGTGATATGGGTGATACACCAACAGCCGGAGCTGATCCGCTATTCTTCATGCACCATGCCGTCTACGATCAGATTTTCGAGATGTGGCGTCAAAAGTGGCAGGTATGAGAGTCATCTAGCTCTGACTCACTCTCGCTTTTCCTCTCCTCTCTCTCTCTCTCTCTCTCTCTCTCTCTCTCTCTCTCTCTCTCTACAAAAGCAACGTTTCAGGATCGTGATGAGCGTGAAACACAGTACCCCTCGGATGACATTATATCTGGATGCGTATCTTCCACCCATTCTGGTGGAGCGGCGTTGGAGCCGTTCACAAATCTTAGGTATGGAGAGCGAGAGAATGAGAGAGAGAGGGAGAGGGAGAGAGAGAGAGCGAAAGCGAGAGAGAGGGGAAAGAGACAGTGAAGGAAAGGGGAGAGAGATCGAGCGAGTGAGAGAGAGCGAGAGAAAAAATTTCTAGGGTTATCGACGCGCTCTCGAACCTGTACACGGACGAGCTCTACGAGTACGGGGCACCACCAAGCTGTTCGGCCGCCAAGCCAGATTGTGGCAGTCCGTAAGTGGAGGTTTAAGGGGGGCCAGGATGTCAATGAACGGCGTAGAGTTCTGGTCCCTTTAAATTCTAAAAAACCAAACCCTAGGTACTTGTTCTGCTCGTTGAGCAACGTCTCGTGGTGGGAGACGGCCGACTCGATGGTCAAGTGCATGGCCAAGATTTTGCCTGGGGGATCGGTAATTTACTGCATAGATTGAATCAACAACTCCGTTTAGTGCGGCGACTTCGTGAAGGGCGAGAGCCCGTGCTACCAGGGGAAATGCGTCAACGGGACTTGTGTTGTAGGTTTTGGGGTCGTAGGTCTTGTTAAACGGACGCTGAAAATTAGATTAAAATAAAATCATATTTTTAGGCAGTCTGATAGCTACGAGATGCTCCTCTTGCCGCCCGATTACAAACTCCAACTACCGAATAAAGCTTCTGACGTTGTTACTTTGCCCTTTTTTATCGCATCGGATCAGACGACCAAGCTCCCACAGTCGTAAATTCGGCAATTCTGAATTCCGATTGACTCCTTTTTATGTTGCGGAAAGACGTAGACGAGAATTCCTGAGGCTTTCGAGACATTCTGATACAATTTTCGACACGAAAATTCTATACTAATCTACCAAACTATTTCTAAAAATTGTAAAGTGCTTTGGAATGCCACCTCGTCTAGCTATAAAGTTATTATTGCTATTTTTCGCTCTTCTGGCCCCAGGATTTGCAATAAGCGAGGTAGACATGGATCTGGAGATGGATGAAGATGACGTGGAGGATTTGGAATTAGCTGATTCTTCGGACGAAAAGCAAGACTTGAACCCGGAGTTACCGGACGAGAAACCGAACGTCAAATTTGCTACCGTAAGCAACCAAACGGAATTTAATGCAGACATTTTCGACCACATTGCGAGTAAAAATTAATTCCACGTTTTTTATCGTTTTTCACTCAAAATGTTGTTGTATTTAGCCCCGTTAATTAGAGCTGGTTCGTGTAGCCGGTTTTTCGATTTTAGAATTCATTTAGGACTGTTCTGCAATTATCAGCCCAATGGAAAGAGACATTTGCATGATGGCACGGGAGTGGTCAATTCAAGTGCACGTTCGTTTAGCAATTTAACTCACGGTATCTTCTAGAAAGAGGTGGTGAAGCGAAAAGTCGAATGCGATGCCCTTCAGCTCGGTAACAACTCCACAAGAGGACCTGCCAAGAAGAAGGTTAGTTTTTAGGACTTATTTCTGCATAGAGAAACGAATTTTCTAGAAATATTGCTCTTATAGAACGCCCATCAAAAGAGCACAGACCGATTCGGAATGGCGATGGATCGGGCAGCCGCCATTAGGTTTAAGAACTATTTGAAAAGTGATACGACTTGAAAAGTCGTACTACAATGCGATTACGGTAGCGCATTAACGTTAGCATCAGTTTTTCAGTGCGCATTGCAATCATCGAAGAGTTCAGCGGCGTAAATTGGCGGTTTTGAAACAGGAAAGTCGTGCCAGAAAGCAGCGGCTAAACCGTGGGCCAATGGGGATTACGGTAACAAGATTATTTTATAGAAATTTCCTATTTTCAGGAACTTCGCCAATTCGCAAGCTCTCTTACAACAGCCCAGCAAGCTCTGAAAAATTCGTCAGTCGATTTGCATGAGGCGCAGAAGAAGCTGAAGGAAATGATCGGTAGGTCTAGTACCCACCTTTTTTTAGCCGGATTTCAAAATAACCTAAACTAAAAATAATCTAGAAATAAACTCAGAAAGACATCGGGTAGCTCTGGACAACGAGAAATTTCTGATGATTTTCAGACGCTAAAACTCCCAAAAATCAGCTGGGGCAGCAACGGAAACGTGTCAACCAGGCCAGAAATCGGCAGCAAAACGCCTGGAAGCGATTAAAGGTGTTTGCGCTTGAAAGTTTGAAAAGGTAATTTTAGTTGGCAACAAATGAGCACAAAATTGCAAAGCGTCGGTTTGCTAAATTGCACCCTAGACACCGTAAGTTTTCACGCAATAAACACCAAGCCGCCAAAACGATTTTCCGGTTTTTTTTTTTTGGCCATATGACGAAGGTTTAAAAATGTTTAAAATTAAACTTGTTAAAACACCTGTTTGAGAACTGAGAGCCTAGCTAGCTAACTAAAAGTAAAAATTTCGAAAATGAAGCAGCTATAGCCGCAGCAGAAGCCGCAAAATTGGAACTGTAAACGTTTTATCCTACTACCTACTATATATAAAAAAAATAGTGTGTGTGTGTATATTTGCATGCACTTCCGTTTGGATGTTCCGCACCTACAGCCTCAGGGAAGCATTTTTTCGGTAGGGAAGAAACGTCATAGGGTAAAGAAGGGGCCGGAATCGACTGCACACACATAAAAGTTTTGAAAAATTGCTATTTTCGATATTAAAATTAGGTTTTTGTCAAGGTTTCTGCCAACCTCTTTGTTAGGAAGCAATTAGCATACGCCGGAAGTGGAAATGGTTGATAAAAAGGAAGAGAGGGCGCGCTTTTCATTTTTTGGTGAGCGCTTTTTTGGGCAAGGATTATGCAAAGTCAACAACTTCATCGATCCTAGACGGGGCCAGGGTTGAAAAGCCGCGAAGCGGTTTTTCAACCCTGGTGTTGAATTAATATGCTTTTACATTTTTTTGTCATTGTCTATCTCTTAATTTTTATCACAGCACTCGTCCTGGCGGCCAAGCTAAAAGCTGCTCAAAACAAGAAAGCTCCTCAACAACGACCTACAAGGAAAAATATTGCCGCAAATCGCTCGAGATCTTTATCCCCGAGAAGAAGTATGCTTTTCAAGGATTTCAAAATTGCATTAAAATTTGTAGCCAAAAATCGAAGACTAAACGAGACGCAAAGCACTCGAATTCGACGACACTCCGCGCTGACGGTCTGGGAATTGATGCGAAAGCGACGAGCTATCAGGAGTGCATGACGATTGCATGTTTATGCAAATTTTGGAATGGTGGGATTTGGAAAGGACGGGACGAGCTAGCAGAGTTCGTTGAGGACAAGGAGGGAGGCTAGCAGTGATCATTAATCAAGTAACGGCAGGCCGACAGAGACAATTTGAGAAATCATGTGATCATTTGTAACGAAAATACACGTTTTTATGCAGAATATTCAATTCTTAACTTTCAGGAACTTCTAGTCCAAATTGCCACTACAAGAAGCTCCCGTTAACGAAGGTAAAAACGCGAAAAACAAAAAATTGGATTTTTAGGCCGTTCGAAAAGAATATCACACTCTCACCGATGTAGAGCGGAATCGATATCATGCCGCGCTGAAAACGCTGAAGAAAAAGGGGGTCTACGATGTTTTTGGTAGGGTCTAAAAGGCATCTAGACTACCGTAACCTTCAGCCACCTTCCACGCAAAAGCCTCAAATGCGATGAATGCCCACCACGGGCCTGCGTTTTTGCCCTGGCATCGAGAGCTGTTGAAACGGTCAGTCTCTCTGTCTCTCTGTCTCTCTCTCTCTCTCTCTCTCTCTCTCTCTCTCTATCTCTGTCTCTCTCTCACCCTTTCTCCCTTAAAAATCACAATTTAGCTATGAACTGGAACTCCGCAAAATCGATCCACGCGTTTCTCTACCCTACTGGCTGAGCAGCGTCAACAACTACGCGCCAAGAGAGCCAGACTTTCCGTGGCGTTCCAGGCAACAGATAACGTTCAGGTGGCTTTTAAAGAGATTGAGAAGCGCAGGATTCTACCCCCTCCATGGACTAGGTCTCGCCATTTATGCCATTAGGCGTGTGACGAGACCTAGGAAGGGTAGAATCTCGCACTTTCGGGTCCCTTTAGTAAATCGTTTCAGCCCAAAATTCATGGGATCAGCCGTCGGGCCCGTGAAAACCGGACCGGCCGCCGGATGGAATCGAACGGACCGGGTAAGGCTCGGATTCGACATCTACGATACCGTATTTTCGAGCGGACCATTAACCCGGAACGCTGGGGATCGTAACGCATATTTCGTGTTGACGAACGCCGCCCTAATCCTGGAATATGCAAACGATTACACGTGGGTATTCCGGACGCCACCACCTTATATGGAGGTGCGTTGAAAAGCTATGGCAATCACGGTCTCTAAATTCTGACAATTGGCGCAAGAAGTTGGAACAGTTCAGGGACTTTTCAGAGACGACCTGCCAATTTCAGACTTGCACGACCGACTGGTTCAAATCTACGCAGCCCAGCTTCGAGGTCTACCATGGCTATGGGCATATGACCGTTGGAGGTAGAGAGAGAGAGAGAGAGAGAGAGAGAGAGAGAGAACAGAGATCGAGAGATAGAGTGAGAGAGTGAGAGAGAGAGCGAGAGAGAGAGAGAGAAAGAGAGAGCGAGAGAGAGCTTTTCAGGAGATATGAACGTTACGGCGACAGCGGGCGCGGATCCACTATTCTTCATGCATCACGCCAACTACGATCAGTTATTCGAGACATGGCGCCAGAAGTGGCAGGTAGGAGGTCAATATATCTCTCTCTCTTGCTCTCTCTCTCTCTCTCTCTCCTCCCCCCTCTCTCTCTCTCTCTCTCTCGCTCGTTTCCAGGATCGTGACGAACGCGAGACCCAATACCCATCAGATGACATAATTTCTGAATGTACCTCAGCTACACACCAAGCAGCTGTCGCCATGGAACCATTTACGAACCTTAGGTCCGTTTACAGTAGCCTTTTTGAAGTTGAACATTAAGCTGAACGAGTTCAGAAGCATTTGGATCATCGGTACAGAGAGAGAGAGAGAGAGAGAGAGAGAGAGAGAGAGAAGAGAGAGAGAGAGAGAGAGAGAGAGAGAGAGAGAGAGATAGAGAGAGAATGTGAGAGAGCTATTTTTCTAGGGTTATCGACGGCCTCTCCAATCTTTATACCGACGAGCTCTATGAGTACGCCCCGGCGCCGAGCTGTTCGGTGCAGAAACCGGATTGTGGTAGTCCGTACGTAGCGCATCCTAACCTATCGAATTTGTTCGTCTATCAGATACCTCTTCTGCTCGTTGAGCAACACCACATGGTGGGAGACCCAGGTGGCGGTCAACTGTCTAGCGAAAATGATGCCGGGTGGAGAGGTAATTTAACATTTTTGAGGAAGGCCAAAAAGTTATATGAATTCTTTTAGTGTTCTCATTTTGTCTCTGGGGAAAAACCCTGCTACCAAGGAAAATGTGTAAACGGGATCTGTGTGGTTGGTTTTGAACCTTAAAGGGAATAGAAAGCGCCAGGATCTACCCCCGATATCGACTAGGTCTATACATATCTGCAAAATTCCAAAACACGAGCTAATTGCTATCCCGAGAATGCATAATTTTTAGCTGTAACGTTATAGAAAAGAAACCCTGTTTTAGAAGACCTGATTGCACGTCATCAACGCGTTCATCTGAGCTCCACCTTCCTGATTTAAAACGAATAAAAAAATGTTAAAGATTATGAACTGCACTGCAATAATTATTGAAGCTAGAGAAAGAGAGAGTAAGAGAGGGGAAAACAGAGAGCAAAAAGAGAGAGAGCGAGAAAGAGACACAGAGAGAGAGAGCTACTCCGTGGATTTGAGCAGCACTTAAAATGTGCATCAACTGCTCAAGATACATTTCTTGTTGGTGCCAGTATCAATTCGAAAAATCCCTCTGTCTCTCTCTCTCTCTCTCTCTCTTTCTTTCTCTCTCTGTCTCTCTTTTGGCCACAGCGTGTCGAAAGTCTCCAATTCGCATCGAGGTCAATGTCAAAAACGTGGCACTTCCTGGTATCAATTCCGCCGGCCGAACATTTGCTGGGTTCTGTTTTTTCGCGGCAGTTCAGCAAACCATCAACAATCACCTCTCCCTCCCTCCCTCCCTCCCTCTCTCTCTCTCTCTCTCTCTCTCTCTCTCTCTCTCTCTCTCTCTCTCTCTCTCTCTCTCTCTCTTTCCTCGTGGGCCCTATATATTGTTTATTTCCGCTTGGCCGTATGTTTGGATCCCGATGGACTTCCCGGTAGTGTCAGCTTTTATCAACGCCAAAGATTTTTCAGAAATCAGTTTTCGCTACGATTTAGATCAAAAGCCGTTCGGCTACGTTTGGATTGTGTCAATTGATACAAAATACATTTTTGTGATGTGTCCTGGCAGTCTCTGTTTTATCTAGAGAGCACGGGCAAGAGAGCGGGACGAGCGAGAGAGAGAGAGAGAGAGACAGAGAGAGAGAGAGAGAGAGAGAGACAGAGAGAAAACGCGGGAGAGAGAGCACGAGATTGATAACCTCCATTTATTCATGTCTTTTGATCTGGCAACCGTGCTTCTTTTGGCTGCGGTAATCAGCTACATTTTTCCGGTTTAAGAATGAAATTCCTCTTAATAGCCGCGGTACTGCTCGCCAACGCGTTTGCCGTTAAACAGGTACGTCTCGCTACATAAGAATATTGTCTGGAGACGGTCGAAAATTTTGGTCAAACGCGTAACGTGGGCGTTGCATGTGCTCTGGTAGTAGTGACGAAAGAGAGCGACACGCACCGCGCACGCAACGCTTTCAACTTCCAGGTCGGAAAGCGCAGGCGTAGCATTTTAGGATTTTAGAATTTTCATCCATATTTTACGTCTTTCTACAAAGCTTAAAAAGTGACTCTTCCCTTAGGAACCCCTCTGCAAGACCGACACGGACTGTCGAAAAATCCTGAGCCCGGAATGTGATCAGAAAATTGTGGTGTGCAAGTGTAAAACGACATGGTGCAGCCTGTATCGGGTATGGTAGAGTCAGAGAGAGAGAGAGAGAGAGAGAGAGAGAGAGAAAGCCATATAAAGAAAGCATTGTTAAACTACCCCTTCAGCCGTGCGACATCAAAAAAGGCGAGACCAGCAACATTGACTGCCTGGCTGGGCAGACCTGTGGACTTGATACCGGGGTCGGTCCTTAGATGCGTAATTAGTTGCCTTGCGGTGTTGTCGGGACCTAGTCGAAACTAGGGGTCGATTTTCAGGCTTTCTGATCCCTTAAATCAACTAAAAACTCGTGAAAATTTTGCGCTTTTCAGGACAACAACTACAAATGCGTGACCGCCGTCGACAAGGGCGTCAATTGGATTTTGACGCCCCCGCCCAGAAAGCAAAACAGAGGGAGGCAGAATTAGGGCCTTTAAAAAATGTTCATAAATTTAATGTTTGTATATAATGTCACAAATAAATTATATTTGTAAAGTGAGTCTACCTATTATTTTATCGGCTTTGCCTTCGATTTTTCGTTTTTTTAACGCTAAGTTTCGTATAAGTTTCAGCGTAATTTGGTGTAAATTGTAGTTCTGTTTTTAGCCGTATTTTAACTTTATGAATAACAATTTAGGTTTATTAAAATGAAATTTCTCGTCTTCTTCGCTCTGCTGATCGTCGCCGTCATGGCCCTGGGAACTGTAAGTGAGAGGGAGAGAGAGCGAGAGAGAGCGGGAGTGAGAGCGGGAGGGAGACTGACAGAGAAAAATGATTTAAACAAAATTTTGGCCTATTTTTTCAGCCCTGCGACATCAAGAAGGGCGTCACCGGAAACCCGGACTGCAAAATGGCCGGCGAGACCTGCGAGAAGGATCTTGGGGTAAGCATAAAAAATGAGAATGAGTGAACAGGGAGGAGCGAGACAGTATGAGTGAAAGACAGAGAGAGAGAGAGAGAGGAGAGAGAGAGAGAGAGAGAGAGAGAGAGAGAGAGAGAGAGCGAAAACGCGCGGGCAAGGGTGAGCAAGAGATCAGGCTATAACCAAATTTTCAGTCCAACATCTACCGCTGCGTCATCGCGATGGACCGTGGTGTCAACTGGGTCCTGACGCCTCCGCCAAAGAAGCTCGGGCAGCACTAGAGCAGCTTCGGCTCTCTCTCAAATTCATAATAGCCAATAAATTTTAAGCATCGTCCATTAGTGCGGTTTGTCGGATTTGTTTGCCTTTGATTTCTCGATGTTCAAAAATATACTAACCCAATTTTATCCCCTTTTTCGTCTGGAGGGTTTAGGCATGAAGCATCTGCTGTTATCGGCCATACTGCTCGCCGTCGCCACCTGGGCTGTCGATCCGGTATTATTTTAAGTTTTTTTGTAATAGGAACTAAATGAAGACGTCTTCGTCGTCGTCGTAGTCTGAAACGGCACTAACCCCCTTCAGGAGCCGTTCTGCAAGACGGATGCCGACTGCGTCAAAGGAACGCAATGCGACCAGAAAAAGGTGTTTTGCAAGTGTCGAACGACATGGTCCTACCAATATCGGGTAGGTGGTGGAGGTATTTTAAGTGCCGTGTTACTTTCAAAAAGTCAGAACTCGGTCTCGATATTTGTAATGCCGAGATTCACAAGGTCGAAATTTCCTCATGCCGAAATTTGGGATGACGATATTCATCCGGAATCCTGAAAACCCCACATACACTGCGAAAAATCTTTCGAAATTTTGAAATTTTGATATTGCGAGATCTCGACATATGAATATTTCAATTCGATTTCCATCACTTTTCTTTTCCTCTTTCTCTTTCTAACTCTCTTTCTTGCGCTCTCTGCCTTTCTCTCTATCTCTCTCTCTCTCTTCTCTCGCTCGCTCTCTCTCTCTCTTTCTCTCTCTCTATCTCTCTCTATCTCTTTCTCTCTCTCTCTATCTCGTCTCGTCTCACTCTCTCGCCCTGTCGCTCTCTCGCTCTTTCCCTTTTTTCTCGTTCTCTAGTTCCTTGACTTCAGCCATGCAACATCTCAAACGGCGAGGACAACAACCCGGACTGCCCACAGTACGAGTCATGCATGCCTAACAATGGGGTAAGTAAGGCGCAGGATTCCGTCAAGGGCGCGGTTTTTCCACTTGATGTGTAAAAAATGGCTTACGATATGTCTGCGTCTGCCTTACTTCTTAGCCCCTTAAAAATACCTTTCAGGAGACGAGTCACTCGTGTGTGAGGGTGATGGACAAGGGTGTCGACTGGATCGTCAAGTATACAACCCCAAAACTTAGCTGGACTTCCGCGGTAAGTTTTAACCCATATTTTAATCTATCAAACTTAACAGCAAACATGTGACATCACCAAGGGCGTGAAGAACAACACGGCCTGCAAGCCGGAGGAGACGTGCGAGTTAACTGCTGAGGTGAGCAACGATCCACATGATCGCAAAGGCTTGTTAGGCTTGGTTTAGGCTTGGCTTGGGATTAGGCTAAGACTTAGGCTCAAGCTTAGGCTTAGGCTTAGGCAAGGTCAGGCTTAGGCTTAGACTTGAGCTTAGGCTTTGGAAAAAAGGGCCCTACTTTTCTCGAAAAAACCAAAACTGCGTTTCAGAAGATCTACAAGTGTCATGGGCGCAACAACTAGGGCGGGAAAAGGAAAAATTTATCTGATTCTTGCTCTCACAAACGCGATAAAATCGGGAAGCCTTCGCTTTCTAATCTCCATGGCAAAATCGTAGGGTAGGGGCCGAAAATAGCACAACCGAGTCCAAGAAAGGCAATTAATATGCAAAACGATTTATTTTCACCTTCAAAATAAGCTATAAAAATATCGATGATCATTGGTTAATTTGTTCTGGTTGCTCAGGTTGCTTCGCTTTAGATATTTTTCCGAGCATCGGAATGAGTAGCAGTCCGGAAAGGGCGAGGGCCAGACCTGAAAAATGGTTTTTGAGAGCAAGAGAGATAGACAGAGAGAGAGAGATAGAGAGAGCGAGAGAGAGAGAGGGAGAGACATACCCGAAAATATATAAGTCGGATGGTAAGAGCCAGCAATATCAGCCAAGAACCCGGCAATCGACGGCCCGGCCAGCGTGCCGATACCCTAAAAATTAAAATATTAGTAGTTCCATAAAAAATCTAACTAATTTAAAATTGTTTCAACGTTGTCCGCAGTTTTTAAATGTATTTTTAAATCACCTTCAACGTCAAAACAATTCCAAAGGCTTGGGTAAGCTTTTCGGTGCCGACGAGATCGACGAGTACAACTGACATCAAGCAGATCGAGGCGGAGAGGCTGAAAATGTTCGATTCAGTCATGCCTCTTTCTCTCTGGCTTTGTTTCTCTCTCCATCTCTTTCTCGCTCTCTCGATCTCTTTCTCTGTCTCTCTCACTCTCTCTCTCTCGCTCTCTCACTCACCTGAAGCCAAACAGCCCAGCGTACACGGCCAGCGACCAAAAGTCGAGCATCAGAAATGAGCCGCAGCACAGCAGGCCGCAAATCTGAAAAAAAACCCTTTAAATTTACTTAATTAAGCCTAGTAGAATCTTCTACTAAAAATCAAATAAATAGTAAAGGGATTGTGAAACTATTTGAAAACTGCATTTTTCTGGGAATTTGATAATTTAGGCCTTTCCCTAATAAATAATTTCATTAGGTAACTGAATAGCAATTGAGTTACATATAGTAATTTAATCATTATTTTTTTAGCTGATTTTTAACTCGCATTAAAGGGGCTCCGAAATGTGGTCCACGGCCCCCTGCTGTGATTCCTGGCAAATAGCCAGATGCGACCGCGACGCGACCGCGACGCGTATTCTCTAGTCCCTGTTTGGAAGGGAAAACGCGTGAATTTCAAAATTCTGACGATATTTCTGTAATCCTCGTCGAATTTTGATCATTTTAGACTTTTTAATTATCAAAATTGACCAGGCAATCACCGAGATCGAGAGATTGGGTGCCTTACAAGGCATTACGACATGTAATCGCCGCGCGCTCAAAAAGGCGTTTTCGCCCCGAAAGCATTTCGCTTTTTCTCAAATATTTTGCGGTTTTTCGCAACTAAATCAATTTTCTGGCACTTTTCGGCGGCAATCCATTCGTTTTTTGACCCGTAGATTCAATCCCCGAGCACGCGATTTTTGACTCCCGAGCCCCTTTAAGGTAAGATTCCAATTTACCCACCACTAAAGAGCTCCCTAGCAGCACCACTCGATTCCTCGACTTGTTCTCCCCAAAATCGCCGATAAAGCCGCAGACGACTCGTCCTACGGTATTGAGAAGTCCTGGAAAACGGAGACAATTTATTTTTAAAATCAATAAATTTAATTCCCAGAAGTAAATAGCAATTTTTCGGGTTTTGAGACCGACCGTATACAGCCAACGGCATCGCCGCCTCTTCTTGGCTCAATTTCAGCGTCTCCTTCGCGTAAAACGGTAAGAAATATGTGGGTCCGTTTGTTCCAAATGACGTCAGCATTGCGGAGAGGCCATAGAAGAGGAAGAACGGGTTTTTGAAGAGAATTAGAGCCTCTTTGAACCAGTGCAGCCTAAAAATCGTTTAAACTCATAATTTATTAATTATTTAATCATAACATTTAATTTAACAATTATTTTTTTTTATTTAATAAACCCACATTCCATCCTCTTCCTCCCTTTTCTCGGCCTGTTTCCCCAAAAGTTGCCCATTTTCCGCTTCCGGTTTTGCCGGGTCTTTTGGAGCCTCGCGGAACGTGAGGGCGAACAGGATGGAGAAGAGGAATAGCCCTAAAAGCTTATTTTTACCGTGCTGCCCCAAATGGTACTGGCTCTCTCTCTATCTCTCTGTCTGCGTGTTTCTCTCTATCGCTCCCTCTCTCTCTCTCTCTCTCTCTCTCTCTCTCTCTCTCTCTCTCTCTAATCTCCCTCGTCTTGCTAAAAATCGAGTAGATACCAGTAAACAGCTTGAAGACGGCCGGCGCCCCGAAATGGGTGATCACGAACGCATTGATGGGGCTGAACAGAAAAGAGCCGATCCCTGCACCGCATACCGTAATTCCTGTGGCGAGGGCACGTTTTCTGAAAATGACAGATTTCGACTGATAGAGATAAGGAGAGGGAGAGAGAGAGAGAGAGAGTGCGAAAGAGAGAGGGTGAGAGATAAACTCACTGATGAAAGTATCGAGTGACGCAAACGATGGCCGGACAGTACATCAGCCCGGCACCGGTACCAAGTATGACACCTACGGTAACTCCCAACCACAACATGGAATCGGCCCACAGCGAGAGGAAGCAGCTGAAATTTGCATTGTTGGTTATTTTTTACGATTTTAAAGGAACTTGGAAGGCATAAATCGGCTTGAGTGGGCTTGCTAATGGCTTCAACGAGGCTTCAGGGACCTACCCAGTAGCCGAAAATACGCATCCAATCGCGCAAGTCAGGTTACATCCGATTCGATCAATTAGGACCGTGGCGAAGACCCCTGAAATCGTCCTATTTTTTTTACTTGAGGGCGGGGAGTTGTCGAAAACTTCTAAAGGAACTATGAAGCCAAATACCGTACCTGAGGCCATGTAAAATCCATTCAAAATTGAGAACACGAGAGCGGCGTTGGTGTTGTCGGAGTGGAGCTCCTAAAATTGAGAAAATATTTCGAATTTTTGCAATCCCACCGTCTTCAAGTCATCCATCAAAATTCCGAGCGTATTCACAAACCCATCAGCGACGACGTGGATTAGAAAAGCACTCAGGACAACGAGCTGAAGGAGTGCAATTGGACGGGTTATTATGAGTTTATGCTCATATTTTTGGCTCAGAATTATTATTTTTTTTTGTATAACAATGTTTAACGTTTAATATCAATCTTTCATACTCTGAATGATCGGGCAGATCGCTTCCAACTATTATTTACGCCACTTCCATAAGGACATTTATTTGCATTTTTTGACACTCACCCATCCCCAGCCTCCGTCAATTCCTTGCGTTTTTGTCGTTGCAGCGTTGGTCATTTTTCTAACCTAAATTTTTCTAGTTTTGTTTTTCGATTCGTCAATAATGCAGCAAAAATAAGAGCGAAAGTTAGGTGACGTACAACAACGAAAGTGCACGATATCCCCCTATTTTGTTTTTGGTCATGAAATTGGCTTGTCAAATAAATACGGGACCTGGATTTAGGGTGAGAGCATCGTTTTTTAGGAAAAAAATCGGGATAGAAAAAGAGCGAGAGAGAGAGAGAGAGATAGAGAGAGAGAGAGAGAAAGAGAGAGAACCGGTGAGAGAGAAAGAGAGCTACCTTTACGACCTTAAAATGCGGAAAGTAAGCAAGTGCCGTACCGATATAACCGCCTAACTAAACCACTCCCTGCAGCTGACCAAAAATAAATAAAACGGCGGCGGCCGGAAGGGGGAGGAGATAAGCCATAAGCCGCCTGAACACCCCAAAAAAGCTGGCTGCCAGGACGGCTAATCGTAAATAAACGGTTGAGGCAATAAATTGGCTTTTTGCAACATATTGATATCAGTTACGATTTTTCAAGGTGTTATTACGCCTTTCTAAAAGTGTACAGAAATGCATAAAATGTATAAATCTCATAATTGCTCAAAATAGCTAAAAAGTTTTGCAAAATATCAATAAAATAAGTAAATTTAAAAAAAACAAGCTTTGTCTAAATCTCCAAAAAAAATCACATGAAAAATTTTGAACACAAAAATAGCCAATCGCAATTTCAAATTCGATTTTTCAGAACATGGTTTGGATTAATTTGACGAATCCACATTAAACTATATATTTTTATTTATTAAATAAAATTTTAAACATATGAAAGCATAACCTAATCGAGAAATTCAGACGTTTTCTATTTTTATTGGAATTATTTCTATGAAAGCTATATTGCTTTTAACTGAATTAAGTTTTCTCGTATGTTAAAGTAGTTTTTATTGAAAATTTTATTTTGGGAATTCAGCCGGAACCGACCGGTCAGGTGAGCAACATTTTCCAAAAAATTCTCATGGTTTGCCTGGGTTTAGGGCATTTTTAGGAGCCTCCACCGGCAATAATTAATGGCTGTCAAATGATGAGCAAGGAAAATATAGGCAGGGAAAGCGAGGGGGCTGTGGAACGGAAAGGGGGTGTCATGTGGAAAACACGGAAAACGGGGGGAATCCACCAAAAAGGGGGCGGCTGCTGATGCAACACGGCGGGAAATCCGAATAAGGGGCGAGACGGCCCGGAGGCAGTTTTTGAACTTTAAAGGCATCGGAAATCGGATTTTTATACATTTTTAAAGGCTGTCGTTTTAACATCTTTGGCAGCCTTAAAAATGTCATTTCGAAATTACAGGATACCTTAAGACCTTAATGAAACCGGCTGAGCGATCAGAAATCTACTTGGGAGCAAAATCTAAATAGAAAATGGGCGCTGCTGAAAAATTCGAAAATTTTGACATATTGGAATCGGTATTCTGGAGCTTTTGCAGTATTTTAACTCTCGGTATTTTTTGGAATTCTTTTTTGCTCCGTCAAATGAGGACGCCGCTAAAATTTTCCCAGTCAGCAGATTTCTCTTAATGAGACGAAAAATGCCAGCCTCGACTCTATACCGACTAGGTCTAGACAGCTACGAGCCAAGCAAGAGCAAGCGTATCGTTTACCGTAGTTGATTTAAAACGGTTAGTACTTGGTGATACCTAAGGAAACTTAAGGGCCTGTCTCGCTTCCTAGTCCCTCTAAAAGAGCTCACGGGGCTGAGATTTGGCAGAAAATAAAATAAAAACAATTTTTGCGTCGTCTAGAATCCCAAATTGCGTAAGTTTTCTTCACATATATTTTTCTTGGTTTTACAACGGCGCTGATATCAGAAAAAGGAAAAATTCGTTTCTGAAGAAGGAAGAGAAAGCAGAAAAAAAGATCAGCACCATAGTCAAAAATAAGGTCCAAAATTGTTTCAATTCTTCTGGGATTCCGACCCCACGTGAACTTGCCCCGTGCTGGTCGGCTGTTCAAACGGCCCGGAAACTGCGTAAAATCAGTGAAATCTATGAAAATTGTATCACCTAAACATTTTAGAAAATAGTCTATATGTCGCTAAAATATTTCGCTTCAAGAAAGCTGAAGAAAACGGGGCCCTTTTCCAGGCCCAATATATAATTTCCCTCGGGAAATAAATCCCCCCACTGGATGTTTCGAGCCCCGCCCATTTTCTATTTTGTGCGTTCTGTGCTTGTCGTGGCCCTCTGGGGCCCTTTTGGCCCTCTCAGCCCGCTTTAGCAGTGTTTCTTTGGTTTCTATGGGTCCCACGCCGACGTGTGTGTAGCCGATGACAAAACCAAAATCCGCGCACAGACCACAGAAGCCCCGCGCGACTCATATGGGGGCTAGAAACTACAACCTGTAATTGCCGGGGATGTTGTGCTTTTTTTATTGAAAATTAGTATCGTATTTTAGCGATTTAATGAAGGCTGTTAGAACAAAAAAAAATTGGGAAAAATTGGGATTTATGCACGAGGGATGAGGAAATTATGGAAAAATCCGGTAAATCAATCAATCATCAATCAACAAAAATCGTGAAATCAAACAATCAAAAATCATTATTTATATAATACAAATTCTATATAATGCTACTAAAAGACTTTAATGAAGCTGTGAGATCGCTAAAATAACGTGGTTTCTGGACTGTTAGCAGCGGGAGAGTCAGCTGGAGACTCATTCTGATTTTTCCCCATACCTACTTGTTAATAATGCATAAAGTGAGCCCATGGTGTTTTAATAGTTTTTGATTGCTAAAAAGTTTAAAAAGTTTTTGAAAAATCGAAATTTTTATGATTTTGTAATTTTTCGTGTGTTTTTTGCATCTGAAAACCGTGTAAACGGCAATTAAAACGCTCTAGATTTCGCTATATCGCCGTTCAGGGATACCAAACAATATTTCATCGCCCCGCTAACGGTCCAGTACCGGGAGATTTACAAAGTTAACCAAATGCGAACGATTAAGATTTCAGCGGGAAAATTTTTAAAAAATCAAGGTTGTCGAAAAAATATGGTGAATAAACGTTGCAGCTAGGAAATATGAATCATAATTTTACAGTAATTACAGTCATAGCATCCTGCCGAAGCAGCAAATTTAGACCTCGAACGTTTCCCACTGCTTCGATCCACCATGTGCTGTGTCGACCGAGCCCTTTGTCAGGGAGACGCCAGTTTTTACAGGGCGACACCTGGACGACGGCATTTAAGACAAGAGAGAGAGAGAGAGAGAGAGAGAGAGAGAGAGAGAAAGAGAGAGAAAGAAAGAAAGAAGGAGAGCTACAAAAAATTACCAAGGCAAGCCGCCAAACACGCAGCTTCGGATGTTCTGGTTAATCGTTAGGTATATGATGGAGGACACGCCTAAAACAGCGTACTGTGAAGGGCCTGTCCGGTTCCCTTAAGCTGCAAAATCCCACTGCCACAACGAATTTTTCAACCCAAATACTGACCTGTGCAGGTCTGCCAGCAAAAATGCCCCAAAATACACCAAAATCGAGTGCCAGCCGATGCGTATTGCATACCGATGTAGAGGAAACAAGCGATGAGCATCGGGATCGTGATTAGGAAGGATTGGAGGAGGAGCTGAAGAATATACCAGAAGGCTAATAAATCTCTCTCTCTCTCTCTATCTCTCGCTCACTCTCTTTTGCTCGCTCGCTCGCTCGTATGCGAAAATTAGCACTTACACTTTTCTCCGGTGCACTCAAGGTCCTGGTCTTGCTCACGGTATAAATGCAAATGAATAGGTAAGAAAAGAATAGAAAAAGAGCCGCACTAGCGTTGTTGAGAGGGTGGGCGTGGTTGAAGTAAAGTGTATATTCCTGAAAATCTAACTAGTACAATTTAATGATTTAATTGCGAATTACACGGTTGTGTTAACTTGCGGAAACCAAAATTTTAAGTGATAAAGCGTGCTCTTTATCCCAAAAAATGCGTTTGAAAATCCAGCGCGCTAAAAGTAAAAAATTTAATAACAAAACACCTAAATAAAAGCTCAAAAAGCGAACCCCTCAGCTCTCATAATCATCCATCATTTAACCCGAGCGTTTTCGGCTCCGAGGAGCCTTCGGCCCGGGCCGAGTTTCATCAAAGCTTGTCGTCACCGGGGTTCGAACCCGCGACCCCTGGCCTGGTAATCCTGTCCCCAGACCACTTGGCCACGGGGGAGAGCGGAGAGGGGGCATGGGGGAGGGTCAAAGACCTTGGCCACGCCCCCGGAGGGTCCGAAAGCCTTGGGATACCTAATAATTTTACCAGTTTTAAAGGGCCGTTGAAGGCAGGAAGGTAATTTTACAAACGGCTAGGAAGTGAAAATCAGCATTTTCGGCGATTTAACTTAATGGTTAACAAATTTGGTTTAATTAAAAAAGTGTCGGCATTATAGTATTTAGGCATTGTTAATTGCGCCTAGTTGTCATGGAAACGGCAAATTAAGGTAATTGTTGAAAGGATATTACAGTCGCGACGTCATCAGTAATAAATGGAATCCAGGTGCCGAGGAAGACATTAGAGTTGAACCCCATTGGCTTGTGCAGAATTCCGACCCAGGCGGCATACAGGAGTGGCCATGGCATCCACAGGATACCGTAGTAGCTCTGAAAAGAGAGAGAGAGGGAGAGAGAGAGAGAGAGTGAGTGAGAGAGAGAGTGAGAGAGAGCGCGAGAGAGTGAGACAGAGACTCACGTTAAAAATCGACGCCATCCACCTCCATTCACAAACCACAGATAACCGATTAACAGCCAAAGTTGAGTAGAGGCCGCAAGCTAACGCCCAAATGACTAAAAAATGTCTTTAAAGGGGTTGAGAAGACCGAAAATCGACCCCTTCCATCGACTAGGTCTTGACAACCTTCAAAATCCAAATTTTCTAGCGCGGGTGTTTCGTGGCTGTCGTGACCCGCCCGATCCAGGGGTTGATTGTCGATTACCATTACATTTCATATGCAAAAAAACTCCTACAAATATTGTACGCTCCCTCGATATACATAAAAACGGGACTCCAGCAAAAGACGCCTCCAATCGCAAAAATATAGCCGGCGAATAGAGAGTTGGCGGTCAGGTTCATGATATCGGCAAAAATTAGGCAGAACATGATCTAAAAATACCGATTTTCAGGGTGCTACTGGCTGGAATCCTTTCCAAAATGCCGACAATTAAAATCCCGACACTCTAAATGCCGACAGCCTAAAATGCCGACAGCCGAAACGGCCGCACCCATAATCTAGGCTCGGCAGATGATGGCTTTCGCGATTTTGGCTATCAGGATTCCCCCTTACACAATTTACAGCCATTTTGCTGTTAATCGCAGAATTCAGGAAGTTCCCTAATGATCCCTGCTAGCCTCGAATCGACCTTTTCAGGGCTTCCCCAAATTTTCTCTGCTAGCTCGCCCAACGTCACCAACCCGATAGCACGGATTCTTCAGCAGCTTCAGCTTTATCATCGAGTAGATGGAAGGCAGGTAGAGGAGCTTAAAATGTGTTATCTTAAATGTTATTCCGAAACCATACTATGTAAAACGCGCCCATCATGATGAAAAAATTGCCCAAAATTGGCCACTTCTCGCCGCGGGCCAGCCATTCGGCACTCGTTCGCCCCGAGCAATTATACATCGAATCAGGGTACCCAAAAATCGCTCTTATGGTCTAAAAGATTTAGTTATCTTACTGAATACCGTAACCCACCTCCATTTTGGTCCGAAAATTCTGTGAAAACAAGATTATTATTTGATGTTTTTATATACCGGGACAGAAGATGCGTGTTTATTTGAGCCGAGTTTGGCTCCTCGCTGCGTCTCTCTTTCTCCCTCTCTTTCTCCCCTCTCTCTCTCTCTCTCTCTCTCTCTCTCTCTTTCTCGCTCTCTCTCTCTCTCACTCTCTCTCTTTCTCTCTCTCTCTATCTCTATCTTTCTACCTACCGTAACCCGAACTCGAGCGTCATTCCGTAATATTTATGCCTCCTTTCTAAATATCCACTGAGGCTGAATTTTGAGACCACCAAAAACAATTATTTCCATCCATTTTTACTCATAGTGGTCATCAGTGTTTTTTGATGCATGGTTGAATATCTAATAGTAAGGCTGAGAGTAACATATGCTTCCCAAATTTTTTGCCGTAAACCCTATGGCAAGTTATCTTGAAAAAAAAAGAATTTTTCAGGTGTTTTCTGCCTTCCGAAAGCTTTTAAATGGCCTAATGCAAAAATTGCAAAAACAAGGTCAAGTTGGTGTTGACGGGAAGGGTTCCAGATAACCCGCCAACTCCGGACCATTGCTTGGAGGGGTGTAGAGGGGCTCGGGGCTATATACCCGCTGAAAATGGGTGGGCCATCTGGGGGAAATTTCGGGAGGCCGGCAGAGAAAACGGAGAAGCCGGTGCTCTCTCGCCCGGCTCTGACAATCGGCGGCCATTTCGTGGCCAAACAATTGCGGGGCTCGGGTGGAAAGAGGGTCTTTTCGCATTATCGGGGGTGAAACGGGTTTATTTTCATTTTGTCGCAAATCATATTGTCGAAACCCGATTTTGTCGAAAATTTGAATGTCTGGCAAATTTTTCAGTATTTTCACAGCTAAATAGGCGCAAAAAGCGCAGCTTTTTTTTGTGTTACGGTCTATTTTTTATGCTAAGAAGTTTATTCCACCTTCTGCTTCCTAAAAATAGCACCAAAAATGCATCGCAAGATTTTCCAAGTGATGAAAATTGTCAAAATTAGAGCGAAAACTAGAATTCCGATGACGTCGAGAAGGTAATATTGGCTGAAGGAGAGTTGCCGGCCGTATGGGTCGAGTTGCGGGAGGGGACCTGCAAGATTTTGGTGAGAGAGAGAGAGCGCGAGAGAGAGCGAGCGAGAGCGAGAGAGAGCGAGAGCGAGAGAGAGAGAAAGAGAGAGAGAGAGAGAGCGGGCCCTAGTTCTAACCGTATTTCGCTGCAAACTCCACATGCCGAACGAATGTCTCCGATGCCGTAAATGGCTTCTCGGCTATCATTTCGGCAAGCTGCTCGGCGTTTTTCGACAAGCTTAAGGGTATTTCATCGAGGTTTTTGGCATCAAACAAACTCATCGTTGTCTAGCAGCTCCTTAAAAGCTTTCACCAGCTTTTTGTCGTCCTTCAGGTCGTTTTTATCGAAAATTTGAGCGGCCCCGACCCGCGCTAATTGCTGGCAGTTGGCGAATTGGTCAGCAAAGATTGGTATGCAGAGCACCTGAAAATTTGACATTATTAATTGTTAAAAAAGCCCCTTGATCTCACAAATTCTAGGCAACGCTGGCCAAAGAATACCAAAATATTGCTTTCAAAATTATTCGGATTTGACGATTGAAAATTAAATTACCTTCCTTCCGCTAGCTGCAACTTCTTGCTGGCTACCAGCTCCTGCGTGAGAAACGAAAGCCGAGAGGCGTTTATCAGCTGAAACGGTTCATACTGTAATTTGATTTAAAGGGGCCAGGAAGTGCCAGAGAACCGACCCCAATCAGACTAGGTCTCGACAGCTACACGACATTGCAAAGGACAATAGAATTTAACTGGCTCTTTTAGCCTGACGGCACTGTACTACTGGGTGTCCCAAAAAAAAGCACCCCCCTCTAGCGGTCCGGGGGAAGCTCAAATCGGGATAATTTTTATACCATTCGAAAGCTCTCGGAAAGGCGAGAAAACAAGCAGGATTTATTTTATGAGATTTATTTTTATACGCTGGATATTCAACGTTTTTCTAAAAAACAGGTAGATTTTCAATAGGAATTTCGCGATTAGCATGCAGATCTCGCGTAAATCTGCCGTTTTCATGGTTTTTGGACGTAAAATTTGCTAATAAAAATAGATAATAAAGAAAATGAACCCTCCTTGTTTTCTCGCCTTTTCATGAGCTTTCGATAGATACCTAAACGATGAAAATCTGATACGACTGCGCGCCGCTAGAGGGGGTCCTTTTTTTGGGACACCCTGTATACCAATGTAGTTAAAACCATGTCTCCGTGTCATAAAAACATATAAAATTCACCTAACAACGCCAATTGCGGGGCCCACGCAACCGGATAGACATTTTGTGGCAATTCTTTGACTAGAGGGTCGCTGAGATTTTCATATTTCCAGATGAAGGTGACGTCGGGCAGCCTGAATTTATAGTGATTTTACACATTAAAAATAATCGGTTTCCATGCCTTTTCATAGCGACCACCAGCCCGTTCCTTGACGCCATCGGC
Organism: Mesorhabditis spiculigera; assembly: GCA_958295435.1. Classification (NCBI taxonomy): domain Eukaryota; kingdom Metazoa; phylum Nematoda; class Chromadorea; order Rhabditida; family Rhabditidae; genus Mesorhabditis; species Mesorhabditis spiculigera. The sequence continues at coordinate 234,457 of CATQJA010002710.1, read as the reverse complement.
ATATCTGCCGATTTGGCCATCGAACCAAATGAAATAAAAACAGAGTGCTTTCGCTCGCCGAGGATACGGTCAAATTCCTAAATCGAATTTAGAAATTAGTATTAAAAATACCAAAAATATACCGATCCAAGAAGCATAGGATTTTTCGACCAAAATGTCACTTTCTAAGGTTTTGAGGTGTTTTTCTCTCGAAATATGGCTAAATTGTATGAAAAAACGCAATTTTATATTATTAGTGTTAGTAATTTCTGGGCATCCATCACCTCGCTCAACGGTTCCACAGATTTCGGCACCGCGATCCCGCCGATGTAGACGATCTTGGCGTGCAAAGGCTTGGGGAAGTCCAACAGGGGTTCGGAGTTGAGCAACAGATACGAGGAGCGCAACATTAGCTCCTAAAGGATTGCGCAACAATCAAATTTATCGCTCAAATCTTTCAATTTATCGCTTTGATTTATATTCTACTTATTTTTATTCTAGTTATTTCCAAATACTTTTAAACGACAGTTTTGAACCCAAAAACCCCGACACGGACAAACCTTCGACCCCGGGTACGCGGGCTCTTGGGCGTACATGAACTCGTCGAATCCCTCGTAGCTGTCGAAAACTGGCCTGGAATCATTGGAAATTTAAAGGATATACCGTATTAAATAATAAAATCTAAATTCCAGATCAAAACTGAGCTTACCGCTCCAACAGCGTGTAATACCAATTGAGAGCGCGCTCGCGAAATCCCATTTTTTCGATCCCACGAGAAAGCATAGCTGAATTTTACTCTGATTAATACCTTATTTTGCTGATTTTATCAACTTAATTCAAGCTATAAAATACGTTCGTAAGAATACAACAGTAAATTCAAAATAAAAAACTTACTTGGCACCCAGGAGACCGCCGAGTGCGCCCCAAATATCACCGGATACGTCGCACCTGGATTCGCCGAAAACACCGTCACAAACTTCTCAAGCCCAAGCTTGTAAAACAGAGCTAACAAAATTTTCTAGAACGTGCCCAAATCTACCGTAACCCGAGGCCTCCATCGGCTGCGAAACCGCCAAATCGAAGTGGTAGCCGCGGATTTTTGAGAGGAAATCGGGGTCGGCGTAGAAACCTAAGGGTTTTTCGTTTACAAAAATCGCTAAAATTTTCTACATACCTTTTAAGTGCTCCAGCGCGGCGAAACGGAGTAGCGCGACGTACTAAAGGAATTAGAAAAATTAATTTTTAAAGAATATACCTTTTTTCATGACGGCAAAATCCCCCCAGAGCGTCGTCTCCCATCTCGCCGAGCCGCCCGTATCGGATTTTTGCGCCGAAAATACCTTTCTCACCGATTCAGGAGCCGGGATTTCGATTTTCTAAAGGATTTCCGGATCATGAAAACGTAGAGTTGTAAAAATTCTTTTTTTTAACCTACCTCAACGCCGGGATGGGTGGGACCTCTGGCCGAGACTTCATCTAGGAAGAGGGGCTCGAGGAAAACCTATAAGGTATGTGATTAAGTCTCCGATTAAATTGTCGAAACTCGACTAAAAAAGTAGGATCGAAAAAGTATATTTTGTCTTTTTTTAATAAAAATTGGCAAAGTTTTGACGTTTAGGAACCCAAAACAATAATTTGCGAAAAATCCGGCGCTTAGAAAAAAATTATTCCCTCGAGAATGCGAAACAATCGAAACGGGAATTCAGCCGTACAAACCGCTAAAAACTAAATAAGCTTTAAAAACTGACCACCCGATGCCCAGCTTCCGCCAACGTATCACAAATCTTGGCGAGGAAATTAGTGTGCGAATGCCCGAAACGGGGGGGAATACACGAGAATATTTAGGGAATAGCTTCTACATATTAACAAGCATAACAGCAATAGAATTCTAGCCCTCATTTGCCCTTGGCGATCAAAAACTACAGGAACAAAGGCCAGTGGCCCCGATCAGACCCGCCGTTATCAACGCGAGTTGCCCCCGGAATATACGAGTGTTTGTTTTTCTGATCACCCCCTTTGATAATGTGTTCGAAATCAGGCGCTGGTCCAAATATCAAAGGAACCTAGAGTCTAAAAAAGTGCTCAGGTCTTTTAGTTCCAAAGAAAGAAAATGTCAAGGGCAAAAAAAGTTCGAATTTTGCGTCCGGACAGCGGCCCATAACGCGAATAATGTAATGAACCACCGGATCTACGTATATAAAAAACTACGCGACGTAATCTGCAACTCGAAATTGCACAAAATCCAAACAAAAACCACTGAAAACCTTTCAGATGCTTCTCTCCGCAATCGGTGCCCGAAAATGTGCCCACGGTCAGCTTCCAGACTTCTGAAACGCTGTTTCAAGTTTTTTTTTTACTCCAAAAGGTGCTTCATTCATTTTTCTATAAAAACTAATTTTATTTTTATTTTTACAAAAAAAAAAAAAAAATTACGAGCAGAGTACGCGTTACACCTATGGCCGGTCTAACGTATGTTGTAGCGCAAAGGAGGGGTGCTTCGCCTTTTTTCTTCACGCATTTTTGGAAAAATCAATAAAAATTCTAGCCTTTACAGATTTTATGTTTTTCGATGCCTTATACAAAAAGATTTAGCTATTTTAGATGTATTGCGCTTTACTAGTCTGTTTTTCCGATTTGGACTAGTGGGAGGTTCGGAAAATATGTAAAAAACCATACATGGTTCTATTTATTGTTTTCGCGCTCCTTTTGTTCATTCCTACCATTTTCGTTAATTCCCTTTTTCTAGATGGACGGCGGCAAGATTTTGGTCGTCGGCGACGAGACGGACATCCTGCACTGCGGCTACAGCCACGCGATCACCCACGAGGGCCGCCGGTACCCCTCCGCTGAGCACTACGCGCAGTCGATGCTCCTCATGCAGTTCAAGATTGACGAGGCCAAGATACTCGAGCTGTTGAGCTGCAAAAGCTCCGAGGTCAGGCGGCATGCCCGGCTCATCCTACTCGAAAATATCCCGGATGGGCAAAGCTGGAAGACTCTCGCCGACTATATGGATAGCGCCCGACAATCTTTCACCATGGAAGGCCTCCGCATACGTTATCAGCAAGATCCCGAGTTTAAGAAGGCGCTGACGGCCACGAAGGACTCGCTGTTAATCGTCTGTGATAAGAAAGACGCGGATTACGGCATCGGGATGGATGAGGACGCATTTATACAGCTCGCCAATAAGGAGCGGTTGACGGCGCAAGGCCTCGACAACATGTTGAAGGGACATGTGCGACCGCCCGGCATAGGCGCCAACCAGCTCGGCACGCTTCTCATGTGGCTGCGGTATGAGGAGCGCGAGAAAGGCCGAAACTCGAAAATCTACTTGCCGGTGAACGAAGTCGATGGCCTCAGCACGGACGACGATGGCAGCTTTCTAAAGCTGAAGTGCAATGATCAGATCATCTATCTGAAGGGCATCTTCCGGCCGTTATCGAATTTCTACCCGCTTCCCATGGAGATCAAAGGGTATCGATACCGGAGCGTCGAGCACTACGCCTACGAAAAGCTCTTCAATGCACTCGATCTGGATGCGAAATGTGTCGAGAAAGTCGTGACCACCGTCAACCCGTGTGATTTGAAGACGGTGGCGGGCAAGGTCCTTGATGGGCAGAAAATCGACGCCGAAGTCTTGGAGTCCAAGCTCGCCAAGTTGGACCGTTGGAGGCAGTCCGCAATGAAGCAAAAGTTCGCCAAGTTGGAGCCCCTGCAGCACCTTTTGCTCAGCACCGGTCAATCGCTACTCGTCGATGATGCGTGGAGCCGTGACGACTGGACGTGCGGCGCCACCGAGTCGGGCTTGCAAACAATTATGGCGAAGGATAAAGTCGGTATTGAGCAAATCATAGATTGGATGTGCTCAACGGAGCCGCCGAAAGATGTGTGCCATCTCCAAGGAAACAAATGCGGCATTTTGTTGATGGAGTTGCGTGAGAAATTTGCCGCCTCAACGCCGAACCGAATTCCGCTCACCGTGCCTCCCGTGGACCCTGAGCTACTTGGCAAGATCTCGCCGCATATCATCTGCTTCACCGGGGAGAGCGTCTTTTCGCCGTTTTATCCCGCTCAAATCCGGCCAGAGGTCGGATTGCCGTTCCTTGCGAGCCCAGTGCATTACGTGGCGCAGGAGACGACCAAGTACCTGGCATTCAAGGACTCTACGGCTGGATACGTAAACGCAGCTAAATCGCCGATTGAATGTTGGCGTCGCCTCTATGAAACGATTGCCGGCCTGGGCCGTGGATTCGAGCGTGAGCGGGTGTGGTTTATGGAGGAGCGGCAGAAGCTGATCCGCGAGGCTCTTCGGCTGCTCTTTGAACAGCACGCCCCACTTCTGCGTGCCCTTCTCGAGACCGGCGATGCTTTTCTAGGTAAATTTATTCTATTTTATCTTTTCGGCAGCGTCTGGGGTTCCTTAGTGCCCACTTTTCTATCATAAACCAGATGGTTACAGTCGCTTCGCGACTGCAACCATCTGGGCTTCGGGCTACCCTACATGTCCCACTCTACCACATCCTTTCCCACCTCCATCAATACCCCCCATAGCCGAAATCCCGTTCAAAAACTACCTAGATACCTTCCTGATGGCTTCAGATACCCCCCATGGCTGAAATCCCCTTCAAAAACTACCTAGATACCTTCCTGATGGCTTCAGATACCCCCATGGCTGAAATCCCTTCAAAAACTACCTAGATACCTTCCTGATGGCTTCAGATACCCCCATGGCTGAAATCCCCTTCAAAAACTACCTAGATACCTTCCTGATGGCTTCAGATACCCCCATGGCTGAAATCCCCTTCAAAAACTACCTAAATACCTTCCTGGTGGCTTCAGATACCCCCATGGCTGAAATCCCTTCAAAAACTACCTAAATACCTTCCTGATGGCTTCAGATACCCCCATGGCTGAAATCCCCTTCAAAAACTACCTAGATACCTTCCTGATGGCTTCAGATACCCCCCCATGGCTGAAATCCCTTCAAAAACTACCTAGATACCTTCCTGATGGCTTCAGATACCCCCCCATGGCTGAAATCCCCTTCAAAAACTACCTAGATACCTTCCTGATGGCTTCAGATACCCCCCATGGCTGAAATCCCCTTCAAAAACTACCTAGATACCTTCCTGATGGCTTCAGATACCCCCATGGCTGAAATCCTTCAAAAACTACCTAAATACCTTCCTGATGGCTTCAGATACCCCCCATGGCTGAAATCCCTTCAAAAACTACCTAAATACCTTCCTGATGGCTTCAGATACCCCCATGGCTGAAATCCCCTTCAAAAACTACCTAGATACCTTCCTGATGGCTTCAGATACCCCCATGGCTGAAATCCCTTCAAAAACTACCTAAATACCTTCCTGATGGCTACAGATACCCCCCATGGCTGAAATCCCCTTCAAAAACTACCTAAATACCTTCCTGATGGCTACAGATACCCCCATGGCTGAAATCCCTTCAAAAACTACCTAAATACCTTCCTGATGGCTAAGATACCCCCATGGCTGAAATCCCCTTCAAAACTACCTAAATACCTTCCTGATGGCTTTAGATACCTCCCTAGCCAAAATCCCGTTTAAAAAACGAAAATAACGACCGACCGGATGGAATTAGAGAAAAAAAGAAATGAAATCCCCCGTGAAAATTTTCATCCACGAAACGCGCGCGACCTGGCTCACTATGTCCAAAATCAGCCCAACCTCCGTCCCCCACCCTTTTACTAAGGAGAAAACTTTCAAAGTTAATTTTAATAAGTTAAACTAAAACTTTTTCATAATTTTTTTATCAGTTTAGGGGTTTCTGTGGGCGCTCTATCCGAATCCGAAGAGAGCTAAGCTCTAGCTCCTTTCCCCTTCGAGTTGAATTCGGCTTCAGACACACGGACGGACGGACGTCTTAACTTTTTTATTATAGTTGATAGAGACGGTGTTGCTAGCATTTTTTCTTTCTATTTCCAAAACGTAAAAATTATACAAATTGATATTGAAAACGTGTTGAAACCCATTTTCTATCAAACTAGGATGGTTTAAAAGAGTACTAGGTTTTTTTAGAGGTTTTCCGTTTACAGTATACTTAAATTACTAAAAACACGATCAAAAGTCCTTACTATTACGTCAGTAGGCATTTCTAAACCTGCAGGAAAAATCTGTGCTCTCATATTGCGTAAAAAACACTTTTTTTCAGCCTACTGCGTGCGCTGGAGCAGCCTCGATGCCGAATTGACGATCGGGATGCGCGAAAGCGATCTGCGGCACTGGCTGCATTCCGTGGAGCTGGACAGCAAGCAACTCGCCGACCTTTGTGCCAAGCCGCTCGCCTTTCGCCCGCCATTCCTCGGCGGCAACCACGTCGGCTTTATCCTGATGGAGCTACGGACGGAATTTCGTGAAAAGGGTGCATCTGTGTGGGCACTTCCGGAGCTGATCCTCGACACCCTGACCGTGCTGGGCAGCGATTCGCCGACGGAGAACCTGATGGCGGATGAGACGTTTGACGTGCTGGACGGCGAAACTAACGGGCTGCCCTGGGCGAATCCGCTGCTGTTGTTGGCGAAGCACACGAAGGATGCCGGCCTTTTGGAGGCGGCCCGTTTCAAGCCGCCAGGGAGGGGCCTGGTGTCCGTGGACGAGCCCCGGATCAAGGAGATCTTGGCAAAGATCGACGGGATCCGCACCGGAAAGACGAACGCACGATTTATCGAGAACCTGGCCACGGAGGAGCTGCGGGCCGTTCTCGCCCATCTCATGGCTCGCGTGCGGGGCAAGGCTGAAGAATGTAAGAAGACCGACTCCATGTCTAAAGGTATATTTCAGTATTTCATATTCCTAGAAACATATCAAAAGTTGACGTTGGCGGTAGCCAGCTTTTCCATTTCATTTCCGTTCCATCATCTTTTAGCCTTATGGATAAAATTTGTTTCGTTTTAATAGTGTTTTAAGTAGTTTCCGATACCTAAAACGTATGAAAACGTATTAAGGGCATGCTAAGACCTATTTGTTGCTCAACTTTGGCCATTTCTTAAAAGTTGTAATGCTAAAATGTCAGAATGTATTATGAAAACCCGTTAATTTTTAATAAATTTTGTTTTTTTTTAGTGATGATGACCGACATCCAGCAGCTGCGCAAGTTGAGGGACGAGATTCTCGTCGAGCCGCCAAAATGCACGCCCCCTCCGCCGCCGCCTCAACAATGCCGTCCCCGGCCCGTGTCCGAGCACCGAGAATTCTTCGGCACCTACCATCATCGCCCCACCGTTCGCATGTCCGCTGGAGCCGATCGGGGCATCAATTTTTCGGGCGATCACTGGAATCAGGGCCGCACACCCTTGGCGCGTGGCCGTAGCCATACCCCGTGGGTGCCGAAGGAGACTAGAGAGTGGACACCGCTCGCTCCAACGCCCAAGACGACACATCAGCAAGGTCCGCAAGGGCGCCCCAAGCAGCCGATCGTCATCACGCGCGGCGACGACGAGCTCAGCGACGGCGAGCTGCTCGACAGCGAATGAACCCGTTTTCTTGTCGGTGTTGTTTTGCGAGGTTGGGTGCTTTCGCATTATCGGGGGTCGGCAATTTCGACCAACAAACAGCCGAATTTCGATCAAAATGTCACCTTTTTGGATATTTTTTTACCTGGAATAGAATTAAATTATCTAAAAGCGTTATTAAAATACAAAAAAAAAGCGATTTTTAACCGAAATTTCAAAAATGTTCAAATTTTTGGAAAGTTTTCGTAGTTCAAATGAGTTTAATTTTCAGTAACACTGTTAAAACAATTCAATCTGTTCTCGCCTCCCCCGATAATGCAAAAGCGCCTTAAATTTAAATTGTTTGATTGCCGTTTGTTGTCCTTCCCTTGATTCACTTCTAGCGCCTCCCCTCATCTGAAGAAAGTTACAATTTGCTCTGATTTTGAAAAGTTCTTTTGCTTCGTTTTGCCCGTTGCTGTTGTTTTGATCTGTACCCAATTTCTCAATCACTAGTCAAAGGACGATGGATAAAGATTTTGTTAAACTTTTCCAGTATATTTTCCGAAAACAAGATCGTTGACATGGTTGCTTTATCGATTTAGCATTGTATGAATTTTTAGGGTTTGATTTTCTACAGCTCTTCACCGTGTCGCTTCGCTTTCTGGGCCCATCCACGGCGCTTCACTTCTCCGCCTTGTTGGCGTATCTCTTCGTGGCGTTCTGTGCGGAACTTTTTGAAGGCTTCGTCACGTTGGGTGCGTTCGGCACGCCTAAAACTGGTTTTCGGTTTCTAGGAAGCCGTTAGTATGAGGTCATTTTAGTAACAGTTCGATCAGTTTTTAGCATGTTCAATAGCCTTTTTTTTAACTACCGACGGTCCACAATATCGTAGCTTTGTTATACACTAACCGTAAAGGCTCGAACGTCTTCTTAGCGTGTTGCCGGGCTTCTTCTAGATCGTCGGTGATCAAGATGTTGTCAAAGATCGAGCCGGATTTTACCTAGATCTCATTGACTTTACTTGGAAGTACGCTAATGTAAGTCACGGGCTTTTTTATATAGAAAGTTGTTTCTTTCGCTTTATCGGAGGGGGAGGGGATGATTTTTTCCTAAGCATCCAGAAATGTCCTAGCAACTTATTATTAAGTATTTTAATAGTTCCAGTAAAATCTGGTTATATTAAAGGGCTGCCGACGGCATGTGTCGATCCCCCCCATCAACAAATTGGCAAGTAGCCAACAGGGCAGAGAGCGCGCCCTGGGGAGTGGCGCAGAGACATTTTCTTTCCAGCGCGTAACCGATTGACTATGCCGTCGGCCTCCCTTTAAAGTGAAAAACAACACTGCCGTTTCATTGAGATTCATTGCCACTGAGAAAACTTTTTTCATTGAACTTTGCCCAAAAGTCGGCCATATTTAATCGAAAAACGATATTTTTTGGGTTTTTTTTAATGAAAACTGATAAAGTTTTACGTTTAGGAATTAGAATAATAGGAAGTGGAAAAACACTTGCTCTAGTTATCAAAGAATTTTTCTGCTTGGAAAAAAGTTAAGGTTAAAATTTACTTCCCCCTGATAGTGCAAAAGAGCCAGTAACTTCAGGATCTACCTGCCAAATATCGATGCCAACAGCCCCGATATCTTTGAAAAGCGATTGATGCTTATGCTCGTGCTAGAATCTGCTTTTTGAGCAGCTTGAGGGAGGTTGTTCTACCCAATCCCAGTCCAGATCAAAGTCTTCTTCAACATATCCGGTGCCCATCCTCAGCCAATCGGTGCGCACTTCGTAGGTTCCGTTTGGGTTTAGGATAAGTGTGTAGAGATGCGTGAGATCGTCCCACTCAAATTGCTGGTTTTGACGTTAAAGCGAGCCTACCGCACACCGCAGGATTTCCTTGAGCGGATATTGGCGCCCATGTTGGTTGATGATTACCTGGAATAGAATAGCTGCATAATGTCGAAATTTTTATTGTCGAGGTTTCATAACGTCGAAATTTCATAATACCGAAGTTTCATAATGTCGTAATTTCATCGTGTCGAAATTTCCATTTATCGACAGCCTTTTGCACAATATTTGGGATAGTTTCCGGATATTTCTTCATGTAAATTTCGACATTTTAAAATTTCAACATGGGAATTTCGGCATCAACTATAATAAAAAAGTAGAGACGTCCGTGTGTGTGTCCGTGTGAAGCCGAATTCAACTCGAAGGGGAAAGGAGCTAGAGCTTAGCTCTCTTCGGATTCGGATAGAGCGTGGTCAGAAACCCCCAAACTGATAAAAAAAATATGAAAAACTTTTAGTTTAAATTATTAAAATTAACTTTGAAAGTGGCGCCTTAATAAAACGAGTGGGGGCCCCTCTCCCGGGAAGCCACGCCCCCTTTCCCTTCGCCCCTCTTCCCCAGGCCCCTTCGCGCGCCCAGATCGCTTTCTTAAGTTACTTTAATACTTTTTAATATACTTTTTAATACTTTTAATTATGTTAATTAATTATTTAAATTATTTAAAGTATCTAGGAAGGTATTTAGGTAGTTTTTGAAGGGGATTTCAGCCATGGGGGTTATCTGCAGCCACCAGGAAGGGATTTAGGTAGTTTTTGAAGGGGGATTTCAGCCACGGGGGGTATCTGAAGCCATCAGGAAGGTATTTAGGTAGTTTTTGAAGGGGATTTCGGCTCTGGGGGGGGTATCTGAAGCCATCAGGAAGGTATCTAGGTAGTTTTTGAAGGGGATTTCGGCTCTGGGGGGTATCTGAAGCCATCAGGAAGGTATCTAGGTAGTTTTTGAAGGGGATTTCGGCTATGGGGGGGGTTGATGGAGGTGGGAAAGGATGTGGTGGAGTGGGACATGTAGGGTAGCCCGAAGGCCAGATGGTTGCAGTCGCGAAGCGACTGTAACCATCTGGTTTTTGATAATACCGACCGAAACTGGACGTTTAGCGCTCGTTCCTCACCTGCAAATCCTTGCGCGAGTTGCAGATGTCCGGCCCGAACATGACGTGATACGGGGTTTTATCGTTGAACTGGTGCTGATCAATGGTTGAGGGCATTATCTAGAAAAGATTTCTTTAAACCTTAGAGGTCAATTAATAGCATTTTTATATTTTGATGCATTTTTTTTTTTAGTTTCATACGTTTTAGTATATACCTTTATGTAGCCGCCACCACAATCCAGCTCCTGCTCGTGCTTGACAGTAAACTGGACGATTAGCGAAGTTTTTCGGTTTGAAAACCTGGGGAAAGTGGCGGATATCGTGTAGAAGCTGCTGTTCTGAAATGTTTAGGCTATCTTTGTTGAAATTTTACATTTTTTAGGTTTTAAATTTTGTAAGTTAAAATGTTTAACTTTTTCTTATTAGATTTTTTAAAAATTTTAACTGACGTTGTAAAGAGTTTTTCGGTTAGCTTTTTATTTCAGGTTGTTTCGAATTATCGGGGGGGTACTGTTTTCACAAATCCTGGACGCAAAAACTTTACAAGTTTTATCAAAGCGAAATACAAAAATACCGATGTTTCCAGCTAAATTTCGAATTTTAACATCTTTTACGGGTTTTAGATAGCTTTTTGGACCAATACACCCCCCCGTTATTTCACATATTTCCAAAAACTCGCCGTCATCGTTTTGATGCCCTGATCACGGGCCGCATCGTCATGGTAGACGCCCGATGACAAATTCCACGTTCCATAATTTTTCGGGAATTGCGACTGAATCCACCGGTCCCGCCACGACTCATCGTCGAATTCCTCGAGGAAGTGGATTTTTGTTTGGAAGAGGGGCAGCGTCAGCAACAAAGTCAGTCGACTTTTCATTGTGAAATATTTTTTAACGGAATCGTGGATAGGAGTGTATAGTTCTCTAGGAAACTGGCAGTGTTTTAGCATCAGCACGCCGGTGGTTTCGTGTTGAATACGATGAATACAGCGGAATTAATGAATTGTTACTGCTTTGGCATTCTCGGGGGACAAACTTTTCTAAGGATCCTATTTTTTTAATAAACATATTAGCGTTTCTAAACTGTTTTTTTTGCTATTCTACAAAAACTTTTAACTTTTCAAAAATATAGATTTTCAACACAAAAAAAATGCCGATTTTCGATCAAATCATTGTTGTTAACTTTTAAAAGCGTTTTTCTAATTAAAGATTAATTAAATTTGACTAAAACAACTGATTAAAATACTTATTATTAGGTTACAAAAATACAAAAAGATGAAGAAGACCGATTTCTACAAATTTACACGACAAAATTTCGACTATAAATTTTTTCTAACTTTTAAAAGTGTTTTTCGACTTTAACCGCAGTTAAATTTTACTAGAACAACTTTCCGCTTTTCAACAAAAAGTTAGTAAGATTTTCTCGACATTTTCCCCTTCCCGCAACTTGAATCATGCCTCGGTGCGTCACGTTTCATGCGCCGAGGAGAAGCCCGGTTTCGATTTTTTTAGTTATTTTCCGGTGAGCTACAATGGATGGCGGATATTTTAGCGTATTCCTTTTATATTCTCTAGTTTTATATTCGGGCATAGAGGCGGTAAATCGGGAATGCCGATGCCCACCTCTGGTGCTCTCGTCCGCTGACGAGATTTGCCATCAAACAAATTGTGGGTATTTTTAAGCATTACTTTTATTTGAGTTAAACAATTAAATTCAATAAATATCATGAATCTAATATACCTTACATTCCATCAGATTTAAGATGGCTTAACTTTAAGGTTGGGGGATCTGCGTGGCCGAAAGCTGGCATGCCGGGCCAAGCTGCTTGGTTTTCTGCGACTTTCTCGTTAGCTGGCTCTCTCTCTCTATCTCGCTCTCTCGCTCGCTCTCCCCCTCTCTCTGTCTCTCTTGCCCTGTTTCTCTCTCATATACTCTATCTGTCCCCTTTATCTCTCCCTGGCTCAATCTCTCTCTCTCTCTCTCTCTCTCTCTCTCTCTCTCTCTCTCTCTCGCCCTCTCGCTCTCGCTTTCTCTCTCTCTCTGGCTCTGTCTCTCTGGCTCTGTCGCCCTCTCGCTCTCACCTAAACAAGCTACTAGAGTTTCCAAAGAAAATTATAAAACAAGGTCTAGTGCTTTCAAAAAACGAATCGCCGGGCTTTGTGCTTGATTTTCATGGTTAACCATTTTGAGACGATTTTCTATCCTACTATATATAAAAAAATAGTGTTTGTGTGTGTGTGTGTATATTTGCATGCACTTCCGTTTGGATGTTCCGCACCTACAGGTTCAGGGAAGCATTTTTTCGGTAGGGAAGAAACGTCATAGGGTAAAGAAGGGGCTGGAATCGACTGCACACACATAAAATCTTCGAAAAATTGCTATTTTCGCTATTAAAATTAGGTTTTTGTAAAAATCTTGGCTTCCCTCTTTGTTAGGGAAAAATTAGCATACGCCGGAAGTGGAAATGGCTTATAAAAAGGAAGGGAGGGCGTGGTTTTCATTTTTTGGGCATCGTTTTTCGGCAAGAATTGTGCAAATTTTCATAAATCCTAGACGGGGCCAGGGTTGAAAAGCCGCGAAGCGGTTTTTCAACCCTGGTCATTCATTAAAATCCGAAATTTCCCTAAAAAATTGCAAAAACAAGGTCAAGTTGGTGTTGACGGGAGGGGTTCAAGATAACCCGCCAACTCCGGACCATTGCTTGCAGGGATGGAAGGGTTGGGGGGTTATGTACCCGCTGAAAATGGGTGGGCCAGCTGGAGGGAAGTGGGGGAACTGGCAGAGAAAGGAGACAGCTCGTGTTCTCTCACCAGGCTCTCACAGTCGGGGTCGAGTTTTTGTATGGCAAATAATCGGTAAAGGAGGGGGAAAGCCCTGGCAAAAATGGACTACATGAAAAACGCTTTACCGCCTGCCTTGAAAAATGTCGATGAAAAATTGTTAATAACTAAAAGAATAATTATTTAAAAGCTCTTGGCATTGATATACGAGTTGATCTTGATTGATATACCAAACAGATGCTTTTTGCTTCAAAAAACTGCGAGGAAAAAACTTGTAGAATTACTATATTTGGCTAATCTACTCTTTTTTCAGTTTATCACATCAACGTCACGCGTGACGGGGTTTTCCTTGTGGATGTGCTGGTGGTAAGGCATTTCAGCCATAATCCCGACAGCCAGAGTCCGGACAGTCAGCAATGAACATTCAGAATCCCGATACTCCAAATCCCGACAGGCAAAACCCTGACAAATTCTTGACGCTAGTTTGAATGCCACTAGCATGTCGGTATTTTGCGTGTCGGCATTTTGGCAGTCGGGATCTTGACGGTTTACCCGTGGAAATTTTCGCAATGTTCCATCACGTTTTCGTATTCCTTACGAAAAAACGATATAACATTGTGAAACCTTACCAATATCTAAAACCGTTAAAAAAACAACGAAAAACTACAACTTTAGAACAACATCACCGGCGATCCGCGACGATCGGTCCAGCCGAATGGGAGACTTATTTTTACCGACGCCGCGAAGTGCACCGCTCCACGGCCTAGACGGCTTGGGGAATACATCATTACGGGTGGGTTCCAAGTACCTGCCTTCGGGAGCATCCCGTAGCTGTCGAGAGCTAGTGGATCGAAGGGTCGAATTTCGCGCTTCCTGGTGCTTTTAAAGCTAGTAGGAGAGAGGGAGTGGGAGAGCGAGAGCGGACGAGAGAGAGAGGGGGAAAGAGAGAGAGAGAGAGAGAGAGAGAGAGAGAGAGAGAGAGAGAGAGAGAGAGAGAGAGGTGAGAGGTGAGAGAAAAGAGAAAGCGCTAGACAGAGTGCGAGTGAGAGAGAGTGTGTGTAACTGAACGTGAGAGTGAGAGTGAGAGAGAGTGTGTGTAACTGAACGTGAGAGTGAGAGTGAGAGAGAGAGAGAGAGAGAGCTACAAAAAGTTATAAATCTGTATTTAGGCACAATTTCCGACTATTTGCTACAGACGGATGAGTGCAATCACCTTATCAAGCACTATTCCGAGAAGGTACTAATTACTGTACCACGCGCGGCAAGTTCAATATTCAGAATCTTGCCAAAATCAGGGACGTGATGAGCCGATGCCCGAGGGTCCCGAAACCATTTCCCGGAAAGTGGGACCCACCGCTGGACTCTGCGGAAAATCCGGAATGGCCAATCCCACCCAAGGAGCCGTGGGCTAGGCCGGATGGAGCTTTACAACCCGTAGAAAAACACAAAGAGGGCGGCGATAAATTTGTAGAGGACGTCGGAAAATCCACAAAGGCATCTGATTTGGCTGAGGCTGAAAAACCTGTAGAAGGCGTCAGAAAGCCTGGAGATGATGGAGCCGATTCGAAAGATGAGGCCGTAGACCCTGTTGAAGAGGTCGGAACGCCCAGAGAGAATCAATCTTCATCGGTAGAAGACGCTGTAAACCCTATTGAAGACGTTGAAAAAGCGAAAGATCAGGCCAACCATACGCAAGTAGTTGAACAACCTGACGAGGACGCTGACGCAGATGCAAAAGACGATTCCGAAAAAGACGAAAAACCTGTGGAAGGCGCCACCGATTCCCCACCGTTTTCCTTCGCTTCCCTGACAATCCCCCTAGTGGCAGCTTCCGTGGCTATTTTTGCTTTTCTCTCGCTTTGCCTCTGTTGGTATCTTGCCAGAAAGAGAAGACGTGAACGCCAGGCAATGCAATGCTTTGGCCAGAGAGATTTGCTGTTGGTTAAAAAATAAAATTGAGTGATTTTTCAAGGAGATAGGAAGGAAAATCCAGGTTTTAAATTTTTCAAAGCCGCCGTATTCGACGAAAAACCTAAAATCTGTTTATCTCAGTTTTATCAAATTCTGGTTTTTGCTTTTTGCTTTTATGTGCCAAAATTTTCTTTAGGCTCAAAAATTTGACTGATTTTTAAACGATAATTTTTTAACCGGGACTGTGTGATTTTTATCTTTATTAAATTATAACATCAACGTTTGACGGTGCCGGGATTTAACAACACCTCTTTGAATTTTTTGAAGATTTTTTTGCGGTTTAACTGCTTTTAACGCATGTTTAAGACGATTTATAACTCTCGAAGTACCGGAATAAAATATTGAGCAAGTGGATCAATGAGAAAATACACATCAAAATCGAAGGAAATGCAAAAAGGGATCAAACCACATTTTTCTCGTTTTCGACCTCGTTCGCCTCGACCTCCTCGTCGTCAACGTGGGCCAGGTCGGCAAAGTATCGACGGCATCTGGGAAAAAGTTTAAAAATTAAGGGGATCTGCTAAGCTGTGCATTAGGAAAAGGGCTGCAATCCCGACAGTTATAATACCGACAGCCATAATACCGACAGCCATAATACTGACAGCCATAATACCGACAGCCATAATACCGACAGCCATAATACCGACAGCCACAAGTAAAAAACTTCTCAAAAACGCGTCATTCACACTAGAGTCACGAGAAATTCGGGATCTGGTTGTCGGGATTTTGGCCTGTCGGTATTACGGCTAGAATCGACGAAGCTTGGAATGAACTTACCGCCAAACGATATAGAAAAAGACGAGGTAACACAGGATGGCGGTACCGTAGTCGAACAGTATCCGCAGGCCGTAGAAGACACGGACCAGCTCTGGAAGAGGATAATTTAACGGATACAGACTATATATTATTCTACACTCTGTCAAAAAACTATAGAACCACGGCTTTTTCTGCGAGGAATAGTTTTCTCGCCACACGTAAATGCCTGAATTTTGAGAATAACTCTTTTTCGGGATAACAAATATGAAAATAACTGCTTATAAGAATCCGAGGGTGAATAGGTTTATTTCCGAAAAATACGGATTTCTTTCCTGTCAAAAAACTATAGAATCAAAGGTTTATTTTCAACATATCAACAAAGTAACAAAGTGAATTCTGGCTAATAATGGGTCGGTCCACCGTGCTTCACGCCAACTTCGTACAGCCGATCGGGCAAAGATCGAACGAGCTTTTGAAGAATTGTAGGGTCCAGGTTCTTCCAAGATTTTTGAATAGCCATCGACAGCTCTTTGGTGGTGGCATATTTCTTGTTACCTTTGTAGACATCACGCACCAGTAGGCCCCATAGATTCTCTAATGGATTTAGGTCAGGGCTACACGCCGGCCAAGCCAGAACCGGCACATTCCTAGCTGCGAGCCAAGTCATTGTTGAATTACTTCGGTGGACGCTTGCATTATCCTGCATAAAACATAGCCCTTGGATCGAATTTTGCTGTAGGTAAGGGACTAAATGCTTCTCTAGCACTTTCTGGTACTCGAGAGAGTCCATTTTTGAGGAGACGAATTCAAGTCCCACAATTTCGCCATCACGAAACGACGCCCACACCATCAGCGTTCCGCCGCCGAAATTTCGCTTGGAAAAAATTTCCGGCTCTTTCCGCAGGTCGTGCCAATATCCATGAAATCCGTCGGGCCCGTCCAGATTCCATTTCTTTTCATCAGACCAGATGATCTAAACGCATAGTTAACGAGTTAAGTTATGTTCCATACCAGGGACCAATCAGTGGTCATATGATTCTGAGCAAATTGCATCCTGGCCGCTTCATGGGCTGGAGAAATTTTTGGGACCCTCTTCATCTGTTCTCTTTTGATGATTGGCGAGCCAAGTACAGCATTGTAAATCGTTTGGCGGGTAACGTTTAGCTGCAGGTCGGCTTTTATCTGAGCCAAAGATTTGGTGCTATTGGAAAGAGCTCTTCCTATGGCTCGTTCGTCTCGTTCGGTCAATTTCTTTGGCGCTCCGCCGGCGTGTTTTTCATTGTACGTGTCTTGCTTGGAAATATACGTGAATACTGCCTTCTGTGAGCGGTGAATTTCCTCGGCGATTTGACGTTGACTTTTCCCTTGTTGAATAAGTAGATCAATCTTGCCTTGTTCAACATCGGATAGTTTCTTGCCACGCGGCATTTCTAAAAATAGCAAAGTTTAGTCGGAGAAGCTAAAACAATAAGAAACGAAAGCAGAAACGCACAAAAAGTGGAACAAAACTTCAAAATAAGACAATGATTCTATAGTTTTTTTACAAGGAAAAACTAACGAAAGTTCAGAAATGTAGTTTGTGGCCGCCGCGTCGCATTCTGGGTTTGTGTATATCTTGCTAGTATCTAATAATGCCAAATATAAAAATTTCAAGTCAAATGGTTCATGCACAAAAAAGTTAGTAATGAAAAACGCCTGATTCTATAGTTTTTTGACAGAGTGTATTATATGATTAAATAAAGAAAACTAGATATATCAGTAATAAAAACAGGACTTTTAAAGGATCGTAAACCTTATTGGAATTTTTTACCGAATTGCCCGGCGCAGCTTTAAAAAGCTAGGTTCCTGCCTTGGCGGTCTCTTTAAATAATCCTAGGATCTTACAAAAATCTCACTTCTATTATTATAGTAAGGGTTGTGATCATCTTCGAGCTCCTGTCGCCACTCCCTCATTTTGTCAGAACTCCAGTCGAACATGGCCTCGATATGCTCGTATGTGTTCATGCCGATCATGAAGATTTTCATGCCCTAAATTGGGGTTTTGGGGAGAAAGAGAGTAGATAGCGAGAGAGAGAGAGAGAGAGAGAGAGAGAGAGAGAGAGAGAGAGAGAGAGAGAGAGAGAGAGAGGGAGAAGGGGGCAGAGAGAAACAGAGAGCGAGAGAGTGAGAAACGGAGAGAAAGAGACAAGCAATGACAGATAGAGAGGAGCGTGATGCCAGACAGCGATCGAGAGATAGCGAAAGAGAGACATACAGAGAGAGAGAGCGAGAGAGAGAGAGAGAGAGAGCGAGAGACAAAGCGACAGCGAGAGTGAGAGAGAGCAAGAGCGCGAGACAGAATCTTTCAAAATTAACCTACCACCAAGAATAAAAATGGCATCAGCGCGTTTTTCTGCTCCAAAATCAGGCCACAAAGCAAAACAACAGCGCTCAGCACCTCCATCGGTACGAAAATGTACTAAACACGTATTTTGATTTATTTTAAAACTTAGTTTAATTCTACAAAAAATCAAAATTTTTTACCTTCCACACATCGAGCGATCGCGTGAGCACCAGTCCTATATGGAAAAAGATGAGCAAAATCTGCACGACGAGCACGAGGCAGCTGGCGTGCTGAAAAAGAGGCATTTAAGTATATTTAAAGTGGAAAACTATCCTATAAAAATAATTGGCTAATTTGGTAAAATCAGCCTTTTTGGTCAAAAATTTGGAATTTTTAGTTTTTAAATAACCTTTTAATTTTAAAATTTTTTCTATGTAATTTATCCTACTTTAATATGCATACTGTAGCAGCAACAACATTTCAACAAATATTTCGGTGCCCAATAGTCGAACACCTTGTGCTTGTGCTCGATGCGCCAGATTTTTCTCATTCGGCCCATCTTTCCTTTTTATACCTGCAAAAAATTATACTAATTATGCAATTTTTAGAATGGTAATTAAACTAAAAAGGAAAAAAAAAATTAAATTGAAAATTCGCGAATCAGCTAATTTATCAAAAATGGATTTTGATGCGGAGGAGAGAATACGAAGAGAAGCGTAAAAATGCCGACATAACAAACCCTGACAGCCCTAATCCCGACAACCAGAACACCGACAGCCCCAATCCCGACAACCAGAACACCGACAGCCCTAATCCCGACAACCAGAACACCGACAGCCCTAATCCCGACAACCAGAACCCGACGCCCTAATCCCGACAACCAGAACCCGCAGCCCTAATCCCGACAACCAGAACACCGACAGCCCTAATCCCGACAACCAGAACACCGACAGCCCTAATCCCGACAACCAGAACACCGACAGCCCTAATCCCGACAACCAGAACACCGACAGCCCTAATCCCGACAATCATAATCCCGACAAAGAAAATCCCGACAGCTCGAATCCCGACAGTCATAATCCCGACAGCGAACATCCCGACAGGCCGAAATCTAGACAAGCCAAATCCCGACACCTTGGATCCCAACAGCCAAAATGCCGACAGCCATAATCCCGACATGAAGTTTTCGATGTCAGGATTTTGGCTGGCGGGATTATGGCTGTAATTTATGGCAAGCTAGCCGAGAACATTTGGGGAATTCTTTCTAGTTTCTAGCTGCCAGAAAATCCGGAAATAGAGGAGCCAGTGTGTGCTAGCAGAGACCATTTGCGGAAATTTTTCTGGGTGCTAGGAAATCTGGAAAATGGAAACAATGGGCTAGCAGAGACCATTTGCGGAAATTTTTTGCAGGAGCTGGAAGATCTAGGAATAGAAAGAAGGCAAGCTAGCAGACAGGGTTTGGGAATTTTTTCCGGGACCTTGAAGATCTAGAAATAGAAAGAAGGCAGGCCAGCAGAGAACGTTTGGAAAAATCGTTTTAGGTGCGCGATAAATGTAGCTAGCCGAGAATCTTGAGGGATCCAGGTGATTTTTTCTGTGAAGTCTAGTGGGAGCAGGACACTTTCAGTACTTTTCAACTCGACAAAAATTCCAGCGATGGTTAAAATCCGCAAAAATAATCCTATATAACCTCCCGTTTCCAAGAAGCCAATCTTAAGTCATTTTTACGGAGTATAAGGTCGGCCGGACCTGCCAGGCAAATGCGTAAATTCGATAATGGTTCGGCGAATCCGCGCGGCGCAGGGAGTTCGACTCCCCCGCAAAAATGCGGATCATGAACCCGGGGAGGATGAGTAACGGATCTCGGTTTCGGCTGGGTGGTTCGACGAAATCCGTTCCGTCCAATTCCTATCCACACGGCGGTCCTCTAATCGGGGCAAGACAACGCGAGACTCCTCTGCACGATCTCTAGCAATCGCTGCTGCCCCGATTGACCTTGGACCCCATCAAAAACGCCTACACGATTTTTGTGGGGGCTAATTTTGGACAGACCGACTGCGGTTTTAGGTCTTTCAAATTTTCAAAAATCACCAAATTGAAAAAAATTGCGATTTTTTTATTACCGACTTATTGTCCTTATTTTTGCGATCTACAGGGCTTTAAAATTTGCATTTAAAAGAATGTGAATGAGTTCAGAGCCGCATTGATTTTTCCTGAAGGATCCCAATTATTTTTATGATTTATAGAGCTTTAAAGTTTGTCTCTAAAAGAATAAGAAAAATTTCAGAGTCTCCCTCGATTTTCCTAAAAGGTCCCTGCACGTTTGCCCCTGTTTTTTCAGCCATTCGATCAAACATCGAGACATTTACGAAGTTGTGTGGGAGAAAAAAATTTACAGTAAAACCAAAAATAATTCCGAAAAAGGGGTTGAAACTATGATTTTCAATATTTTTCTTATTTTTGCATTTTTTAACAACGCCAGCCGAAAGCGCATGAAAAGTATACCAAATTTTTTTCTGCAAAATAATGTAAAATAAAAAATAGTTACGCCTATAACAAGCAAGGGCTGGTAAGCAGCTATACACTAATTTAATGTGGTAATTCCAAAAAAATTTTTGGTCCTTCCGGCTAAAGGGAGAGGGGCACAGCAAATTCTAGCTGACAAGTAAGCCCAGAAAAATCGCGGGGTGTACCCCAGGATCCAAGGATTCCCAAATCCCTTCCCGATCCTCGCGCGAAACGGGGTCTGGGAGATTTCCGCGAACCATTCGGCACTTATCAATCACCAAAACAACCCGTCAAGTCGGTTCGGTTTGTCGCTAGGAATTTTTTGGTGGCAGAGATCTTGTCTCGATCAAACCTAATCTACAATTACCAAAAGAATCCCGACAACCTGAATCTCGACATCTTCGTGCCGTGTTTTCGAATGCCGATTCCTTCTAAACAGCTATTCTGCTTGTCGGGATTTTGGATGTTCGGGCTTTGACCGGTCGGGATTTTGGATAGCGGGATTTGGCGCAAAAGTTGTTAGTTTTCGTTCAAATAATAGCAAAAAAAGAAATGGAAAATGTAGAAATTCAAGCGATTATAGATAAACGCTCGAAAAAAAACGCGTTTCTAAATTTGAATTGCCTGAAATTGTGTAGAAATGGGAAGGTAAAAAAAGAGTAACTCTCGGTGAAAATCGGGGATAATCAGGCAGAATGCGGAGACATTTCGGCCGATCTATCCCCAGATCCGCAGAGATCTTTGCGGTTCCCCCACCACAGCCACTTTTTGTGCGATCAAATTGCGAGGGGAATTCGGGGCTCGCGAATTTGAGAGAGAGACAGAGAGAGGGAGAGAGAGAGAGAAATAAGGGGAGACATAGAGAGAGACCAAAAACTGCTGGGGGCCGTTGCAATCAACACAATGTTCCTCGTTACTTTTCACTTTTGTCGCTGAAAACTGAGGCGATCCATCCGGACCTGATTTTACAACCTATTCTCCCATCAGTGGGGGGGAGAGAGAGAGAGAGCGAAAGAGAGAGAAAGTGAGAGAGCAAGAGAAAGAGAGAATCCTCTAAAATTCAAATCTTCCGTGAATCTAAAACCCTGAATTTTCTTTCTTTTCACAGCGATCCCCGCCAGCTTCTCCCTGCCCATTTCCGGTGAAGGTGACGAATCGGCCGACAAAGCCCAAGACTTAACGACATTTCCGAGCAGACCGCGATTTTTGTGATAACGCGCGCTTTATAAGTTTACGATCGGGGCCACAGGTTGCCCATTTTGGGGGTGTCTTTTCCCACAAGCTGCCTGAATTCTGGAGATGCCCTCGAGCTTGGTAGTTTTGCTGCTGATCGTCGGGGCTTCGGCGAGCTACTTGCCGGTGCCGTTGAGTAAGTTAAGCGAAAATCGCAGCTTTCTCATCGAATCTCAACTGGGTTACAGCAGAAACGGAAAGTAGCGCTGGATATCAATCCGTAAATTCTAAGGTCGTTTTTAGATACCTTCTCCGGTGCCGAGAAGTACTGTCAATCTTTTGGAGGGCACTTGGCTTCAATTCACAGTGCATTCGACAATCAAGCCGTTACTTCTTTCGTGAAACAACAGGGATATCCGGCTGCTTTTATTGGGTTGCAACTGCAGCCAAATGGACAGTGGACATACACTGACGGAACTACCAAAAATTATGTTAATTGGGCACTGAGTAAGTATAAAACATCTCACTCTCTCAATCTCGTTCTCTCCCTCTCCCTCGCTCTCTCTCCTCTCACCTCTCTCCCTCCCCTCTCTCTTTCCCCCTCTCTCTCTCTCTCTCTCTCTCTCTCTCGCATTCTTCTCTGTCTCTCTCTCTTTCTCTCTCTTGCTTGCTCTCACTTGCCCTAGTTTTTCCAGACAACCCTACGTCCGACAACTGCACGACGGTCGGCCCCGACGGCTACTGGTATTCTGTCAGATGTGTTGATATCGACACGGCTGTTTGCTATATTGTGGATATTCCTACCCCACCTACCGTGCCTCCGGTTGCGACATCCAGTATGAAATTTCGAAGTATCCATGAAGTTTAATTATACTAGCTAATCATATTAGTGGGTTTTTAGTTGGTAATTTAATCTTGTAGCTTATATTTATCGGATCCAAATTCGAAACAAATAGCTGGGTCAAAGTATAGCCCGAAGGCATGTCTTAGCAGATCCCGGGTCGGACCACCCCTCCCCCCCCTAGTTGTGCGCTCACCCGATGTCCCCTTTTGTGTCCCCACTCGCCCACCACCTGGCCCACCTCCCCACCGGAAATACACACCCCTCCCCTCATCTACATCGCTTCTGGCCCCTGGCTTAGATCAATTTGTAGTTTATGTTCTTATCGGCTTAATCTCCGATACGTACACTATTGTGTACAACGAGATTAACATATTTTTGGAAATGGTTCGGTTAGCAGAAGCTTGCTTCTCGCCAAACAGCGTCGTCCCGGCATTGCACATGCCGTCGGGATCGGCGCACACCCCCAAGTGGGGTGAACAAGCTGACATATAAAAATTGAAATATATAATATAAAGTCTATTATAATTATTCCTGAACGAAACATCTTGTTGTCAGCTAATATTACAAAACACAACAATTTACCTAATCTACCTAAAATTGTATAATGTAACTATTTTTATCCTAGGTAATTTGCCCGGACTTACATACTTTAATCGCGATGTTTCCAGGAGGTCCAATCACCTATCAATGTCCGCCCGGTTGGAGCTACTTTGCCACGACTGGCGCGTGCTATTGGGTGAGTTTTATAGGGCTTACGATATGAAAAGCATTCTTTAGGTCGGCTACAACGCTACAGTAATCGCAGCCCGAAGCACTTGCCAGCAGATGGGCTCTGACCTGGCGTCGATCCACAGTGCTGAGGAGAATGGATTCGTTTTGGGTATGTCTATCTGTCGTTGTCTTTCTCTATCTCTTTCTCTCTCTCTCTCTCTCTCTCTCTCTCTCTCTCTCTCTCTCTCTCTCCCTCCTCTCTCTCATCAAGGCGATTTAGGTCTCGCGTTTCATTACACGACCGCCTGTTGGCAGCCCCTCCCCTATTACTACTCGGTGTGGATCGGAGGTAAGCTCAATCCACGGACATTTTAAAGGTACTGGGAAGTGCAAAAACCGACCCATTCCCTGGACTAGGCCTCGACGAACATTCTCAACATTTATCTCGAACTTGAAGCGCTACGCTCGCAAGCGTTTACGTGCGTATTTTGGAGCATTGCGTAGCGGTCTAGACCTAGCCAATTGAGCGGGTTGATTTTCCGTCTCCTGGCCCCGTTAATAACAGATTTTAGGTATTGGTGACAACGGCTACAACTACTGGTCGGATGGTACCCCCTTCAACTATGCGAATATGTGGGGACACCAAGACGGAAACATCGGCAACCTTTACGTAGGTTTTAGCGAAAGCAAAGCCTAACCTAGACATAAGCCAAGCCTGAGCCAAGCCTAAGCCAACCCAAAGCCAAGTCATTTTTCAGATCTCGACGCAAAGTGGATGTGCTGACTTCGCGTTTTGGCGCGTGGTCAACTACCAGACGCCCACCGTGACGGGCTTCGTCTGCAAAAAGTTCCCGGCTTAACGTTTAGCATAATGACAAGAGTGTTGGAATGACATAAACTATCTATAATTGTCGAATGCTCCCGACGGCGGAAATCCCGACTGGCAAAAATACCGAAACGCCAAAATCCCGACTGTCGAAATAACGACAGTCAAAATCTCGAAAATCAAAATACCGACACGCCAAAATACCGGCACGCCAAAATCCCAAAAATCAAAATGCCGACAGTCAAAATACCGACACGCCAAAATCCAAAAATCAAAATGCCGACAGTCAAAATACCGACACGCCAAAATCCCAAAAATCAAAAAACCGACAGCCAGCAACAATCAAGCAATACAGTCTTTCCAAGCCATTTATTCAAAAAGATTCACAAAAATCTTGTACCCAGATTTTTTTATCACAATTTTCCTGCGTGAATAGAATTTTTAAGTGTTGGTGGCATCCGGAATTTAAGTAAAAAAATCGAGAATACCCGTAAAGAAAATTAAGGATGCAGTTGATTGACCAAAAAAACTCAGCGTTAAATCACAAAAACTCCGAATATACAATACATACAAGTAACTTTTAGGGGAGTGTGAGAAACACTCAGAAAAATTGTACAAAATATACATACAAATACAAAGTACAGCTTAAAAAGTCTATTTCAGGCATTTTAATTTCTTCGTGTTCAGCTCGACGACCTCCCGGCAATATTCCGCGTCGACGAAATCGACGATGACAATGTTGATGAGCTCGGGGTGGGGGTACTGTAGAAAGGTTGCAAGATAGGATGCAAATTGCCCACCGATGTCAACCAATTCCGAATTGCCGCGGTGGCCCTGGTGGCCAGATGTTTCTCGAGCGAGGAGAAGGGGTTTCGGACTGGAAATTGTTGTGATTTTAAAGGGAGCCATAAAGTGGGAGTATCGACGCCTTCCGCTGACTAGGTCTCGACAGCTACGCGGCGCTCCAACTCACACGTTCAGTAATGTTTTCTAGCTTTTCAGTTACGTTTTTCAAAGTGTCGCATAGGTGTCAAGATCTAGCCGTAGAAAGGGGTAGATTCTCAATCGTTTTCATCTTTTAAAGGGACTTGGAAACACGAGAATGATCCCCGTCGCATATACTTGGCCTAGACAACCACGAGACGCAACAAGTTCAACAAGTTCAAAGCGGCTGTGATAGCCTATTTTGCGTCTCGCGTAGTTGTCGACACCTAGTTGCGGCAAGAGGTCGATTCTCGCGTTTCCTAATGCTCTTAAAGGGATCAATAAGCCTGGTAATCCACCCCGTCGTTCGACTAGGTCTAGACAACTACGCGGCATTCTAAAAGATGTTCAAACCAGTTTTATGGCTTATGAAAAACGCTTTTAAAAGAGTTTTAGGCTTTGCATAGTTGTCGAGACCCAGTCGGCAGAAGGGGTCGATTCTCACGTTTTTCGTCCCTTTAAGGGGCCCGGCAAGCTTACCAATATCCCTCCCAGTCGCCGTCAAAATTCCCTGGGTGACGTAGAATTGAAAAAGCGTGGTGGGGCGGCACTGCAAATTTGAAGTTAACAAGAATAAAAGCAGAAAAAAATTCAAATAAAATCCGCACCTTGGTCTGCATCACCTCCAAAAACTCGACCAATTCGCCGAGGTTGTTCGTCTCCGGGTACGGGGCGCAGATCGTCGGCTTCCCGCGCCAGAATCGCCCATCCTGCGGGTAGTCCTGAATTTAAATTTTTGCCAGGTCAAATCTTCCGATTTTCGTTAAGATAAAATACTAATTACACCAACCTTGAGCGCCGTGATGCAAATGAGCTGCTTCCCGGCGGCCCACAAGTTCGCCAGGGTCACCTGATCGTGCGGGAGTTCCCTAAGAAGCGGTAAATTTTTTCGGTTATGAAAATTACTGCATTTTTCGAAGCAAGCGGACGGAGAAATTTCTTTGGCACTGGACTGTTAGCGGGGGGGGGATTTTTAGCAGTGGGGAGACCAATTTTTTTACAGTAATTTTTATCATTAAACATCACTCTTTTTAAAGAATTGGCATCGGTTTTTAGAGATGAAAAGTGCGTAGAAGAATTTGAAAATTCAAAAAATGGACCGAAAAGGATTAAAATTTGCAAAATTTCATTTTTTTTATAAATTTAACATTTCTAAATCATACCTGCAAAACCGGTCCTCGCCAAAGAGTCGAACAATCTGCTCCTCCAGCTCGTCGTGGTCGCGCGGCTGGATTTGGAAGAGGTGGTTCATGTCGAGGATCACCATCTCTTTCCGGTGCTCGTCAAGGAAATCTGAGTTTTTGGTTTTTTAAGGGGAAATGAAGGTGGAATAACCTCGAATTTCCCTCAAAAATTCGAAAAAATCGGGCCCGTAGAGGGCATGGACCAAGTGGTAGCCGTCTGGGCCGCGTTTTGGCGGGTTGGAGACCCTGAACAAAAACTTAAAACAATTAAAAAATCGTCTTGCCCAAATAAGCTTTGCTAGCCCGCCATTTCTCAAATGATCTCTGCTATCAGTTCCCTCCCCAAAAAAATCTCTGCTAGCCTGCCTTTCCTTAAAAATCCCTGCTAGCTGCCATTTCTCAAGGGATCTCGGCTAGCGCTTCCTTTCCTAAAGAATTTCTTAGCATGCCCTTTTACTTTTCCCGACAGCAAAAATGCCTACGGTCAAAATTCCGACAGGTAAATACCGACAGGAAAATAGCCGTCGCTGTCGGTTTTTTGGCCGTCAGGATTTTTTCGGGATTTCTACTTGAACGTACACGAAGGCCTCGAACTTTCCGACAACGCACCTCAAATCAAAATACCGCACGCCCATCTGGCACTGTTCTTTCGCGGAGGCGTGCTGGGTGATGGCCCAGCGGCGGACGACGCGCCGGGATACTGTAGAAAGGGCAGTTTTTAGGTTTCCTCTGTCAATTTCCAACCTGTCAATCGGCCGAAACAGTTCAAAAATCGATTGCTCGCCTCGTCGTTGGCGATTGGGTACTTGATGGAGAGGGCCGAGGAGGCACCGGAATCATGGGAACCTGAACGAAAAAGGTGCTTCCCGCTCAATGAGTTCACGGGGGAACCAATTTTCATGATTTTTTAAAAATTTTGATTTGTACATTACATTATTGTACGTTCCAGACCTGGAATTGCCAACTGAAAAATGGGTATTCGCGTCAACGGTTCGGGCAGCCCGGCCATCCACTCGGAGCCCATGGCTGCAAAATTTGCATAAGCTTTTTAACACTTGGAAACCGACCTTACAGCCCAAAGCCTGGTTCAGAGAGAACAAAAATCAGCTGGACATTTATGCAAAAATTGCCAACCCAAATTTACAAAATACGGAAAATTCATCTCCTAGCACGCTCCAAAAATTCAGGGGGAGAAGAAAGAAGAGAGGGAGAAGGGGGGGAGGGGAAAGGAAGAAAAAGGGGAGGGAGAGAAAGAAAGAGAGAGAGAGAGAGAGAGAAAAAGAGAGAGAGAGAAAGAGAGAGAGAGAGAGAGAGAAAGAGAGAGAGAGAGAAGAGAAAGAGCGAGATGGAGAGAGCGAGGCAGGGAGAGATCGAGGTACTAATAAAACTCATGGAAAATCCTTTACCCTCAGAAAACCTTCAGAATTATTTTAGAAACTTGGGGGAGGGGGGAACGATCAAAGATAGTGACAAAATTGAAAAACCGTTTTGTAAAATTGGAAATTGAGAAAACTGTATAAGCTAAGTTCAGCAGATTAGCGGAAAAAGCTGGCATAAGAGTCTTCTCTACCACAATTCGTAATTTTATGACGTAATTATAAGATAAGTATCACGATAATTAAAAAGCTAGTGATTTCCAAAATTTTCTTGCTGAACTTTGATCCAAAATTCGTAGTGCTAAATGTAGTTTTGCGAATTTTCCTGCAGAACGGAGTCGGTGCAATAAGTAAAAAATCAATAGTCAATTCAAATGTTTATTATTGTTCAAAATATCGGTGGAAATATGGGTGGGCCGGGGCCATCCGCTGGGCTCGGCCCTCCCTCGTGCCCCTCCGCGTACTCGGCCACGAACCCCTAAAACGTGACCCTGTTTCTCTGCCTCTACTCGATTCCCGTGCTCTCTCGCCCTCCCTGCGCACTTTGCGAGTCCAAAAAGGCGCGCTGCGCCGTCAAAATATGCCATGAAACACCGGCAAAATAACAAGGGTTTTTGGTTAACAAGGTGCTTGGAAAATACAGAATTGTTTTTTGGATTGGAATATAGCTTTTTTACAGTGTTTTCAGATGTTTTTGGCACTCTGGCGGTACTTGCAAGTCTTTTAAATTGTGCAACTTTGCCGTTTTCATTTCGATCTGGCTCAAATTTTTATTATCGTTTTGGATAGCTAAAAACTATTTAAACAAAAAATTTCAGCGGAAAATACTGCGAAACAGCAAAATTGCCACAAGAAAAGCGCAAAAGAATCAATTTTTGGTGCATTTTTTCGTCATGACTATTTTATTTTATGGAATTCTGAAACCAATTTTATTGTGAACGTAGTTTTTGCTTCTCCCCATCTATGGCCAAAATTTGAACTTGGTCGAATACAAGGGCGCTTAAATATGAAGTAAATATAAGTTCACCTTTTCCTCGACGCTGTCATCCGTATGCAACATCAGCAACATTTCGCTGCCCGTGCTCACAATCTCCTCAGGCATCTGAAATTTGGGCTCTAAAGATTCACCCAGCTACCGGAAAAACGCCAAAATCCCGACAAGCCAAAATCGCGACAGCCAAAAGCCCGACACGCAAAATGGCTTTATAAAGGGAATGACATTCATTCTAGCGTTAAGAATATGTCTGCATTTCGGCTCTCGGCATTTTGCCTTTCAGTATTTCGGCTGTCGGCTTCGAGCCTGTCGGAAATCTGTATATCGTCATTTTTGCTGTTAAGATTATGACGACAAATTCCACCTACTGTATCGCCGCAAAAACGGCCGAATAATTTCTGTTCCTTGGCAACCGGACCGTCGTAAACTTCGACGTAGTCGTACTGGCACGCCGCGTCGGATTCGATGTGGAACGCGTGGAACTAAAGGGAAATGGATTTTACTGAGAATGCCGAAATGGCACAATCACGAAATTTCATAATATCCAAACAGATAATATCGAAATTCCTATTGCCGAAGTTCTAATGTCGGAACGTCATTTTGCGAAATGAAAAGTGACTGCGACCGTAAAAACTTACCTTCAACTTAACGCCCTTTCCATTTTTTGCCGTGATTTTCCAGTGACAATCGGAATTTGAGGGGTAGTTGTTGTCACTGAAAATAAAGGTGATAGAGACTGAAAGAGTCAGAGAGAGAGAGAGAGAGAGAGAGAAAGAGAGAGAAAGAGTGGGGAGCGACTGAGAAGAGGGCGAGAGAGAGTGTTTATACCTGTATGAAGCATGCGAATAAATATAGCCCGACGAGCGTTCGGCCGGCAGCTGGCCACCACATTCTAAAACCTCTGAAAAAAAATTTAACCCGCGATGTTTTACTGGAATTCGTGTAAATTCTGGTCGCCATCGCTTTAGAGTCATTTGGGACGCTCCCACCTGATTGATAAGTAGCGTGGAACCCTCTCCGGCTGACCGAGGCATCGGCCACAAAGCTGACGAACAGCTGGTTCGAGGAGGATACTGTAGTCGGGGGTACACTGCCGCCACAGAAGAGACCAAGGAGGGAGGATGAGGAGGAGGCTGTAGATCAGGGAATAGAGAGAGAGAGAGAGAGAGAGAGAGAGAGAGAGAGAGAGAGAAAATTACCTCCATCAAAAACCTCAAGTTTATCGTAAGTGCACAACGAGTGTTCCTCCAGCTCGAACGTCTCGAAGTCCTGAAAACGAAACCGATATCTGTGGAGGGATTAAAAACGCCCGAATCGACTACTTGGGTTTACTAGGTCTAGACAGCTGCGCGCTAGGCGCCAGTTTATGCAGACCCACCAGCGAAATTCGATGCCCAGGAGTCGTTAACACATGCCACGTGCAATTCTCGCCCTTTGGATACTCATTCGGGTGGTTGGGCGAGGTGATTTCGCCTGAAATTTTCTTGGGTCTAACCGGTTACGTCACCTAAAGCCCTACCTGACGGGTCGTTGAGCTCAAAGAAACAGCCGCCTTCCTTGCAGTTGTGCCCGTCGTCGGCGAGGACAAACCCGGGGTTGCAGCTGCACTTGTAGGTACCTGAAATTATAGTGTACACCTGCGGGTTGTTCATTTTGTAACCTACCAGAATACTTTAATCCTAAAAACCTACCAATCCTATTTTCGCAGACATGCTCACATCCGGCATTCTGATGCTGGCACTCGTCCAGGTCGGCGAAGAAGTTCATCGAAAAGCCGGAACGTTCGACGCTCCCGTCCGAGACGAACTCAAGGCGTACGAGGTTTGTCTCGGAGGTGAAGAGGAGGGGCTCGGCTGTAGAGCTTTTTCCGGTACTGGATTGTTAGCAGGGGGGCTAACAAAAATTTTACCCCCGCCTTTATACTTACATATTAATAAGTTACCGTGTATTTTTATAGTGTTTTTAGTAGTCTTTGATTGTCAGAAAGTTATACAAAAATCCTTCATACTTACCATACTCGCCGCACAGCTTGCTCCGCGCCCCAATCCGTACAAAGTCGTACGCGCACTCCGTTTTCATACCCTCCACGTTGAAGCGCGTGAAATTGATGAAGATCTGGAGGAGATTAAAGGGATGATGATCGCAGAATTTGATTTTTACGTGATATCCATCCGGGGCTTCGATTTCCCAGACGCAATGTTTGGCCGGAGGGTAGTGCTGCGGGAAATTCGGGCTTTGGATTGAGCCATTAGAGGCGTGGAGAAATCCGCCGCAAGTGCCTAAAAATAAAAATATCTGTCTCTCTCTCGCTCTCTCTCGCTCTCTGTCTCTCTCTGTGCCTCTCTCTATCACTAGCTCTATCTCTCTTTCTCGCTAGTTCGCTTACTTTCGCAAGTCCTCCCATCCTCCCGCAGGCTGAACCCGATCTCGCATTTGCATCTAAAAATTGAAAGTCGTTGAAAGTGGTAGTTAATACAATTGAAAACCCATTTCCATCGTTTTCGAAAAAAGCGATTCGAACTGCTTTTAAAGGCATCCGAAAGTAGCAGAATCGACCCCTCAGGCGGCTAGGTCTCGACAGCAACCAAATGACGACTGCACGCTCAGTCCCGCTAAAATTTTCTCCCGAGTTCAAATTTTAAGGGGCAACAAATAGGCTTTTTTGCGGCATTTGGCGCGCCGAGCGACGGTAGAGACCTAGAAGATGGAAGGGGCCGATCCTCGGTTTTTAGCGGGTTGTATTTAAGCTATGTACATTTCCCGTAAATTATACCTAAACCCGCCGACAGTATTCTCGCAAATATGTTCACAGGGATGGGTGCCGGAGTGGCACTCATCCAGCTCCTTCTGCCACTCCAACTCGAAACCGCCCTTCTGTACCGAGTTGTCGGATGTGAATCTAAAAAACGTACGGTAGGTATTAGTGTATTTTTGGTGTATCTTTCTACTGGAATAGGCTTCGCATTAGGCCAAAATTCCGCATTCTAAATAATGTACCCCTACCGTATTGTCACCACATTGCTGCTCCTGGAAATTATCGACTTGTCGGTGAGCTGACCGCAAAGATTGGCCAGAGGTTCGCCTAAAAATACGTTTTTTTACCTTTGGGTCGAAACACCCATAATTTTAACATTTATACGTCAGTTATGCGAACAAATTAGGGATCTAAAACTCTTTAAAAGCATACCAGCACCCTCTTTGGCTCCCTCCCAAATCACCAGCCGGTCGTAGATGCAGTCCTTATGCTGCTCTACCTGTAAGAAAATTTCACATGCAAAAGAGAAATTTTAGAAATCCAGTTTCCCAAATTTTCGCTGCTGGCCTGCCTTTCGTAATGCATGACTGCATGACTTGTGTTCGGTTTTCAAAGATTACGATACATTAAGACAATTCAAGCTTAAACATATTTAATACCATTTATATACCTGAAAAAAGTTGATTTTCAGCGCGACCTGATGCCCGGCTTCCACGTGGATTCGCCACAGGCAATCCGAGCCCGGCGTATACGGATCCGGGTACCTGAAAAATGTATTTATTTTGGTTTTACTACTGTGATTATACTTTGACTATAATGTGATTCCGAAAGCACAATTTTTAATTGCACTAATATACCCTCAAAAGTACCTAGGAGACTGCAAAACGCCGCTATCCTCGTAGATCGGCCCGCCGCAGACCGTGTGAAAGACAGCAAACGGGAAATTTGGCAGTAGAGAAGTCTAAAAAATACTTAGACGCTTTTAAGCTGATTTTAATTTTTATTTTATAGGTTTATAAACATTAAAATCTAAGGATTTGGTATAAATACGAAAAATTACGCTATTTTTACCTCAAAAACCCACCCTAAACTCCAAAAACAACCGATTTCCGCTGGAGACAACCGTTTTAAAGGTGATATCATCGCCGCAGAGTTTTTCTAAATGTTATATTAGTATTGTAAAAAATTATGTGCTGTATTTTAACGATCTTAAATTCGTAGAATACCTATCATTTTCGAATTCTTGTCATTCCCGTCATGGACGACGATCGAGTTGTCGATTTCCTCGTTAC
This sequence comes from Mesorhabditis spiculigera, assembly GCA_958295435.1. Taxonomy (NCBI): domain Eukaryota; kingdom Metazoa; phylum Nematoda; class Chromadorea; order Rhabditida; family Rhabditidae; genus Mesorhabditis; species Mesorhabditis spiculigera. The sequence continues at coordinate 201,598 of CATQJA010002710.1, read as the reverse complement.
AGGGGCCAAGGGGCAGCTGCAATTTTTCGCTAACAGATTTACCTGTCGTAATCGGTTTTTTTCGGTACGTACTACAAAATATATTACAAATTCAAGATCGACCAGGCCTATAATTTGGAATTTTTAAAAATTAAATTTTTACAGTATTATATAGCTTATCTTGGTGTGAGAGCATGTGTATAATGTGTAGAAGTTTTTTTCTGATACGGATAGTATTTTTTAAAAATATTTTGAGTGTTTGTAGACCAATGTAAAGTGATTTTACAACTGCTAGGTTATGGGGCCAGGGCGGAGGGCACCGGGCTGATAGCCCCTCCCTCGCACCCCTCTCCGCTCGATGGGCGTGGCCTGGCGGTAGTGTGCTGACCCCCGCAGTCCAGGGGTCCCCGGTTCGACCCCTGCCCGGTGCAATGAAGAAAATACTAGAGTCTCAGAAACGACCATGTTCGAAAAACCAAAGCTCTTTACTCCTAGCACATCTTTTTGCGAGTTTTGTAGAAGTCGCCTTTTTCTTTTATAGTATTTTTGGATGTTAGTTGAGACGCTAAACGGTAATACTTCATTCCAAGTCAACCTTTAACACTTCTAGGGTCCATTAACTTTTACAATTTGTTTTAAACAAGCCATAAATCTGTTTAAGGCACTTTAGATAGTGTTTTGTTTCCCATACCTGTAAATCCTGCCCGGAAACGTTCAAAAATATCGTATTTCCCTCGGGGGCGATGATTCGCCAGGCACAGTACCCCTCGTGCGTCGGTGTCAATTCAGCTGTCTCCGAGAGAAACGTTTGACCACAAACTATAAAGATAGGCATGAAATATAATCTGCAATCCCCAACCCGGGCAATTATACAGCTTCTTCGTTTGTCTAATATCCCCTTCAGAGAGCTCGATGCGTTGCCCGATTTCGTGGCGGAAGCCTGAGGGAATGTTGTCTGTAGCTTTGCCAAAAAGAATTTTGACTCACTCGGCCGTGGCAGGATTGTATCGTGGAAGATCCCGCGCGAGAAAGTATCTCTGGCGTAGTGCATGACTTAAAAAAGTTTTTAATAGATACAGCAAGATTTTTGTTAATTTGTATGATTTTCAAGCTTACTTGACGCGAAATCGTACGGTTCCCCCAGCGAATCGACTTCGCCCGGTTTCGACTTCTCGAAATTGTAGTCTTGGCCTGAAATTGAGCCTAATTTTTCATTATTTTTGTATGACTCTTTCCTGCAATAATTTTAAGGTAACATTCACCCAAAAATTGTAAAATTGCGGTACACGCAGCACCCCAGACCTTGGGCTTTTAAGTGTTACTGTGGCTAGCGGGATACAACTACAAATTACACTTCTTAACACCCACCAGTTTCGATACTTTTGTAGAAAATGTCGACATATAAATCCCGATCTGGTCTCGTATGCTCGTGCCAGAATCCGACGACGTGCCCAAGTTCGTGAACCACTAAGTTCCGGAATTTTTAAATTTTTCGGCGATCCTGCTCACCTATGCCAAACTTGTCGCAATTCTTCCCTATGGAAATCGACTGCGGACCCTCGCCGCGTCGCCCGACGTATGAGCAGCACCTCAAAGTTGATTTTTAGGAATTTGGGGAGAATCGATTACATCATTTCAACGCTTCAATGCGTCCAATTTCTTACTGTGGGTTTTAGAATCATATTTCGAAAACAGCGGACCCACCTACCCACATTTATCGACGGTGAACACGATGTAATTCTTGTGGGCTCGAGTCCTCGGTACGAAGCTGATGCAAGTATGGTTCTCCCAATGTCGCATCGACTTCAGGAATAGGTTCTTGTGCTCGCCTAAAATTTATACGTCTGATTGACCGGAAAGACGTAAAAAATATCTAACAACCGGTTACGGCAGGAATACTTGCTTGTCCTGGTCCCTTTAAAATCACATACCCGAGAAATTGGATGAAATTATGTAAGGAACAACCCCATCGGGCCATTGTCGCTCTTTTTTCGCCGTCGCTGCTCGAATTTTCCGGCGGAATACAATGTCCGAACTGTCCGGAATCTCGCGCTTTTCACGATTGCTATCAGAATCCGATGCAAAACCGGCAAAATCATAGGGAATATAGTTTGTAGCTTCGTCACTTATGGTGAATTTGTAGGGAATAGCATCAGAAGTGGAAGAAGAAGAAGAAGTAGAAAATAAACCCGTAGCCAAAAATGAAAGCGGCAGTAGAAGGGAGAGCATAGTAAATCAGTTTTCTAGGGAGAACCGGCTACATCGAGCGACCGGACCTGAAATTTTTAAAAATAGTTTTTCTGAGCTAACGAATTAAAAAAAAACAAGTTTAAACGGAAGCTGGAAGCGTGGGGATCGACCCCTTCCTGCCACTAGGTCTTGACAAAGACCCGAGGCAAAAAACAGGAAAAATTTTGACAAAAACGAATTGGTCCCTTCTTGCCGTTTAAAAGGCAGGGAATTTTGGACAAAAAATATCGGATCTAACCCAACGAAGCAACGCTAACGAATTCGTAGGAATCGACCCCTTCTATCGACTAGGTCTAGACAGCTATGCGATACACCGAATTACGCGTCTAACTTCCATTTTTGCCAATATAATATTTCAAGGGTTTTTGGGATTTTTGAGCGCCATTTGATCGAGCATCGAAAATATACTACGAGCTTTAATTTCAGCTCAAAAATGTCAAACAAAATAGTTCTGGCAAAACCAAGATTTGAACTGAAAGATACGAAAATACGGTAAGCGGTAGCTTTGTAACCTAAATTGGAAAAAAACCGCAAAATCACTAAAATTGCCGGGCCAACCCCATAAATCCGGTGCGACCCAGACAAAAAGTCACGGACCCACGGCACCGGCTGGTCGTGTCCGGTCAGGGGCCACACATAAAACGGAAATCCCTTGGTGGGCCACGAATGGCAGAGAGAGAGAGAGAGAGAGAGAGAGAGAGAGAGAGAGAGACCATATGTTCGTCGAGGGTGTGGCCGAAGCAGTGAGGAGTTGAGTGATGGGATGGCTGTAACACAAAAGGGGACCGACACCTAGAGAGACCACTGCCTAAAGTCTTTGCACAAAAACTACCCGGTCTGGAGTGGCGGAAAAAGGTGTCAAAATTTTGTGGATGGTTAGGGGATTTGGAAGCGCCTTTATGAGCGACTTGTCAAATCCGAATCCTCGGCCCTCTTTTTCGGTTTGGTAATAGATGCCACTAAAAGCGGATAAAGCTATAATTTCGGGCTTCAGTAAGCACTTGAGGTTCTGTAGCATTATCGGGGGGGGGGGGGCTACTTTGGGAAAACGCCAAAATCGCAAGCTTCAAAATCTCAACGGCGATAATCCCGACAGCCGAAATCCCAACAGCCAAAATCCCGAAAGCCAAATCAGGGCAGCCAAATCCCGACAGCACAAATCCTGACAGCCAAAATCCCGACATCCAGAAACCCCAGTTATAGAAACCATTTATTGGGTGAAGCGACCGGAAATATCACCTTTTGGCTGTCTCGATTTTCGCCTGCCGGGATTTTCACTGTCGGGATTATGGCTGAAATTCGGCAACTTTTTTCTAAAGATCCTTTTTCTAAGCTAAACAGCGCTAGCGTTTCTACACTCTTTTGACTGCGTAAATTGATAATTATAATGTTGAATTAATTTGACGTTAACAAAAATATAATTTTGATTAAAAGATACAAAAAAAATCGCGATTTTACCACCAAGAATTGCCGATTTTCGACCAAACCGTCAACCAAAATTTTTTCAATATTTTGTTATTTTCATTGTTTTGATTGTTCCTGCACGTTTTTATTGTTTATCCAGTGAATTAAGCATCACGGCTTCCCGAGGTTCGGGAAAGTTTTGCTCAGATAGGCGTCGAGTCGGAGAAGGTTTTGCTCGCTGCAGAGGTAGAAGACTAAATGGTGATGCTTGAGAAGAATCGTTGCGCCATGCAAGGTGCCCCAAAAAAATAGACCCCCTCTCTGGCGGTTCGGAGAAAGCCCAAATCCGGATGATTTTTACACCATTCGAAAGCTCTCCAAAAAGGCGAGAAAACAAGCGCTTTTTGTTTGAAATTTTTTAATTGACGCTTGATATTAACCGATTTCTTAGAACAGCCTAAAAACAGTGTCGTCCTGGCTTTAGCAATCAATATACGTCACGGTTTTGCATCAAATTTTTAAGGGATTTTGATTCTAAAGATTGTGCATTAAAGTACCTATATTGAAAAACAAAAAAAAATCTAGTTTTTCGCCTTTACGAGAGCTGTCGATAGATACCTATCTTAAAAATACCTAGTAAATCTTAAAAATCGCAAACTTCTCAGGTCCGCTAGAGGGCGGTGGATTTTTTGTGGTACCCTGTGCACATCAAAATACTGGTGATTTACTGGCAACGGAAAAGCCCCCATAAATAGGGCATTTTCATAATGTTTTTAAGTAGTTTTTGAAAGCTAGAAACATCAATATGAAAAGGGAATCTCGAAAATTTTTACTTTTTTGCTCTTTTTTCAGATATTTTTGAGCAAAAGGCCACCTTCGAAAATTTTGCTAAATGTGTTATGAGTTTTACATGTCCCAAAAATACCCGGACACTCTTTAAAGCGATTTTTCTTTAGTTTTTCTAATTTTTTGGCACGTAGGGAAATTTTTCCTACTTTTTTTAATCGTTTTGAAAACAATGCCGTTGAAAAAACGGGGATAAGGAGCCCTATGTTTTATACGAATCCCAAGAACGTTACCAAAGTTTCTGACCTCTTGCAAACCGCCGCGCTAGAAATCAAACCTCCCACTGTTTTTATTCGACCTATCCTGGAATAAATTGTCCGTAGTATCTTCCGTCGTTGCTAGTTAACCTGTTTCGGTCGCTCAAGCAAGAACCGGACCGAATCTCAAAAAAGGGAAGCGAGAAAAGCACGATTTTTTTACCGAAGCTCTTCGGAAAATTTGTCGGCCGAAATGGTGTATTTTTTGGTCAAAAGCCAAGACCGATGCGTCAATTGCTGGTACGAATAATATCATACGCCCTAACCCCGGTTGTCCGGTATTTTTGGAACACCCTGTAGTAGATAAAAGCAGCTATATCTTGTTGCCCGGTCTACAGTCTGTACGTCCGTGTATACATCCGAGTCTACAGCGCTATTTTCCGTTGCCAAGGAACCGGTGAACACTGTACTTACAACCGATGATGGTCAGCTCCAAGGCGAGCAGAAAACGCAGCTGCTCCTTTCGCTCCTGAAAAGGTTACGTAATTAGTGAAGGCCTGTAAATCCAAATTTTGAATCGGAATCCGTAGCACCGACTCTTTTGGCGAAAATTCATACAAATCACGGATAAATTACAGAATTTCGAGGTTTTGGTGGAGATTGAGGAATTAGCTGGTAGTAAACTTAGGGTATATTTGCATTTAAACATGACGCTTTTTCGGCATTCTGATGGCAGCCTTATCCACCTGATCCTGCTTCGTCTCAAAGAATAATAGACCGATGGTGAGGGCAGCCTGGGCACCAAAAAGCAAGATGGTGACTCGACGCAGCCACTTGAAAGAACGAAGAAACTCTTCCTGAAAATTGAGTTTTTCTACCGAACTTGGGTAAGACTTTCATTAACTTTACCCCACCAGCCCCCCCCCCACCCGAAGGGTCTAAAAGTTTTCGGTATTTTCGCTTATTGTCGGGATTTTCGCGACGCCATTTGATAGAGCGTCGCAAAATATATTGAAAGTTTTAATTTGAGCCTACAATAATGCAAAATAAAAAAGTTATAGCGAAAAACTTCCGCTGGGGAGAGGGGTAAAATAAAAAGGTAGTCTCGAATGGTGTAGAAAACGCCCCAATCCAAGCTTTCTCCGGAGGGGTGAACACACGGTATGGTACACATAGGGTAGCGGGGGGGGGGGGGGGACACTCAAAGATTTTCATAATAAAAGTATCTTAATATGCTTTTTTCGGGCTTTAAAAAAGCTCTTATTGTTAGTATATTTTTGGACCCTCCATCGAAAAAAAATAGTGAAAATATGTCCCCCCCGTTATCCTCTGTGCTGCTCATAGTTTTCAAAAAATAATTTTTAAGCTGGAAAACTTTTATAATACATTTTTCGCATTTTAAAAACCTCTTAGAATATTTTTTGACGTCCTATCGATTGGCGTTTTTTGAAAATATCGAAAATCTCAAAAATTTGGCTTCATCCTTCCCCGCCATCCTATGTGGTGCCCATGGATTTTGATCAATTTTTGTTTATTCGATAAAAAATTTCATTTACATTATTTCGGGCTGAAATTAATTTTCCTAGGACAGTTTTCGACGCTCTATCGAATGACGTTTTCACGTTACCAGCAGGTAAAGAGCTAGAGAAAGAGAGAGAGGAGAGAGAGAGAGAGACAAAGAGGCAGAGAAGGCGAAAAATTAATTTTAATAAATTAAGTTTTTAATTAAATTAGTTAAATTAAATTATCTAAATCGTAAAAATCGAACACGATTGCGGAGCGCTAGGCAGGGGTTTTTTGTGACATCCTGTAAACATTACAAAAAGCGAGCATCATGGTTGGCGCCCATAGTTGAAAGATTACCCATGTTTCAGGCTCTTCGGCTTCGGCGAATGAAAACGGTTTCCAAGGAGTCGGAGGGAGGTATCTTCCCAGATAATCCATGAACCAGAGACAATTTTCCTCGCTGAGCAGGCAAAAAACTAAATTGTGATGCTTGAAAAGAAATGTTGGGCCATACACACCGGAACACTCGTTTCACGGGCAACCGAAGAGCCCCCAAATCACAATAAAAATTGGAGAAAGATTCTTCTAGTTTCTTATTTGCGATATTTGTTTCGGAAATTAAACACTACAAAAAACGGACCAGGAATAATTTTTTTTGAACCTAAATATCAGTTTTTGTTGCATTTGTTTAGAACAGCTAATTTTACGTTCAATTCTTCTCTTGATGTATCGACATAGAAAACGCTTTGTGGAAGGACTCGAATTTTGCAGCTTTCAGAAAAAAAAACAAAGCTACGTTTTTAGTGGCAATGGATTTTCCGTACGAGACCAAGCCCACCTTGTGTTGAAGGTTGCGCTGATTCCGAACCTGTTTTCAAAGCTGCGAAAAATCAGATTCAAAAAGTTATGGAGCTTCTCAGGGCGGAAAAGGAACAGTTTTGCCAAATTTGAGCCATTTTTGGGGGTCTATTTCGCATCTAAAACCGACATAACTTTTTGAAACAGATCGTTTCGCAGATTTTGAGACTAGGTTCGGGATCAGCGCAAGATTCTGCACAAGATTGGCTTGGCCCCGTACGGAAACTCTACAAAATGGCTTCTAAAATAGCGCATATGGCATATTTCTGCGCCGAGTTAGTGGAGGGTGTTATTTTATTAGGACACTCTGTATACCCAGTATACACGGTGGCTTCCCTTCGCCAGAGAAACGGTGAATCCACTTACAACCGATGATGGTCAGCTCCAAGGCGAGCAGAAAACGCAGCTGCTCCTTTCGCTCCTGAAAAAGTTATGTAATTAGTGAAGGCTTGTAAATCCAAATCTTGAGTCGGAATCCGTAGCACCGACTCTTTTGGCCAAAATTCATACAAATTACGGATAAATTACAGAATTTCGAAGTTTTGGTGGCGCGGGAGGAATTCGTTGGTGGTATACTTACAAGGAGACGTTTTTAAGCGGGCACGGAGTTTCGGAACGGGACCTAGCCTATCTTGTGCAGAATTTTTTGCTGATTAAAACGTACTTTGTAGACTTTGCGAAACGCCCGGAAAACCAAAGTTATGAGGGTTTAAAGTGTGGAAAAGGGCCAAAATGGCCTACTTTCGGCACCTATCAAATATAGCAGATTAAGTTTCCACGAAAACTAATTAGTGCATCTTGCTCAGAAAATTACGCTCTTTCGAATGCACCATGTCACGCGGAAATTTCAAAATTGGTCAAATTGCTGAAATTTCACATGGGGGACCATGTCGTCAAAATTAATCTTTTTGAAAAAATCTTCGAACTTGTTTTATGAGATGGCTGATTCGAAAGAGCGTGATTTTCTGAGCAAGATGCACTAATTAGTTTTCGTGGAAACTTAATCTGCTATATTCCAGACATGGCAATTTCGGTCGGCCGGCCGCGGCCGACCGGCCGACGGCCGCATTTGCATAAGAAATCGGCCGTTTCCGGGCCGCCGACTCTATGCGAATGACTTCCGGTCGGCCGATCGGCCGGCCGACTTTTTTGGTCGGCTCGGCCGCGGCCGCGTCGGCCGGCCGACAATTCACACTTGAGAAAAAGTTACAGAAACGTGTCGCTGGCGCCTCTAAATTTTGAATAAATAAGGAATGGGTTTGGGCATTGGTTTTCACTATTCCCTTTTCACTATTTCACTATAGCCTGCCTACCAAATTTTAATTAAAAATCTTTATTTTATGTGCGGAAAGCGTGCTTTTTCTGTCACCCCGAATTTTTTTGGAATGCTGCCAGCTTCAAATAGAATTCATTTTTGTAGTTTCAAGTAACGCAAAAATTTAGTCAAGGTGTTTCTATGACGAGTGGGCCTTTAGTTTCCTGAAACTTTTTTTTTAATTGAATCGTTTTGCGGCGTTGAAGCAATTAGTGATGATAAAGCAAGGCAACAGCCACGCCAAATCCGTTGTAATCACGTCTAACCCTAGACCGTTGCAACCCCATTATTTAACTAATTTCCCCAGTCTAAACATTTTTGGCCAAGTAAATCCCTTCATTAGCATCCAAAAATCTAATTTGGTTGCGGGTTTTCGGCCGTTTCCGGGCCGCGCGGCCGGCCGCATTCTATCTTTTCGGCCGAAAAAGCCGATCGGCCGGCCGATTTGCCATGTCTGCTATATTCTATAGGTGCCGAAAGTAGGCCATTTTGGGCCTTTTTCACACTTTAAACCCTCATAACTTTGGTTTTCCGGGCGTTTCGCAAAGTCTACAAAGTACGTTTTAATCAGCAAAAAATTCTGCACAAGATAGGCTAGGTCCCGTTCCGAAACTCCGTGCCCACCTAAAAACGTTTCCTTGTTAGATATATTGGCATTTCGAAATGACAATTTTTCGGCATTCTGATGGCCACCTTATCCACCTGATCCTGCTTCGTCTCAAAGAATAATAGACCGATGGTGAGGGCAGCCTGGGCACCAAAAACCAAGATGGTGACTGTACGCGGCCACCCAGAAAGAAGGATTTCCGGCCCATCGTCTGCTTCGACTGTTTGGTTTTGTGGCGGAATCTGAAAAAAGCAGCGTCGTGTGCCGGGTGTTGGCATTTTTAAGCCTCGAAAAACGTTCGTTTTCGTGGGGGGAAATCGCTGAAATTCAACTAAAAAACTACCTGTGCTTTCACATCTCGAATGACAAATGGCAGTGGATAAGTATTAATTTCCTGGCTCCTGCGAGGCTTCAGAAATTTTTTTAAAGATTCGATAAGGGCCATGACGCGTCCTGTAAAAGAATTTAATATCATAATTATGAAAAAGCTATGATATGACAGGGAAGACATGTGCTAGCAGATGGGCCCTCGGGCTAGCGCTTGGGGGTGCGTGTGCTTGTCTAATTCTCTCTTTTAGGGTGCACGCTAGTGACCTAGCGAGCTAGCGTGGTCTCGGGAAGAGGAAGGCAATCTTCTCTCTCTCTCTCTCTCTCTCTCTCTCTCTCTCTCTCTCTTTCTCTCCGCCCTTGCTCCTCCCTTCTCCCTTCCTGTCCCTCCTCCTCTCACTCTCTCACTCTCTCTTTCTCTCTCTCTCCTCTCTTTCTCTCCTCTCTTTCTCTTTCTCTTTCTTTCCATCTCTCTCTCATTCGTACACTCTTGCTTGCTCCCTTTCTTTCTCGCACTCTCGCTTCTTTTTCGTGATTTTCTCGACACCGCTCGAAGAGCAACGAAAACTACACAAAGGATTTTTATGGCAGCCCGAAATACTGTCATCGAACATATTTATAGAAAATACAAAATGAAATACAAATACAATCAAATGTGGTCAAAAAGCCAGCTTGGGAATTTACGCTATTTTGTCGAAATTTTTACTATTTCATTCATCAAAAAATATAATAGCTGTTTTAATTTTAGCTAAAAATAATGCAAAGATATACGAAAAGTTTTAATTTCAGCTAAAAATTCAAAATTTTGCCTTCAAAGCATTTTCTTGTCCTAATACCTTGGAAGTATCTGAATTAGTGTAAGATTTATTGAGTTACTATACAAAGTTTAAATAATTATCAATTGTGCTTTCTAGTTCTGGGGCTTCTTCACATTGAATGCGGTTCCGCCGAGCTTCTCCGGTTCCTTGACGTTGTTAAACACCGATCCGCCGAGCTTCTCCGGCTCCTTGACGTTGTTGAAGGCGGATCCGCCGAGTTTCTCCGGTTGCTGCACGTTGTTGAAGGCGGCGCCACCGAGCACTTCCACGCAGTTGTAGGCATCGCCCTGAAAATTTTATTTGTTTCGATTTTTAGAATTTTTAGTGTATTAACCACGCTTCGCGACTTTTCAACCCTGGCCCCGTCTAAACCCTTGATATATTACATTTGCATCAGTCTCCCGAGTTCCGATGACAAAAAAAAATGAAAATCGCTCCCTCTGCCCTTTTTATAGGCTGCCGTCACTTCCGGTGGATGCTAATTTTCCCTAACAAAGAGGGTGCCCGAATTTTAACAAAAACCGAATTTTAATGTCGAAAACATTTGATTTTTCAAAATCTGATATGTGTGCAGTCATCTTGAGACCATTACGCACCTAATGACGTATCAAACACACCCCTAACTTCCTTCCTTATGGAGATACGACTGGAACACGGTGACGGAAGTTGCATGCAAATGCACACACCACCTTGTTTTTATATATGTGGTTTATGGATCTTTTGTACATATTGCATACCCCCGATACTTCCAATAAAATTGGCTAGCGAGTGAAACTTCAAAATATCGTTACTGACCACTCCCTTGATACAATGCTCCCCGGCCTGGCAGTCCTTGTTGTTCTTCTCGCCGTTCTTGATATCGCATTTCTACAAGGATAAAAATAGGCGGAAATACGCTTTAAAATACACTTTTAATATGCATTATGCTTCTTAATTTCTCAAAATTGTTAAGTTACAAATATTAGCATATTTGGTACTTTAAGTTCGTTATAAATATGCTTAAACATCGCATAAAACTTATCATTTTGAACCTGGCTACCTTCCTAAAATCGACTTATTGCTTCTATCATTTATATATGTTATTGTATTGTAGTATTACTTAATTAAAGGGCTTATTACTCTACCATAACTTACCTTGGCAACAGCCATCACAACCAGGAAGAAGAAGAAGCAAATGAGGATGGAGAGCTTCATGAGTTCTACAAAATTCTAGAAAAATTTCGAACAAGAGTCGATCCAAAATTTTATATTTTTCCAGAATTTACAATTTTTAAGTACTTCCGATCCAGAGTTTTGTGATAAAATGAGGCGCAAATAGCCCATTTATAGTCGATTTTCAATCCGGAAGTTTCTGTCGGCCCAAATAAACAAAAATCGTGGCAACCGGGAGCACCGAAACTTGACCCCGGCCCAATTTTTCCGGCCGATTTGTGACCGCGACAGCTCGGTCTTGATCGTTTGGTGGAAAGAAATGGAAAAACGGGGCGGATCGGCTTTTTAGGGTGAAACGATAGAAGATAAATCCCGTATCCAGGGACGAAAAACTGTACATTTTTGATAGGCCTTGATCTAACTCGGTCACTCACTCAGTCTCTCTCTCTCTCTCTCTCTCTCTCCCTCTCTCTCTCTCTCTCTCTCTCTCTCTCGCTCTCGCTCCCTCTTTCCGTATGTCTCTGGCTCTCACAACGTATTTTGCAGTCGGGATACGTTACGCAACTGCGCTACCGCGCCGCGTAGCGTGTCGCATGCACGATCCATGCAGGAAATCCATAGCGAAACCTTGTCAGTCCCTTTAGTGCCATCAATAAATGATCAAACACCAACAAACCAAAATTCAAGCAAATCATGCTAGTGAAAGCAGCGATAAAAGCCAAACACCAGGCTTTTTCGTGGCCGTGCCACAACAAGAAAAAAGCTCTCGAAAAGCGCGTGCAGGTGTTTTTTTTCTAATTAGGAAAAAAGCACCCGAGCTCAGGGTTCCTTACTTTTTTCCGGGGTCTAAAATGGACCTGTTGCTCGATTATTTCGCAAATCCGTACTTTGACATTGTCCTAATATACCACTACCTTGGGATCGTGACGTTCATCTTTAATTTCGGCGGTATCTGGGTGGTGTGGACGAAATCGGAGAAGAGTCTCGGTGCATACAAGTATCATCTTGTTTTTCATATGGTATGTTGAAAGCCGGGCTCAAAAAGCCTAAGCTCACCTTAAGTTAGCCAAGCCTAAGCCTAAGCCAAGCCTAAACCAAGCTTAAGCCAAGTCTAAGCCATGTCTAAGCCATGCCTCAGCCAGGCCTAAGCCAAGTCTCAGCCAAGCCTAAGCCAAGCCAAATCCAAGCCAAAAATTTGTAGTTTGTTGCCCTGGTATGGGACCTGACGATGTGCTTCATCGTCTGCCCAAGAATTCTAACGCCGTATTGTGGGGGAACGACGCACGGGTTTTTAACGGCACTTGGCGTGGAGACTTACTATCAACAGGTAAAGAGCGAGAGAAAGAGTGAGAGAGAGAGCAAACGAGAGAGAGAGAGGGCGAGAGAGAGACAGGAAGGGGACTTTGGTTCCGTTTTTATTTTTATGCTCATTTTCAGTGGTGGGCTTTCATCTGGCTGGCGGTAGTCCTGTCAAGTTGCGTCCAATTAGCGTGGTACCGTTCGAATACTTTACTATTGCCCGGGTCACGCTACAAAATGAGCACCAGAGCCTTTTATATAACGCTGAGTATGATGTACGTGATACCGGTTGGGCTCAGAATTGCCGTCGGGATTATCGCGGAATTGGAATTTCCGGGCGGGTTAACGGCGAGGATTATTTTAGATGTAAGTAGTAAGTCGTAGCTCTCTGTCTATTGCTTGCTCTCCCTCTCTCTCTCTCTCTCTCGCTCTATCTCTCTCTAGCTCTCGCTTTCTCCCTATCTCTCGCCCTCTCTTTCTTACTGGCGCTCTCTCGCTTTCTTTTTTGCATAGCGTAACCTGTTGTTAGCGTAGCCAATTATTTCTGCATTTGCTTTCCGCGCCATTATTTGTTTAGGCGAACCCGCAATTCCTGACCCTGTATGAACCTACTTCCTATAACACGGCCTACGTGATGGATTTCAACAAACCGTGGAGTCTAATAAGCGGACTCATGCTCCTGGTCAAATTTAATATTTATACAACACTTATGATTATCCCATGCGTATCCATGTCCATTCAAATATCCTCAAAATTGATTTCTATTCGACAGGCTGAGAATATACGCCGATTTCTGACGGGAGTAATGCTTCAGGTGGCTCCAAATCGTAAATCGCCAAAATGGTCCCATAATTTGGAGCCAGCCAGGATTTTGCACCGTTCCGTCCAGGTTTCTCCTTTTAACCCTGAATTACTCAGTTCTTTTGCATTATCGGGGGGTGTTTGTTTTCTAAGCCGCCATATCAGCCCAATCACGGCAAGTAAGCTTTTTGACTGGCCACTTTTTAGTAACTTTCGCCTAGGGTTTTCAGTGGGAAAAATCAAGATAATTTTGATCGAAGAATCCTTGTAAATTTTTTTTAGCAACAAGAAATATGCCATACATTTGAACACTATTTGTATTCGGGCGCCAATTCTTTTAGGGCTGTAAATAGACGGTCTAATACCCCCCCCCCCGGTAACGCGAAAGATCTTCCAGGTTATAAGTAACTGAAAAACCTTTCTAGATCGCGCCCACTATGATCTGCTACGTCCTGCCATTAGCCTGGATGTTATCAGCGATCATGTTCAATATCTGGGTTCCCCTGAATCAGGGTAATTCCTGCTAGATTACGGTAGAAAGAGCAATTTTTAGTTTTCTCCGACGTGGCCTGTATCGGGATGGCCTGTCAGAGCACAGCCTGCATCAGCTCCGCGATTTTTTTAAACCGGGGCTCCAGAAATTACCTAAAAGCCGCCTGGCAGCGGATAGGTACCGCGGATTTTCCTTTTTTAAATTTTAATAAAATAATTAAATTTGTTTTAATTAAAAACAAGCTAAATTTAATTTAATTTAATTAAATTTAGTGCAATTTAGTAAAGCACAAAGTCGTGGAATATCGCGCCCGCATCGTGACGGTCACCGAGCTAGGCAGTCAACACGTCGTGTGCCGTAAATGACGAAAATTAATATAAATTCTGCCGTCGCCCGACCGCCGGGTTCACCGCCGCGACCCCCAAATCGTAGCTGGGTGTTTCACCGGCCCCGTTTCCCTTTCCCCCGGCTGCCCGCTGTTTTATCTTTTTGCAAAATTTTGCAAATAAGCTGACGGTTTGGCGTTATCCGGGGGCTATTTTTTGTCCAAACGCAAAAACGCCTAGCACGTAATAATGCTGGTAGTGGTTGAATAAAAATGACTATATTTCAAGCACAAAAACGATCTACAAAACTGATTTCCTAAAACTCGAAATTTTGCTCGAAAACTCGCGATTTTTGGTGCTTTTTTTATGAAAATATGTGAAAAATTTGCGCGCTGACGATATATAAACGGAATTTATATTTTTATTAGAAAAAGCGGACACTAAAGAAAGAACTACCACTATAATTTACGACCATTACATGTGATAAATATTGAAAAAGAAGCGGATTCGAGGCTTTTTTCTTCCATTAAACTTTGATCCACGAAATCGGTAAAATTTTGCAGCAAGAAATCTATGAATTACGGGGCTTACTCATTGGCCGTGCTGATAAGACGGAAAAACAACATTCGATCGCGGCGCCTTGCTCTTTTCCCAAAGTATTATCCTTTTATCTTCCTTTCTAAACCTTTAAATATAACATTAAAACATAACATAAACATGATAAGAACATCAACTTTTTCTGAAAGACAAAAGACTGCTGATATACCTTTTAAACGATCTTCTCAATGTAGTTTTCTTGCGCTTTTTACCTCACCAGCTTCAAAAACCGTTTGAAGCTAATTTTAAACTACCTTCTATAGGCTTTTCGGAGTCGTTTTTTTTAAAAGCTTCAGAAACTATTTGAAAAGGTTTTTAAGCTTTCTTCTAAAGCAAAAATGTACTTTTCCCTCAAAATCATGTCGACCAAATGGTTTTGTTTCAGGCCATAGCTCGCGGGAAATCGATTTTTCGACCCAAAATCACCAAAATTGCGACTTTTTCAAACTTTGTTTGAATTTTTGCTTCGATTATAGTTAAAGGGTATTCACCAATAAAAAAAAAAATCCCGACGAACCCTCTTGTCCTCGCCTCCCCCCCCAACTCTAATAGCTGCCGTAAGGGGGACGTCGGGGCACGTGCCTACGTCCATAGTCCCATGGTACCAGCCCAACCAAAAGTAACACTAAAACTTACTAAAAACAGTGTAAAACACCTTTGATTTAATTAAACAAAGCATGAAAAAACCACTTTTGATTTGATTTGATTTGCTAACATCCTGGAATAAGACTTTTCTCCCCCTGCGAACATTCAAGAACTAATTTTTCAATTTCAGGTGTTCAACGATGCTGACGAAGCTCTTCAACTGCCCCTTCTGCGAGGAGCCGTTCGATTGCCACGCGGGAGAAGCACGAATTCCCGTCAATTCGACGACTTTTGGCACGATTTGCTGCCGAATGTGCGATGATGATAGTGCCGAGTCCGTGCCCCAGCGAGGTCTGATGGAATTCCTCGATCAGCCGGCGTTCAAGCGAATTTTCGTCGCCTACGAGTATCGATCGCCGCTCAACGATCCACGATGCCTCGGCTGCCACAACGCGATTACCGGGCCGAACGGATGGCTGGCCGTCCCGGCTGAATGTGGACATTATCTTTGCGGACGATGCGAGGACCGGCGTTTGGATAAAGAGACGTTGTTCTGCCACCAATGCTCAATTTCCGTCTACGGAACGGCCACGCGCGCTGCTGACGCCGCGCTCGCGCTTTTCTCGCAAATTCTGGCCCGAGATGCCTACATCCAGGAAGCGCAATCCCAACTCGACGCTAAGAACTCGGTCCTGAGGGCGAAATGGGAGGCGGAAAGGGCTCTGATCAAGGCGAAAAGCGGGCAAAAGAAGCAAACAGTCGTGGCAGGGTCAGTCTTTTGGAGCTGCGCAGATTGCCGCAGCGAACGGCCGGTGGAACGTCTTTACAAATGCAAAAATTGCGAATCAATCCACTGCGGCGATTGCTCCTTCGATTACCATCGCGAGCATTTGGTCGATAAGCTGCTCGGCGTCGAGCTCGACAAACTGGAAAAGGAAAACGACAAAAAGTACACGGATATCGTCAAGGGCCTCGACGGCATCCTGCAATACGTCCAGAAAAACGTGAATGAGGCCGTGCTGATGGTGCTGGATGCGGGCAAGAAGCGCTTGGCCCAGGTCAAGGCATGTAAGCGGTACGATGAAGCCCAGAATATCGTTTCGGCGGTCGACAACGCCACCGAGGGTTTTGAGGGGCGCTGTGAGGCCTACATTCCTGTCGCTCGTGAATTGGCCACTGGATTGGCAGAGCTGGGCGAGGAATTGTTGCCGAACAGAAGCACACTGCCATAAAATTGCGCCTGTTTCTCGTTTTTTGTGTGTTTTTTTATTATGGGATAAACTTTATTGGACCTATGCTTTTTATTTTTTCAGATGAAAAAGCCTATAATCTGCTTGAATTTCCTTTTTCTATTCAAATTCGGATCTGGAAAATTTTGAAAATTCGCAAATTTGACATTTTCTGGGCCTTTTCTTAGATTTTTGACCAAAAAGTCACAAATTTTCGAAAATTTTCATGATGTAAAATGCTATAAAAACG
Source organism: Mesorhabditis spiculigera (assembly GCA_958295435.1). Classification (NCBI taxonomy): domain Eukaryota; kingdom Metazoa; phylum Nematoda; class Chromadorea; order Rhabditida; family Rhabditidae; genus Mesorhabditis; species Mesorhabditis spiculigera. Next base: position 184,759 of record CATQJA010002710.1, on the reverse strand, counting down.
GTTAATATTTCGTTATCTATCCGTGCGTCTTTTTTTGGTGGATTTTCTCCATTTCTGTGCTGCTTTGGCTAACATTCATATTAATTCCATTTTTTGCAGGTGATCAACGATGCTGACGACGCTCTTCAACTGCTCCTACTGCAGGGCGCCGCTCGATTGCAAGCCGGGAATGCCAAGGAGCCCCGTCTACTCGCCGCCCCTCGCTTGCTGTTGGTCATGCGCATCAAGCGCCGAGAAATCCATCGAACGGGGTCTGATGGAATTCCTCGATCAGCCTGGCTTCCGAAAAACGATCCATGGCTACGAGTGGGAACCGCGCATCAAAATTCCGCAGTGTAGCCGTTGTCGCAATACCATCACCGCCGTCAATGAATGGGCTGCAGTTCCGGGCACTTGCGGGCACTATCTTTGCAAAGGTAAGCCACAAAAATTTTCGGATAAATGACTATTACGCTCTGTTTTCTTTCGCATTTCGGGGGAAACCGAACTTTTTTGCTTAAGTCTAGAAATGTCTTCAATATCAAGCGTTTTAGTACAAAATAGCGATATTTCAACTAGAACAACTTTTGAAAAGCTGACATCTTGGTCGAAAAATCTATATTTTTCATAAAAGCGTTTTTCTATATTCGTTTTGACGTTTTCACTAAAACCATTTAGAAACACTTTCACTACTGATATTTGAAAATTAGGTTTTTAGAAAAAATGAGGCCCCCCCCTTGATAATGCGAAAGAAGCCGCTCTGTTTAGAATGCGACGTGAAACGGCGGTCGAAGGGAAACTGGCACTGCACAATTTGCAAGAAGAAATTGGAGGATGCTGGAACACATTCGCACGATCATAAGCTGGCAAGCTTCCTGCAGACCTACGCGCAGGTGCTCAATCAGTTGCCCGGCAATTTCTGGGAATTGCTGGCCGCCGCCACCGACGAGGTTAAAAAGCTGCGGGCCGAGCGCGAAAAGGAAAAGTATGAGCTCGAGTTGCTGGGAACAAAGCTGCAGCTAGCTTCACTGCAAATTAGCATGGAGCATTGTAAGCATTGTTCGAAATGCGGAGGCGAACGCCCGGTCGAACGGCTCTACAAATGCCAAGATTGTCAGACGATCAACTGCGCCGAGTGCTCCTTCGATTTCCACCGTGAACATGCCGTCGACAAACTGCTCGGCATCGAACTCGACAAATTGGAGAAGGAAAACGGCGCGAAATACAGCGCCATTCTCGGAGGGCTGCACGGCAATCTGCAACATGTTCAGCAGAATGTGAACGACGCCGTGATGATGGTATTGGGCGCCGGCAAGCAGCGTTTGGCGCGCATGAGGGCCTGCTCACGATACGCCGATGCGCAGAATATCGTTTCGATCGTCGACAGGGCCACCAACGATTTCGAGAAGCATTGCGAGGTCTACATTCCGGTTGCTCGCGAATTGGCCACCCAACTGAGGGAACTCGGCGAGGAATTGTTGAAGGAGGAAGGAGAAGAAGAATCCTCCGGAATTTCCGATTAGAATCGACATATTCTAAATTGTTATTTGTTATGTTGATTGTTGAATTAAACACATGTCCCCGGCTTTCAATAAAAGTTTAAAACTAAAACTGGTGAAAAAGAATATAAAATTCAATGAATGAATCGAACAACCTATTTTGGCGTGTAATATCTATCCGTGCCTCTTATTCTCGTCAATTTCGTCCTTTTTCTTTGCAGCTTTGGATACAATTCAGATTAACTCCATCTTTTCAGGAGATCGACGATGCTGCGGCAACTTCGAGCCGCGCGACAATTTCGAGAAGCGCCATGAGATCTACGTCCCGGTTGCTCGCGAATTGGCGCCTCATTTGACGGAACTCGGTGAGGAACTGTTGAATGAGGGCGAAAAAGAAAAAGAACGGTAAGTAGTCATTTCCAACCAAAATTGGGTTCTTTCGCATTTTCGGGGTTTAGAGTTTTTTGTTTTTAGCAAAAAAATTTTTAGGTTTGGGATAGTTTTTCTAGTGTAAATATAATTACATATTACTAAAAACGCTATTAAAACACTGTCTATGAACTTACTAGGCCATTCTAGACTTCTATAAAAAGTTGCCCCCGGAAATGCGAAAGAACCCAGAATTGAAGCTATTGTATGTACATATTTTTGCGTTTTGCACGCTGAATAAAAGTTGTTTTCATTTTTTGCGACATATAATATATAATGACCTATAATGGATGTGAGTTGCTATCAGAACATCGAAACTCATGGTGCCGATTTCAGAATGCCGATTTTTTGCATAGTATTTGGGTTTTTCGGGCCGAATTCTTTTCTTAACATTCCAGAATCGCTTTGTAACATAATATGAAGAATTTTAATAGTTTTTTTGCTATAATTTAACTATATTTCAAGTAGAAAAACGTTAAAAAATGTCTTAGTTGAAATTTTTGACGAAAATGAGCCATTTTGGACCGCAAAATCTGCAACTTTTGTCGAAACGAAACCATTTTGGCCCGCAAATAATTTTGTATTCGTATATAGGAATTGTAAAGTGCATTGAAAAATAGTAAAAAAAGTTGCAAAACATTTGATCTTTTTCTATTAGAAAAATTGGCTTCTTAGAAAAAAAGGGTTCACGCCGATGTTGTAGAAGGAGCGTAAATTTCGGCATTATGGAATTGCGACATTATGAAAATTCGGCATTTGAAAATAACCACTCTATGGTAGTTTTTTTAAAAAGAAACACATGCCCCTCTTGCTTTAGAGTAATCAACGCGCTGAGGGCAACGAACCGCCCGAAAAAACGTGCCGGCAGCCAGGTGTTTCAACTAGCAATACACACACATGGTGTCATTCCGAGGTTCCGCACCTTTTGTAAGCCCCAAATGGATCCGGCAATCGATTATTTTTCGAATGTATATTTCGATATTGTGTTGATCTACCATTGCGTCGGGCCGCTGACGTTCCTTTTCAACCTGTGCGGTATCTGGGTAGTGTGGACGAAATCAGAGAAGAATCTTGGGGCCTATAAATATCACCTCGTGTTTCATATGGTCGGTCATTACCAGACCAGGCTTGGCTTTGGCTTAGCTTAAGCTTGGCAAGCTTGGCTTACAAGGGAACCACCTAAGGTCGAGGTGGCGTTTCGTTATGGGACCAGGGACGTAGCGTAATACCGGCCCCGGGGGCCCGGCCCCCCGAAATCGGCCGGTATTTTGTGTAGAATTTTTTGCTGATTCGGAACCCGCTTTCAATTTTTGCTAAATAACCCAATTTAAAAAGTTATAGCGATTTTAAGGTCATATTTGAGCCCGCGGGAAGTCATCTGTCACGATGCCCAACTTTTCTATTTTAATAGGACAGTCGATTTTTAAAAGACTATTTTGTAGAGAATTTTTTCTGATTCGATTGGTATATTTCATTAGTGCGCTACTACCTATCGACGATCACTTACAAAATGGAAATGGAAAGGTGTGAAATAGGCAGTTTTTCACCATTTCCCATACAAAAAACGGAGTCCATACCAAGTATCGTCGATTTTTTCAATTTTCAACAATTTTGAGTTAAATAGTTCATTCGATAGAGAAAATTTTTCTGATTACGATGGCGATATTTGTTTTTGAGGAACCGGCCGGGAAAGGCAAGATAAATGACTTTGAAGTTCAAAAATTTGGTGAAAAATGGCACTTTGAAACGCTATAACTTTTTAAATTTGGCTATTTAGCAAAAAAATGAAAGCGGGTTCGGAATCAGCAAAAAATTCTGCACAAAATCAGCTGGGTTCCATAACGAAACGCCACCTTGACCTTACTAGGGAATGTTTTCGGGCGGACATCGGACCCAGCTATGTGAGTATGTGCATCTTGTAGAGCTCGACGAGACGAATCGATTGATGTAACTTTTAGCTGCGGATACCTCTTTTTAATAAAGTTACAGCCGTTTAAAGTTCTTCGCGATACCTTCATAAGCCCTCCCCACACCCCAATCGCCGTGCTCTGGTAGTCTAGTGGGTTAGTGGTCGGCGTGTGGGGATGGTACCGGGGGTACGGATCCGCTCACGATTTTTATTTTTTGCTTTTTGGTCGAAAGCTTCTATTTTGCATCCCGAAGGACTACATTAACTTTTTTTTCAATTTGCTAATCATATCATACCAGCGGGGGAGGAGCCGCTTCGCGACTCTCCCCCGCTGGACCCCGTCTAGGCTCTATGAATCGAGCGCCCTTCCACATAAAGTTACCCTGAAGAAGGAAAACGACCTCTCATGCAAACTTCTTTGTATTGGTATGCGGCACACGCTTGAACTGCTAGTCTCGTTATTAGGGCTGCGGCGCATGTTTGATCGGCTAGGTCGAGACCTCATCCTGCCAACCCAAGCTTGAGGGATTAGCTTCCTTTTTTGGCCTGCGGCGCCAGCTTGAGCGGTTTGCTTCAAGATAAAGCCTGCGGCGCTAGCTTGTGCGGCTAGCTTCGTTCTAAAGCCTGCGGCGCTAGATTGTGCGGCTAGCTTCGTTCTAAATCCTGCGGCGCTAGCTTGTGCGGCTAGCTTCGTTCTAAAGCCTGCGGCGCTAGATTGTGCGGCTAGCTTCGTTCTAAATCCTGCGGCGCTAGCTTGTGCGGCTAGCTTCGTTCTAAATCCTGCGGCGCTAGCTTGTGCGGCTAGCTTCGTTCTAAAGCCTGCGGCGCTAGATTGTGCGGCTAGCTTCGTTCTAAAGCCTGCGGCGCTAGATTGTGCGGCTAGCTTCGTTCTAAAGCCTGCGGCGCTAGATTGTGCGGCTAGCTTCGTTCTAAATCCTGCGGCGCTAGATTGTGCGGCTAGCTTCGTTCTAAATCCTGCGGCGGAAGCTTGAGCGGTTACCTCCTTCTTTAAGCCTGCGGCGCTAGCTTGTGCGGCTAGCTTCGTTTTAAAGCCTGCCGCGCTAGCTAGTGCGGCTAGCTTCGTTCGAAAGCCTGCGGCGCTAGTTTGAGAGGGCAGCTTCATAATCTGTCCCTACATGGAAATCTACTCCGAAGCGCACTTTCCGAGCAAAAAGCAAAACAACTACGTTATCCGAAGATCGAACCTCCGATGGTTGGATTAGCACGGCAAAGCGCTAACCACTACACCATGCAATGCTTGGCAGCACGCGCCAAAAACCCCTTTTGGGCATTGCCCGGGGCAGGGGAAGTAAAAGCATCGAGAGACAGATCCAAAGAGACGACCAAACTCGCGTGTGCAACTGGCAAGAATGAGGAAATTTGTATTTTTTCACATTATGCAAATTAGCCCGCCCGGACCCCCAAAAATCAATAAAACCGGCCTAAACTTTGTAAACTTGTATTTTATCGGGATTCTGAAAACGCCATCGGAAAGAGGAGGGTCGATTCCCCCGGTTGACGGAGAATTAGGGCATTTTGGACACGGGAAGGGCCTCAAATCTGACCTCGAAACTGACCCCCGCACACACACACAGACAAAGATACGCGACCAAATTATATAAGGTAGGATCCCTATTAAATAAACATAAGCGGAACACAGGATTTTTCTAGCTATAGTCATCAACCTTGGTGTGGGTGAAACTTGCGAAAAAACCAATGAATACCGTCACCAACTTCTTTGGTGCGGGTGCTGGAGATAAAAAATTGAAAAAAAGTTAATGTAGTCCTTCGGGATGCAAAATGGAAGCTTTCGACCAAAAAGCAAAAAATAAAAATCGCGAGCGGATCCGTACCCTCGGTGCCATCCCCACACGCCAACCACTAACCCACTAGACTACCAGAGCACGGCGATTGGGGTGTGGGGAGGGCTTATGAAGGTATCGCGAAAAACTTTAACCGGCTGTAACTTTATTAAAAAGAGGTATCCGCAGCTAAAAGTTACATCAATCGATTCGTCTCGTCGAGCTCTACAAGATGCACATACTCACATAGCTGGGTCCGATGTCCGCCCGAAAACATTCCCTAGTTAGGTGGTTCCCTTGTTAGGCTTCGGCGCTGTAATAGTACGCCGCTTTACGGTTTTGGGATATCCTACTATCCTACTATATATAAAAAAAATAGTGTCTGTGTGTGTGCCACTTTGCATCCACTTCCGTCTGTCTGTCCGGAGGATATCTCGATAGGGGTTGAATTTTAAGGCACGTATAATACGTCATTAGGTGCGCAACGGTCTTGAGATGACTGCACACATATCAGATTTTACAAAATTGCTGTTTTCGACATTAAATTTAAGTTTTTGTAAAAAGTTCTTTGTTAGGAATAATTAGCATAGACCGGAAGTGGGGAGACGACTATATAAAGTGGCCGAAGGTCGTTTTTCATTTTTTTTTGGCATCCCAATTTAGGACAATTATGCAAAGTGAAGGATAAAAAAGGGTCAGACGGGGCCGGGGTTGTCCGTAAAAAAGAAAGCTACACTTTCAGTTTGTGGCCCTGGTTTGGGACCTGACGATGTGTTTCCTGGTATGCCCTCGTATCCTAACGCCGTATTGTGGCGGAAGTACGCATGGGCTATTGACTACGCTTGGGGTTGAGACGTACTATCAACAGGTAAGGAAAGAGAGGGAAAGAGAGAGAGAGAGAGGGAGAGAGAGAGAGAGAGGGAGAGACGGAGAGAGAGAGAGAGAGGAGAGAGAGAGAGTGAGAGAGAGAGAGGCGAGAGATGACCCTTTAGCTTTGCACGTTTGCTTGGCTCGATGTGGTGCTGTCGACGTGCGTCCAACTTGCCTGGTACCGCGCGAATACCGTAATGATCCCCGGGTCGCGCTTTAAACTCGAGAACCGCGGCTTTTTCCTGGCGATGAGCGTCGTGTACCTGTTGCCGATGTGCTCGGGAATCACGGCGGGCATCGTCGCGGAGACGCAATATCCGGGCGGGCGTGCGGCGAAGGATATTATAAAGGTAAGCCGATTTTTTAATAATTAGTTTTCAAACTTTCTCGTTTTTTAGCTCCTTTTTAATAAAATCATGTAAAATTGGTTGATAACCTTTTAAATTAAATTTTCTAATTTTTTGTAACTCAATTTAACCCAGATACGTTTAGGTAAATCCCCAATTCCTAACACTTCACGAGCCGACCTCCTACAACACTGCCTTCATCATGGATTTCAAAAAACCGTGGAGTCTAATAAGCGGCGCCATGCTTCTCGTCAAGTTCAACTTCCATACTGCTCTGATAATTATCCCATGCGTATCCATGTCCGTTCAAATATCCTCCAAATTGATTTCTATTCGACAAGCCGAAAACATCCGGCACTTTTTGACGGGTATCATGCTGCAGGTTAGGATCAGGTTTAATTAGCCAAAAAAACAGGCCAAAATCTCGACAGCCAAAATCCCGAAACCCAGTCATAGTCATAATTCTGCCAGAGCAAAATCCCGACAGGTCAAAATACCGACAAAGAAGGTTTCGAAAGTCAAAATCGCCTTAACCCAAAATCCCGACAAGAAAAATTGGTCTGTCGAGATTTTGGCTGGAATTTCGGATGTAGAGCTTCATTGAGTAATAGAGTCAGAGCTGTCAAGTACTAAACCTGGCCTGTCCCTTTAATAGAGAGAGAGAAAAATAGAGTGAGAGAAACTGAGAGAGTGAGAAAGAGCGAGAGAGAGCGACAAATTTCATATTTCCATTTAGATAGCCCCAACAATGCTTTGCTATGTCCTTCCGCTAACCTGGATGCTCTCCGCGATAATGTTCAACATATGGGTTCCCCTGAATCAGGGTAAATTTCCACTAGATTACAGTGGAAACGGCAACTTTCAGTATTCTCAGACGTGGCTTGTATCGGGATGGCATGCCAGAGCACAGCCTGCATCAGTTCGGCTATTTTCCTGAACCCTGGCTCGCGGAATTACGTCAATGCGGCCTGGCAGCGGATCGGTAATTTTTGGAAACACAAATTGATTTAATTTATTAACCATTTGCTTATGCTTTAACGAGATCCTTTATTTTTATGTTGTTTTAGTGAAGCGGAAAGTCGTGGAAAAGGCGCCGAGAATCGTGACGATCACCGAATTCGGCAGTCCGCATCGAGATACCCCGGATCTGGCGGTGCACCATCATTAAAGGGGTTGGGAAGCGTGAGGATCGACCCCTTCTATCGCCTGGACCTCGACAGCTGCGATGCGTTTTAAAGGGACGGGGACACAGCCCATGCCCATAAAAATTGTCACTTGGACCGAATTCTAGCCATAATACCGACAGCCAAAACATAAAAAGGGCCAAAATGCCGACGCCGAAAATCCCGAAACCCGAAATACCGACAGCCAAATCAAATATATTCTCTACCCTAGGTTAAATTCTACTTCTAAGCGGTACTATTTTTATGTCGGTATTTGACCGGTCGGGATTTTGACCGTCGGTATTTTGGGCGTCGAGAGGCTTGTGTTTCGGGATTATGGTTGTCGGTATTTTCGCACTTTTGCCTAGCGAACAGCGGAACTTTTCCTTCGTTTTTCCCATCAGATTTTATTTTTGCATTACCGATGCGTCGCTGTCAAGATCTAGTCGACTAGTGGTGGTAAACCATCGCAGTTTCTGTTGCTTAAATTTACAAATTTAAATGCAAAAATTATCACATATTGGGGCTAATAAACTCGCTATTCTTGAGCAAAAAAACGTAAAAGAATCGCAAGGCAAAGCACTGATTGACATTACTGCACCTTTAATTTTGCTCACTTGTTGAACCTTGGCGTCAGCAACAATTATTATTGAAGCGACAGAGAGACAGACAAAGAAATACGCTCGGCGGCAGGTGGTCTAGTGAGACGGGAAATACATGCACAGCTGGACGGTCAATCCTGAAGTTGCTCAATTGTCTATAGTCACGAATGGACCCGAAAATTGATTATTTCGCGAATCCCTACTTTAACATTACCCTAATCTACCATTACCTTGGAATCGTGACGTTTATTTTTAATCTCTGCGGTATCTGGGTGGTGTGGACAAAATCGGAGAAGAGTCTCGGGGCATACAAGTATCATCTTGTTTTTCATATGGTAGGTCAGAAAGCCGAGCTTCAAAAACTTAAGCTCACCTTAAGTTAAGCCAAAGCCAAGCCTAAGCCTCGCCTGAGCCACGCCTAAGCCAAGCCGAAGTCAAGCCTAAACCAAGCCTAAGCCAAGCCTAAACCAAGCCTAAGCCAAGCCTCAGCCAAGCCTAAGCCCAGTCCAAGCCAAGCCTACGCCAACCCTAAGCCATGCCGACCAATAAAATAACTTTTGGTGCAGTTTGTAGCCCTCGTGTGGGACCTGACGATCTGCTTCCTGATATGCCCGCGCATTATCACGCCGTATTGTGGCGGAACGACGAACGGATTTTTGACGTGGGTTGGGGTGCGGACGTACTACCAGCAGGTAGGCAGAGAGAGAGAGAGAGAGCGTGAGAGAGAAAGCGTGAGAGAGAGGTACTTACAGCTGTACAACTTCGCCTGGCTCGACGCCGTGCTCTCAAGCTGCGTCCAGCTTGCCTGGTACCGGGCGAATACGGTACTCATGACCGGGTCACGCTATAAAATGGAACCCCGGGCATTCCTGTTCTTCATGGGTATCGTCTATTTCTTGCCGATCATAACCGGCATCGCCACCGGTATGGTGGCTGAAGCCGATTTTCCCGGCTGGCTGACGGCGACGAATATCATTGATGTAAGCAATGTGAATTTTTGTCTTTCGTTTCTTGCTCTCTCTGTCTCTCTCCCGCTCTCTTTTCGTCTCGCTCTTTTTCTCACTCTCACTCTCGCCGGTTTTTACATAGCGTAATTGGTTGGCAGTTCGCCAATATTTTTTTTGCCTTTGCGTTTGCCAAATAATTTTTTCAGGCCAACCCCCAATTCCTAGCCCTACAAGAGCCGACTTCCTATAACACAGCCTACATCATGGATTTCAACAAACCGTGGAGTCTGACCACCGGGGTCATGCTGCTCGTCAAATTTAATATTTACACAACACTGATGATTATCCCATGCGTGTCTATGTCGATTCAAATATCCTCAAAATTAATCTCAATTCGGCAGGCTGAGAATATACGCCGATTTCTGACGGGAGTAATGCTACAGGTGGGCTGGAAAATATTTCTGAAAAATCAAAGCGTCTGAAAGATAGACAAAGCGAGACGGAGAGAGAGAGAGAGGGAGAGAGATAGAGAGAGGGAGAGAGAGAGCGAGAGAGAGAAGCGAGAGAGCGAGTGATAAAGTGGCAGTCAGTGAGTCAGACGGAATGACAGAGCACGGAAGGGAGTGAGAGAGCATGAGAAAGAGCGCGTGCCAAAGAGAGATGGATAGTGCGATATAGTGAGAGACAGAGAGAGACAGAGAGAGAGAGAGAGAGAGAGAGAGAGAGAGAGAAGAAAATATACGCTGTGCTCATCTAACCTTTACCTTTAAGATAGCCCCAACGATGCTCTGTTATGTCCTACCCTTAGCTTGGATGCTATCAGCGATCATGTTCAACATCTGGGTCCCCCTGAATCAGGGTAAATCTCCATTGATTACGGTAGAAAGGTCAACTTTTAGTTTTCTCAGACGTGGCTTGTCTCGGGATGGCCTGCCAGAGCACAGCCTGCATCAGCTCCGCCATTTTTCTGCACTCCGGCTCGCGAAATTACGTGAAAACGGCCTGGCAACGGCTAGTTAAAAGTTTGACGGATTTTGGGGTGTAAAGACATGTTAATTTAGTGCATCGTCAAGAGGGGGAGAGGCGGGTGCGTATCCTGACCATCACGGAATTTGGCAGTACGCACCGCAATCCCTGAATAGCATAACAATTTCGAAAAAAGGAGGCTTTTTATGGAACCATGGCACAGATTTTTGGATTTCCGTCTTAAATGCCGACAAGCTAAAACACCGACACGGACGTGTAAAACACATCCTATTTTGAAATGTCTCTTTTGAAATTTCATTGTCGGGTTTTCGGCCGTGCTCCTTTGGGCTGTCGGCATATTGGCGACGTATAATATTTCCGTCTGGTCGTCGGCATTTTGATTGTCAATATTTTGACTGTCTGCACTATAGATGTCGGCATTTTTTTGTTTTCTTGGCATTTTTGCAGCCCGGCCGCCACGAGCGTCTCTTTCTCTCTATCTCTCTCTCTTTCTTTCTCTCTTTCTCTCTCTCCTCTCTCTCTCCCGCTCTCTCTCGCTCTCTCTGTCTTTCTTTCTCTCACTCTCGCGTTAATTTTATTATGATTTATCTTCTTTGTGAAGCCACTGAAACGTTGAGGTGATGAGATACAGTTACTGTAGCCTTCTTTTTCCGCACGACTTCTGGCCGTCGAAGTACTGTAATTACAAATAAAAACTATCACCATAAAAAGCCAAAGTTTGCAAGCGCCTACCACGATTAATTTTCTTCTTCAAAAATTCACGCGAACCCGTGTTGAGGAGCAGGGCGGAAAATACGCACGCCGGGCTCTGGCACACCAATAGCAAGAAGCAGATGTCGTTCAGCACTAGGATTTCGTTTGAAAAGGACCGGTAATGCATTAATAGGCAGTTTTTGGCCGCCTTTCGCTCTGGATTTGCATCTCAAAAACATCCAAAACCCCACCTTGATTCAGCGCTAAAAATATACTAAACATGTAGGTGATGATGCAAAAACTCATCGGTAATAGATAGAACACGAAAGTGGGCGCAACCTAGGAAAACTAAGCATAATTTTTAATTTTACAGAAAATTCTACCATTCGAAAAAAAAACGCTTGCGACGGTACTAGTCTGTCTGTTAGCGGGGAGGGAGATTTTTGCCGCACATTCCAAAATTTTCGAAAATTTTGTAAGTTTTTATGCGCTTTTTATATCTGAAAACTCTGTAAAATGCTTTCAATTCGTTTATATTTTGTCATAGAGCCGTACGCGGTTACCGAGAAAAATTTGTTTTTCCCTGCTAACCCCCCTCCCCCACCGCTAACAGACCAGTACCAAAAAATTCGGCACAGTTTAGGCTAGGATTGGGAGAAAATCCGGCGAATTAAATCAATAAAACCTCACCTGCAGCGTAACACCCTTGAGGTATCGCTTGATATCCTGCGCTTTGTTGACGGAGATCAGCTTTGATGTGATTTGGAGCACCATGGAGTTGAGGTAGAAGGTGACGAAGAAACAGTTGATGCCGAAACGGGTGAACATCACCGTCGTGTTGACGATCGTCCACGGCAGGCGCGAGTCCGCGTACATTAGGCGCCAAATGACGTCAGGCTCGCGGAGGCTTGGGTATTCGGGGTGTTGCTGGAAATGAGGGTTTCTCTTTCTTGCTTCTCTCTCACTGTCTCTCTCTCTCTCAATTTAGGTTTTTCGCTTTCTCGCTTCCTCTCACTATCTCCGTCTATAATTAGCTAGCGAGCTAGACTCTGAATCTCTAACTCTCTCCCCCTCTCTCCTCTCTCATACTCGTTCTCTCTCACATTCTCGCATTCACGCTCTCTCGCCCCTCTCCCCATCTCTCGCAGACAGACTCTCTCGCTCGCTCTCTCTATCGCTCGCTCTCTCTCTCTATTTCTCTCTCTTGCTCTCTCTCTCTCACTCTCTTGCCTACCATTGCAAATTTCCGAGCAGAAGCCGCCAAGTCGGTTTCGAGTCCCATCCCAATCTGCCCTATCAGCCCATAGCCAACGATAAAGCAGTAGTAGCCGACGATAAAATAGTTGAACGTCCGGGTGCTAAGCCGGAAACGATCCCAAGGCATCAGCACGGCATTTGCTCTATAGCCGATCAGCTGAACGCAGGAACAGAAGAGCATGTCGATTAGAATGAAGCCGAGCACCTGCAAGAGGTTCGATGAGAGGGAGAGGGAGAGAGGGAGAGAAAGAGAAGGAGAGAGAGAGACAAAGTGAGTGAGTTAGTGATTGAATGATTCAGTGATTGGGTGAGTGACATAGAAAAGATAGAGAAAGAGTGCGAGAGATAGTGAGAACAACCTGCTGACTCCAGATTGTGAGCAGCCCGTAATCCTGCGCAACGCCGTGAAACGATGCCATATAATAAGGCGAGCGCATGGTTGGGCAAAGCACGAAGCACATCACTACGTCCCAAAGTAGGGTGATCGCCTAAACAATAAACTTTAGGTGATAAGATGTGCCTATACAGAGTGTCCTCAAAAAAATCCCCCCGGCCCCCCTAGCCGGCCGCAGACATATCCGCTTTTTACGATTTTGGTATCTATCGAAAGGTCTTGGAAAGTTGAGTCCGGCACGTCTCTCATTGTCGAATTTATCAATTTTTTAAGCACTTACTAATATTTTTGCGAACCGGCGGACTTTCTGATGTTTTTCTGACCAAATGGTTTTTACAAAAATCACTTTTAAGAATTTTTCCTGGCAGCCCAACGACAGCTTTTTGAAAGCCGTTTGCGAAAACACTCGGCAGGCGCCTAAACCTGTTAAATTATGTTTTTGACAAAAAAAACAGTCCCGTTTTTACTCAACGATGCCGAAAGTCGAGCAAAAAAAAATTCCGAAATGTGCTGAACTCGCTTTTTCGAGAGCCTTCGATAGATCCGAAATCGCTAAAATCGGATACTTTTGCGATCGGCTAGCGGGGGGGGGAATGATTTTTTGGAAGACTCGCTGGTGTTTTTCGTAAATCTGGATCAATAAGTGCGTCAAAAAAATTTAGAAAAAATAAAATTTGAGATTCTGTATCATTTTTTACCAAAAAAACCTATCATTTTTCAGAATACTTATGAATAATTTTGCCAATTCAAACCATATGCGTGGTGAGGTGGTACTTATACTCGTCGACGGATTTGTCCGTCGTCGTCCAGATGACGTACAGCCCAAATACATTGACGGTCAGTGTGATAGGTCCGATGGCGTGGTAGATGGGGCGGGCGGTGAAATAGGGATTGGCAAATATATCTGGCGTTGTGGACATTACATCGCCTCCAAATTACCGTCGTTGAAATAGTGGAATCACGGAATACACCCAATCCCTTCATATCAGATTTGTGACACGTTTTTCACCTGCTAGCCCCCCCGGGGACACCTGGCAGAGCGGGCTCCCTTCTGGGGGCTAGCAGAGATCTTTTGAGACGGGCTAATTGCGCAGGTTATTTTTAAAGTGCTTAAATACATCATTCCGAAATCTCAGAATTTCGAAATTCACAATGCCGAAGTTTCATAATGCCGAAATCCATAATCCAGCATTGATATTCAAGCAAATCGAAAATTTTCCAACGCCGAAAATTTCATATGGTCGATGTTTCCAACATCCAGAAATATCAGAATGCCGACATTGCATTATTTCGAAGCATCATGTTGCCGAAATTCAAAATCTCGACATGCGTGATGTCGAAAATCTAAAATATCGAAATTTACATAAAAAACCTGGAGTTGTGCGTAGCTCTCCAAACCGAAGTATTTCGACACCGTCAAAATTTTATAATGTCGAAATTCGCTCGTAACCGGCGAGATTGAAATTCCGAAATTTCAGAATGTCGAAATTTACATTAAAAAATCACCCCGGGAAAAGCCCCAAATACTATGAAAAATGTTCGACAAGGTGAGCTAGCAAAGACCATTCAGCAGGTGAGACAGCAGGCTAGCGGCGCGAAAATTGTTACACAACCAAAGCGGGCACAATTTATTTATCCGTACAAATGGCATAAAACTAAATAATAATCATCATCATGAACAATATCGATCGATTCTCATAGCGTTTTTTAAGATGGTCGCCGCGTAGTCCGACGTCATTTTACTGGCAGCGGAGCTTGGCGAACTCTTTTTCGATCTGAAATAAGGTCTTGTGGTTGCTGGTCTCTTCTCTTCCGCTGATTCAGTTAAATCAGCCATTTTTAAATATGCATACCTGCTCCCTGGCCTCCGGGCTAATGTCATCCTCGACCCCGAGGTACTCGCGCATTTTGGCCGGCGTTTTCCCCTAAAAACAAAGGGACGATAAGGGCGCGGGTAAAAATTAACTAAAGGAAACTCAGACCAGCTATTATTTTAAGAATCCTTAGCAGTTTTTGACGTAAAAAAGATTATTTGACCGTATTATAACTAACTATTCATACCCGAAGCTCGCTGCTCATGCGCAGCACAATTTTGTCGAGCAGCTGGGCGGCGCCCAAGTAGTTGGCCGTCTGAAAAACGCCCAAAATTTGTAGGTTCTTGCGCGTTATCGGGGGAGTTAAGTCCCGAGAGGCATAAGTATTTTGGTCGTTACCATACTCATTATCTGAATGCCTTTTTTAAAGCGATAAACCATTTAAGCAGCTGCGAAAAAAACAAAAAATATCAAAAATTTTGGATTTGTGGAAATACAGCCTTTTTGGGCCGAAAAAGCGCTTTCTTTTAGGTTTAATTAACTCTCAGGAAAAGCAAAACGTGCCGAAGCACTTTGTTTTTATTTATATAACCAGAAATTTAATTTAGGCCTAAGGAAAAGTGGGTTACTCGTGGAGATATTAAAAAGCTAGAGAAGGTATAAAAATACGTAAAACACCTACATCAGCGAGCACAAACAGCTCGGCCGGGGGGAGGCCGACGAATTTGTGCAGCCAATCGACCTAGAAATCTCCACTATCAGCTAATTCGAAATTTTACTACCGTCGTCCAGCAGCCATCGCGCAGTTGGCGCCCGAACAGGATCACCTAGAAAACGCGGGCCTCAAAATTGAAAGGAACATTTTTAGAACAGTTAAGTCCTTAATCATTTTTGTCACAACGATTTCAAAAATCTCCTACATTGCTCAGCGCCTCCGCGTTCAGTCGCACCGGAATCGGCACCGTCGGGCACTCGGAGTTCACCAGGTCCAGGTCTGAAAATACGGCTCACAAGCACGGTCTTGATCGGTGATTAGACGACAACCTTGCACTTATTACCTGCAGAAATACGATATTTTTTTATTTTACAGTTTAACTAACTTTACTATCGTCGTCGCCTTGGAAATGAACTTCAGCAAAAGGTACCGTGCAAACCGCTTTGTATAGCGTATTTACTTAGCTCTCTTACACAGTTTTTGAGGTAAGAGTTTATTTTACCCCCCCACAGCCGAAGGGTCTCAAAGTTATCGGTATTTTCGCTTATTTTGTCGGGATTTTTGCAACGCCATTCGATAGAGCTTCAAAAAATATACTAAGAGATTTAATTTGAGCCTACAATAATGTAAAATAAAAAAGTTACAGCCAAAAACTTCCGGCTGGGGGGGGTAAAGTAAACCGTAGCCGTTTTTGAGCATAGAAAGTTATCAAAACTTGTCAAAAAATTATACTTTTCCAAAAACCCCACCTTGAATGATGTTGGAGACGGTGCTGAGGAATTCGACGTCGCTGCGCGCAATGTAGTGCTGCGTGCCGTCCGGGGTTGTCAGCGTCATCTAAATATCTCTGTTATTCTCCTTTGGGTAATCAAGTGTAAAGCCTTTCCGTACCCGACTCCCCGGCGACGGCGCGATCCCGGTGGCCTGGAGGCTGGGCATTGAAACGGCCGTCTGGAAAAGGCTTGTAGAAAGAGGTATAGTCTCCCGGATGATCTCAAAGACCCAAAAACCCCACATAGAGATGCGGCTGCACATCGGGCTGAGGCTCCATTTTCTGAGAAAGGGGCAGAATATCTGAAATTTAGCTTCCAAAAAAACCGGAAAAGCCGCACATGATATGCAACGTCGCGTATCCCAAGTGGTCGGATTCAAACCAGATTTCACCCGTGCTAAAAGAATATTCAGGCTTCAGCCCATCTTCGCGGCAAGATAACCACATCCTCACGGCTTCAAGGCTTGTTCACTAATCAAATCAAGAAAGCATTTCCGGTCAGAAACCACCCGTTGCTCGAATACTCGAAGAAGGCACGTAAGAAAACAACTTGACCTAAGAGATTTGACCACGGCGAACATTTTGAGATACTCCACGCATTAATGGGACGCATGGCTAGAAGGCAAGGGCTGGGGGGGGTAAAGTAAACTCGGTAATAGTCTAGAAAACTCCCCATGCCGGCACCAACTTTTGTATCTCGGCCCCCTTTTGTGCTAGCGAGCTCTAATGTATACCAAAATGTTCGCCGTAGGCTAATTAGTAAGACTACATTGCAGTTCAGTCGAAAAAGTAGCGAAAAATAATAATAACGAAGGTTGAAAAGTTGAAAAGTCGGCTGGGGGGGGGGGCGGGGTTTCCTAGACTTGAGCCGTAAACTCTTACCACGAAACCGAGCGGATTCGCCACGTACCTCTAGTCATTGCGTGTGTGGATAAATGGTGTGAAGATTTGGTGTGCTTTTGCACGTATGTTGGTGGTGCTGTCTCTTGTGTGCTGGCTGCGACTCCAAAGAACATTTATTCGACCACAGGCGCCCAATTAACAAAACCGCGTAGTTTTTTTACAAAGACAAGTGAACGATAAGGAAATGGGTAAGGTGGTGGCTTGACGACTTTCAGTTGCAGCTGGCCATATCCTGCAGCTGATCGAATTGGTACTCCGAGCACGGCGGCATGTTCAGCGGGGCAAAGGCGCGGCCGCCCACCTAGAAAATGACGGTGCGAAAATGAGGTACGAAGCTACATGAGCCTGGATGTCGTTGACCGCCTGTCCCATCGTGGCCATGTTGAAGACGGGCGCCTGTGGCTGCTGAACTTGCTGCGCAGCAGCCATGGCGGCGGCCTCAGCTTCTTGGATATCGGCAGTCACGGCCGAGTCGACGACGTTTGGCTGGTAGTTGCCAAAGTGGTAATTCGAAGTGGCGTCGCGGGCCTTGAAAAGAAAGAATGTCAACCTATTTTAGATAACTACCGCTTGCTGGTAGTAGGCGGGCACCATGCCGGTGTGGTACGCAGCGATCATGTCATTCGGGACACCACCGACGTACGTCGACATGCCGAGGGCCGGGCGGAAAGCAGGGCGAGCCGGGACAGCGTGCTGCTGCGGTGGCGGGGCGGCAAACTGTACCTTCTGGTTGGCTTGGCCCTGAAAATTGACGTTGCCAGTAGATACTGCATTAATTACGCGATTCTCCTGCTCGGCAATGACGGGCTGCTGAGCGGCTTGAGCACGGGCCATTTGAGCCGACGGAAGCTGGGTGGTCTCCATGGTCGACTGGGCGGAAGGGGTGGCCACGGGCCCAGTGATGAGAGGCTGCTGACGCTCGCCGGGCGGAGCATAAACTAATTCCACAATTTTAGGCAAAAAAACTCTTGCTTACGCGACTTCTTCGGGCCGACGGGGGCGGCAGTCGGGGCGCGGGCATAGTTCTCCTCCAGCTGCTGGAAGGCGTACGCCGATGGCTCGTAGGCGAACAGGGCCGGCTCGCGCTTGATGGGCACATTCTGCTGCTGCTGCTCCACCGGCCTGGCAGCAACCGGAGTGACGGCGGGGCTGTACTGCTTGTACGGGCAGTTCGCGTCGTCGTGCGGATGGTCCGGCTAAAATCTACTTTTAGAAAGCGACCAGGGTTGAAAAGCCGCTTCGCGACTTTTCAACCCTGGCCCCGTCTCGGACCCCATACTATTCTGCCCTTTGCATAATTGTCCTCCATTCAGAAGACAAAAAAAAATGAAAAACAACCCTTTCTGCCTCTTTATATAGGCGACGGCCCACTTCCGGTCTATGCTAATTCTTCCTAACAAAGAGGTTTTTACAAAACCCTAAATTTAATAGCGACAATGGCTAATTTTTAAAATTCTGATATGTGTGCAGCCATCCCTAGACCATTTCGCACCTAATGACGTATCATACGTAGCCTAATACCCGTCCCTTCCTGAGATATCCTCCGGACAGACAGACGGAAGTGGATGCAAAGTGGCACACACACACAAACACACACACACCGACACTATTTTTTTATATATAGTAGGATTATTGAATGAAGCTGATCAGCAACAATACCCACAACGGACTGCGGGTACGGGGTGGGAAGGTGCTGGGTGGCGGGCGTGGGCGGAGGGGCCATCATCGGCTGGTTGTAGTCGAGGTAGTAGGCGGCGGGGAGCACGGCGCCACGGGCGTACGACGAGTAGACAGGGGTCGGCTCGACGGCCGGTTTTGGCGGCTGGGGTGCCGGTTGCTGTTGCTGAAGCTTCGACGGGGCCACGGGGATGGCCGTCTTAGGCACGGGGCTCGGGGCGGGCGCCTGAGAAATATGAATTTTGTTTTAGCAAGACGATATCATTGAATGGCCCTGAATACTCACCTCCTCGACGGCGTTCAGCTGGGCGGCCTGCTGCGCGTACATGCCGGGGCAGTAGCTCGACGGGATGTAGCGGGCAGACATCGTCGGCTCGAGTGTCGAATGATTTTGTTGGTAAAGGTTCGTTTTCTTTTATACTCGGGGAGCGGCAAGTTCACTTCCGGACATTCTATTCGCATATGCAAGCTTCTTTATGCTCAAGTAATTGCTAATACCAGATTCAAAATTATATCTGCCAATTTGGCTTGCATCTGAAGTTTCCTGTGGCTTGACTTTCGTGTACTTGAGGTTTTATACTTGATCTTCCATCAAAATTTACTTTATTTCGGCAGCTTTAAAAACAAGTTAAAATTTGACAGGCTAGAAAGTATAGATCAGGGGCGTGAGGAGGGGTGGCTGGGGAGTGCGATCGCAGAGAAAACGAAAATAGCCCAGCGATTTGCACATAAGAGGGTGAGGGTTCTACCAAAAAACAGTAAAGCAACGACAGTGAAAGTAGCTGAAAAAAATCGAGACTATGACCAAAAATAGTGACTGGCTATTCGCATCACTAGGCTACTATGCAAGGCGCTTCATACTTGATTTCGAGAAGGGTTTTTGATAGTATAAAACAAGATTTTTTTTGAAATTTTGGTAATTGCGGCTAGGGAAGGCACACACACGTCGGGGAGAAATGGTTGCAGGGTTTGAGTAGCTCGTGTGGGGAGGCGGAATTGCAAAGGGGAAAATAAATAGCAGATCACGAATCAAAAAAAAATCGCAAAAATGCTTGAACGTCATTGTTTAGACTTTGGTGATTCTCCTGGAGGCTCCACCGGGCGGCGCGGGCTTGGCGAACTGCTTGGGGGCCTCGACGAACGTCTGGAAAGAGTATTAAAAGTGGACACAACTTCTTTCAGCAGCAATTTCAGTTTTTTAGAACATACCGGGTGTAGCAGCTCGCGCAGCGCCTTCTCGGACAAGTCGTCTTTCGCGTCGACTTCCATCTAAAGATAGAGTTTGACCAGCGAAAACGGAAAAAGATACAAAATAATGACCAAAAAGAGCGGATTTCACACCTTCTTGGTGATCTCGGCGCGCATGTGCAGCTGGGCTGCTTGGAGGAATGGGGCCTTGCACGACGAGTAGAGCATCCGCTCCTTGATCGACGAGCCGGAGGCGGGCAGCGAGTAGATGAATACTAAATCGGAAATTAGGCACGTTAACAAATAACGCTAATAATAAATGAAATTAAGCATAGAGCTCTACACAGAAAAGGAACTTTTGAACGTACCGATGCTGTTGTAGGGCCTGTCGTCGTGGGTGTGCTCGAATCGGAAGAACGTGTAGCGGGGCTTGTTGCGCGGGATTTTTGAAGCGAGCTCGCCGGCGGAGACGGAAGCTTGCGTGTCCTCGAGCTTGATCGCTTCGTTCAACGTGTCAACCTGGAATTAAATTATCAAACTCTTAAACGAAAGGATTTTGGGCCAAAAATGTCAAATCTTTAAATTGCTAAAACTTTTATTCCAAAACAAATAGGCTAAAACGCTATAAAATTAGAGTATATCATGTGAAAAAGACCCCCGCTAACTGTCCAGACTCAATGGCTCTCAGTAAAAAATAAAAAACTTACTGAAAGTTGCACGAAGTTCAGCTTCTTGTTGCCGAGATCACGAAGCGCGTCCTCGGCGTTGCGATCGAGGGGGAAGACAACACCTAAAATACGAAGATTCAACTAATATTTCTCCAAAACCTTTCATTCCGGCGGGGGCGGCACTCTGCAGGGCCGAGCGCTCCTTGGCGGCCGTGAAGAGTTCTTGCTCAACTTCGCTCATCGGGCCAACTTCTTGTTTGCTCTTCAGCCAGTTCTCCAGCGAGTCGAGCGTCAGGTCTTTCCTGAAAAAAGAATTGGAATTGGGAGAAGAAGAATAAAAAGAACGGTGCTAATGCACTTGGTGGGGGGCAGTCCGAAAGTGGTAGTAAGGGGCTACGAGACGCTCCGCTTAAATTACTTGGTTTTCGCCTTAAGCCTAGGCTTGACTTAGCTTTAACTATGCTTACCTTAGACTTAGGCTTAAGGTTAAGCCCAAGCTAACAAGGAGACGTTTTTTAGTGTGAATGGAGTTTTCAGTTAAAACCAGGCCTATTCTGTGCAGAATTTTGCGCTGATTCCGATGCTGTTTTCCAATTTTGCTAAATAGCTCGATTTAAAAAGTTACAGCTATTTTAAGATAATTTTTAGGCCTAGAGTAGCCATATGCTATGCTGTGCTACTTTTTTGTTATAACGTTTTAATTTTGTTTAAGCAGCCTATCTTGTAGAGAATTTTTTTCTGATTCGAATGGTATATTTGATTAGTGCGCTACTGCCGATCCACCATGGCTTACAGGGGTGAGAAATAGGCGGTTTTTCACCATTTCCCATACAAAAATCGCAGTCCATACCAAGTATCGTCGATTTTTTCGATTTTCAACATTTTTGAGCTCAATAGCTCGTTCGATAGAGAAAATTTTTTTGAATACGGTGACGATATTTATTTTTGGAAAAACAGCCGGGAAAAGCAATATAATGGTCCCTAAAGAGGGGAAAATTTGGGCTAAAATGATCTTAAAATTGCAATAACTTTGGAATCGAGCTATTTAGCAGAAATGGAAAACATATCCGGAATCAGCGCAAAATTCTGCACAAAATAGGCCTGGTTTCCACTCAGAACTCCATTCACACCAAAAAACGTCTCCTTGTAAGCTTCACTTAAGCTTAAATTGCCTCAGGTGGTCAAAATAGGGTCATTTAGGGCTAAGCTTAGAGCTAGCTAGCTAGCTTAGCTTGGCTCAAGCTAAGCTCGGGCTTTGTTTGTATGAAGCTAAGCCTAGGCTTAGGCTTGGCTTAGCATTTCCATAGGCTTCGAGTTTAAAAACATTTGGAGCGTCTTGTAGTCAAAATCCGGACTGCCTCCCCCCAAGTGCATTAGCACCCCCAAATCTACCAGGAATCTGGATAATAAATAATAATGGTGTTTTAGCTTGTGTTTACCAATTTTATAGAGGAGAAACCATCTAAAAGGCCTTTTTTCAAGCATCATTTCGATTTCTCAAGTAGAAAAGAACGTTGTGAAACGTAGTGACGTAGAAAGTTCGCGTTGCGAACGTTCTAAATTGTAGGAAGTCTAGTATTTTTAGGATGTTTTCGTGTTCCAAGATACGAAATGAAGGGGGTTTTCAACACGGGTCGGGATCCGCACAGACGACCGCTCCGGTATTGTTATAGCGCCTTTCCACCGTAACCCCGGAGCCTCTCCCCGGCCCTTCTCGCGTTTTCCAGCCAACTTTCCCCTAACCTAATAGTGAAAAAGAGAATAATAGAGTGGAATAATAATAATATGATTATTAGAAGGGTTTTATTGAAATCTCTGTAAAGGGAAGCCAGCCTTGCGGTTCTTTGCATTCGTTCCCAGCTAAAAGTACGTTTTTTTTCAACATTCTATCTCAAATTGTCGATAACGCTGTGGCAATGCGAAGTGTCGTGGAGCCCTAAACTGAAAAGTTACAGTGCGTGATAACATCCGCGATAGGTTACTCATGACGTCATGCAGCAGTATCGTGGCGTGTGCTGTTTTTCAGCTAGGACTCTGCGATGATTTGGGCGTAGCTGATCTCGATATCGCACTTTACTTTACAATAGCAGAACAGCATGAAAGATATACTGTTCGCCCTGATGATAGCTTCTGGGTGAAAATGTTAGAATATTCCAAGGCGGGCTTCAATCGGTTCGGTTGCTGACACTTCCAAGTCTGAGCTTCTACCCAAATCCTTACACAGCCAGCAAAGAAATCTACCTCGTTGAATTCAGAGAAATACCTCGCAGAAACCCCCGCGTATCTTTAATACGATTACAAAGCTAGGTCAAGATATTACTATTCCGAAGACAATCATCATCTATTTACTTTCCAGTTTCCGGCTCCATCGACATCTTCCTCCTTCCAAAGCGTTATCGACAATTTTAATTTAACTACTTCTATCGATAGAAGAAGCGGCCTGTTGAACCCTAGGCGCGAAGATTGTGTGAAACACGTACTTTTGCTGGGAACGTGCAAGAACCGCAAGGCTGGCCCCTTTACAGCGTTTCAATAAACCCCTTCTAATAATCATTATTATTATTATTCCACTCTATTATTCTCTTTTTCACTATTAGGTTAGGGGAAAGTTGGCTGGAAAACGCGAGAAGGGCCGGGGAGCGGCTCCGGGGGTTACGGTGGAAAGGGCGCGCTATAGCAATACCGGAGCGGTCGTCTGTGCGGATCCCGACCCGTGTTTTCAACAGCGCGTAGTCCTTTTCAGCATTTTTTGTAGCGCGGGGGCACTCTTTAGGGATCAAAAAATCAACGCACCTATCGGTGACGTGTCGCTCGTACTCGATGTAGCAGGGGCCGAATTCAGATTTGAAGGTGGCCTGGGTGGCGGCGAGCAGCATTTTGTCCTTCACCGACGCGCGATCATCGGCAAAGCTGAAAATGTCCAATTTGTCAATCAATTTTGCCTCATTTCTCAGGTTCTAAAAGCGAGAAATACTAAAAACACGATAAATAGGGAAATAGCGCTTTTTGAAAGGCATCGAGACTCACCTGATCAAGATCCACTCGGTGATGGTGTTGAGGCGGAAGAGGATGAAGCACGGCTCATAGGCGTCAACACATTCCGGCAGTGTCGCTCGCCAGTCGGAGCGCCAATCCGGGCTGCCCTTGTACTCGTAGTTTGGGTCGAGTTCTTCTACAAAGATAAACCTTGTTTTTAGAAAAATGAACTAGGTAAGCAAATATTATCATTTTTAAAGTATTAGCTCCCCGTTTGGTAGTTTTATTTCTATTTTTTATAACATTTTATACAATTCGGACGATTTTTTAACGGAAAAACGCACCATTTTTGATGACGACCTTGATGAGCCGGAGCTTGGCCTGCTTGCCCAAGTTGAAGGCGTTCTTCAGAGCGTCGTTGGCTGAAAAATATTTTTAAATTGGATTTTTAAAATATTTTAGGTTTATTCTCACGGGGTTTTGCAATTCTCGCTAATATTCTATTTTTTTTACAAGTTTTTAAGTAAGGCGCGTTTTTTGTTGACGATGTTTAATATTGGCAACATATTTTTGTATTTTCCAAAATAGAAACATCTGTTTAAAACTAACGAAAAATACTTTTAAAATACCGGCTACATTAAGGCTTTATGGCGTTATACAAACAATTTACCCCCCCCGATAATGCCACAGTACCCTCAAAAGGACCTCAATGTAACGATATTCCTCCCGCAAAATGGAAGAGACCCCCAAATCCATTAGCCCCCATCTGGACGCTATCCAGACCCCCCGGAATCCTGGGCCCGACATTTCTTCCATGTTTGCCGGGGGCCTGTTTTGACGACTGTCCCGAGACGGACTGTCGTGTAGCGGATATGGACGAGAGAGAGAGAGAGAAAGCAAGAGAGAGAGAAAGAGAAACCGATCCCCTGGGCCACACACCAAGACTTCATCCACATCCGCCCCCGTCCGAAAATGTCTTTTTAGCTGGGGCGCAACCCCCAGGGCCCCCGCGCATTATTTACGGAACACTCGACACTGAGGCCGTATTTTGCTATGTACGGAAAGAAACTGGGTGGATGGGGGGGATGACTGGGCTCTGATCAGTTTGGCCCCAGGATGCGCTCTTGCACTTGCACTTGTTAAAGGGACTGAAAAGGTTTGTCTATGATTTTTCCGCTATGGATTTTGTGGTAAAGGTTGCTTAGCGGGGGGGGGCGGCAATTGTGCGCCTATAATTCCAGAGAAGCCTAAAAGCGTGGTGCTAATTTTCTAATAATGTTTTTGGTAGAATTTATCTATATTGCAATGCAAAAAACATTCTAAAAAGTACAATAATTTTGACATTTTGGTGGAGAGACCTACTTTTTGTATTTTTTTTAATAAAAAATTATGAAGTTTTTACGTTTAGGCATATAAAAAACACTTCAGAAACACTGCTTCTAGAAAATTTTTTAGGACATTTGAGTCCCAAGAAAAAAATGGGCCCGCCCCGTTCAGCTTCTACCTCCCATCCGATGATGGAAAAGCACAGAATTTCAGGTTTTTCGTTGAGTTATTTTACAAAATTTTTGCGCATTTTTGGGGTTTAGGCCTTATCTTTTAACCCCCGCCAAAGGCCCCATTTTTAGCCGCTTGTCGTCATCCATCAGCGGTTTCTCAGTCCTCCACCCCCTCTCCTTCCCCCTCTACTTTTAGGGGGTCCGGAAGGGAATGGCGGAACTTTGCCGGCTGAGCGATCGGTGTATGCGAACAAGATGGAATTTGAGCGGCGGATAACAAATTTTAAACAAATATTTAGGCAGGGTAAATCGTTAACACCTAAATACGCTTAAAAAGCCCTTCAAATCCAAATTTAAAAAACTTAAAACGAAAATCGCCGGGCAAGAATTAAAATTTCGATGGGGACAAGGATGGATTTATCAAATTTACCTCGTCCTACATTTGGCAATACTTTGAAAGCGTAGCGGTGGACCATTTTTGGCCGCGTTTCCATATGGCCAGCAATCGAACGCGCATGCCGAAATTTCATATTCCCCGGCGTGACAAAGCCGATTTGCACATTTCGGAAGAGAGAGAAAGAGAGAGAGAGAGAGAGAGAGAGAGAGAGAGAGAGTGGAATTTGCTGTAAAATGTAGACTTAATCAATTTCTGTTCCTCGTTCCGGTTTTTTTGCGTTTACAACCCAGCGCAACGCTCCTATTCATCGCGCAATTGAATTGCTTTGTGGTCCCAAATGGCTAATCTCTTTCGCGAGCAGATCCTCGATTTTTCAATCCATTTATAAATCGATTTTAATACGGTACCTCGAATTCCCGTCTGGCACGACATTCCGCCCCGCACACCAAAATAATGCCCGTGCCTCGGATGCCCGCGCGAAATCGGAAAAACCCTGAAAAATCCAGAGTTTTATTCATTAAAGATTTTTTCAGTGAGAACATGAGAGATATTTATTTTCTTGAACAGCTAGAGATTGAAAATAAAGCCATCAATTTGATTTTCTCAAAATGAATGGAAAGTCGAGACAATTTCTGCATCTTTCCCATTTCCGCAGGGATCAAATTTTTCGAAAAGGTCAGCAATGCCGAGTAACGCAATAGTATGCTTTCTAGTAGTGCTTTAGTAAAATGTAACTATATTTAGGTGAAAAAACAACAAAAAAATAGAAAAATATCATGTAGGATTTTGGTCGATAATCGGGGATGCGATGCGAAAGAGAGAAACTTTTTAAATGGAAAAGTTTGATTTTACTTTCTTTTTCTTTTTTTCGTAACTATTTAGATACCAAGTATTAGGAAATTTTTTGTAACGGCACGATATGCCAGAAAAATCGGATTAACCAAGGAACGTCGTTTTGGGCCAGAATCTTATTTTTACGGCCGCCAGCCCTCCTGACCACGATAAATAGAGCATTGGTGACGGAGGGCAATGGTAAACCCCTCTCATTCGAAACGTTTTTTGCCAGAAAATTCCGGCCGGAACCGACTTTCTGACTGGGGGAGCCGGGCTTGTGGCGAGTGAAACAAATAGCGCGTAGCCAGTCATAATGATTCACCCGCGTTTTTTTTTTGGTTCACGGAAAATTGTGTATGGGAAAAAAGGATACATGAAGTGGAAAGGAAACAAAAAGAAAAAAAATCGAAGAAAACAAGCGAAAAATACATAGGGAGAAAATTGAAGACTGAAAAAATAAAAAGCAATGTGCCGAAGCTTGAAGAATAACGCAATCTCAAGATCAATAGAATTTTTCGATATTTCTCAAATTAACATTTTCTTAGAGTCGAGATAGTGGTATTTCTAGCTTTCGTAATTTCTTGTCGAGATTTAAGACCTTTTTAGAGTTTTTTAAAAAGCGAAGAAATCCATAAAAGTTGAACCAGAGTTTAGACGAGTTTTCTGCGCTTTGAAGAGTTGAAAAATCCTCAAAATTTATACCAAAAATAGCGTTAATTACTGGAAATTTTATTTGAATCCACGTAGGGTATAGAAAAGATATTAATTTCGCCGTACGAAAAACGGGGGAGCAAGAGAATTTGGCATCGAGGGGAGGGGTGAGCATAAATTAGTGGGGGGCCTCTAGCTCGGGCCAGATGCCCGGAAAATTGCCCGGAGGGCCAAGGGGGAAGAAGCTGCGAGGAGATGGGAATAAAGCCCCAAAACTGGCCCCCACCAGCCAGTAGCAGCAGCCTGGGGGTGCTCGAAAAGGTCAATAGGGATGTATTGGAGGGGGGTAGAGAAGGGGGAGAGGCTTCTGAAAAGGGGAGAGGAAGTGTACGCGAGACACCCAGGGACACCCCTCAGCTCTGCCCGCACACCACACACAACAACCCCCCACTGCTGGCTCTGGGGTCTCCGGAAATCTGGCGCTCTCTCGCCTCCACATTATCGTTTTGCCTCTCCGATTTCTCGCACTCTCTCACTCAACTCTATCCTTGTCGTTTCTCTATTCCTCTCCATCTTTCAGCCAACTTTTGCCCCTTTTTGTCTGCACCCTCTCCCCCTCTCCCACTCTCTCACCCCCATTTCTAATCCCTCCCCATTTCTCGCCCTCCAATCGGGGATTTCCGCCACGGCTCAACACTCTCCTTCCTCATCCCCGGGTTGGTCCCTAAATCTCCCTCCTCTCTGCACGCTCTCTCTCTCGCCCAACCAACCCCAAATCGCCGTTCCGAGGTCGGAGCCCGCACTGCACACACTCCTCCTGTTCACTGCCGAGGTCTGGATATCTTTCGGAAGCGAGAGAGAGAGAGAGAGAGAGAGAGAGAGAGAGAGATAGAGAAAGGTGGATCAGCTGTTGCTCAACATACGACCTCCAAATCAGCTCTGAAATATCAGAATTCGGGCGACAGTCTATTTTTCTAGCATTAAGAAATAGAGAGAGAGCGAGAGAGAGAGAGAGAGAGAGAGAGAGAGAGAGAGAGAGATAGAGAGCGCGCGCGAGAGAGCGAGAGAGGCAGAGAGAGAGAGAGAGAGAAAGAGAGACCGAAGATATCTGTGACTTCATACAGCTTCATTCTGGCTTGAAATGTCTCTAAACGCACAAATTTATCTCGTAAAACATATACCCGTCGTTTGGAGCATTCTGATCAAAAATTCATTCGATATGGTAATCACAACAAAAAAAATCACAATAACTTCGAAACAACGAAAATCGGCGATCCCTATGCCACATGCACCGTATTGCGTCCCATGAATATAATCGTGCTAACGACGGGCGGCCCGTTTTGCGTCGGGTTGATGGAGAGAATTCTGGAGACGGCAATTTTGCTATGCGCCTTCCCGCCCGAGATGGTGTCGTCGCGTTTTCCGAGCACGGTTTCACGCGTTTCTTTCGAGACGAGGACGATGAACCTGGGAGGGAGCGATTTATCTCTCTCTCTCTCGCTCTCTCTCTCTCCCTCTCTCTCTCTCTCTCTCTGCCTCTCCGCCTTTCTCACGCAATCTTACCAAAGTGGCGAAAAGCTGGTCAAATCGCAGAAAATTGGCGCCAGCTGGAAAAACGTCCAAAAATCGTCCATGCTCTGCGTATTGCAAATTATCTAAAAAACTCGAATTTTCCTGGTTTTCTTGACTTACTTACCGTATCTACAGCATTAATGCAGCCCATGACAAATTGAAAGACTGTCGTTGCAGTGAAAGCCACTTCTCGCTTTGAGAGCTTTCGCTTCTGAAAATGCAGTTCTTCACGCGCTCTCTCTCTCTCTATCTCTCTCTTTCTGCCTTTCTATCACTCTCTGCCTCTCTCTCTTGCTCTCTCTGTCTCGCTCTGTCTCTCTCGCTAGTCGGTCCCTAGAAAACACCCACCACTCGTTTGCAAATCAACATATAGGCGAGGTAAGCGTTGAGCGGGAAGCTAAAGAGGAGACAGCCCATGTTGAAGCCAAAATAGGCCCAGCTTTCCTCTTCCTGAAAATTTGATTTAGTGGGTCTAATTTTTAAATCGACTCGGAAGACAGCAATATGAAGTTTTTCTGTAATCTTGCCTTCATGGTTCCTTTAATAATCCGATTTATTCGAGCTTACCATCACTTTTCGGGTTAACAAAAATGTGTTTGCCCCTAGGTACCCACCGAGATGTTGGTATTCGGTATATAATACCCCCAGGAAAGTCGTATAAATTCGCTGCGGACGAACAGGCAGTTGATGCTCAATACGCAGGGTATTACGACGACAGCCACGCAGCACGGGTACGTCACACGTTTCCACAACTAAAAGGTCAAGTGAAAGGGTGGCAATACTCAAAATCGACCCGATCAAAAGACTAGGTATCGACAGCTAAGTGGCACGTCAAATCACGACTTATCATTTTATTGTAAGTATCCTTACGTGACGCAAACGCGCTGCGCGTGCTACAAACACGCTGCACACACGACAAAATAGCAAAGAAAAATGAACCCTGGAATTAGTGAAACGTACCCGCTCATACCGTAACGGCATAACCAGAGAAGTAAACCGATTCAAGGCTATTAACAGGGTCCCGAAACTCTGAACCATTAGGGTTACGGTAGCCCCGTAGTTGAGGATGGTCGGCCAGAGTCCTTCCTGAAATCGTGGATTTTAAAGGGACGGAGAAGTTAGTGCGTTCTTGCTTTCTTTCTGTCTCTCGCTCTCTTTCTCTTTATCTGTCTCTTTAAGCGTGCTCCTGCTCACCCTCCCTATCTGTTTCTCGCTTCAGCTTGCTTTAGTTTTCAAATTTTAAAGTTACTGTGACAGTCCATTGTATAAAAAGGATGAAAACCGGGTTTGCGCTTAATGGAACATTTAAATTATCCAAAACTAACCCGGAGATCGAGATACCACTCGTGTACACCCCAGGTCGGGAGCCGGACATCGAAAAGTTGGAAGAGAAAGGTGAAGATGTCCTAAAAATCGTGAATCTTATTAGGCTAAGGTTAAGGCTTAGGATTACGCATAGGCTTGGCTTATACTTGGCTTAGACTAGGCTTAGGCTTGTCAGGTTGTGTTCGTACACCTGGAAATCCTTACATTTGTGATGAGGACAAAGAAGATGCGTTGAAAATGAGTGCGAAAGCCTTGCCGAGCGTGTGCCCGGGCGATACGGTAGTAGATGCAGATTGTGAGCGCGCCGAGTACGACGAACACACAAGACGAGGTGATTTCGAACGGGTCGACGAAGCGCTCCTCAAAATCGTCATAGTCATCCAGGGAAGTTGTCGTCGTCAGGCCCGCCCCGACATTCGATGCCATCTGAAGCTATTGTACTGTAAGGTACGAAATGCGGAAAATTACGATGGAAAATTCAGAACTTTATGCTCGAAAACAAGCGGAAAACGGTCTAAGGCAAGAAAAGAATTTCCGAAATTCAGAGATTCGGAGCTCAAAGGACTGAATTTTGACAACGGGGCGGTCAGTAATTCGTTGATTCGATATTCCCATTATGCCCCAGTTTCACTGTAATTCGGCAGGGGACAATGGCTTTTTAACGGCTCCAGCAGTCGGCGAGCAAGTGGAACCGATGCATTAATGGAAAGCTCGCCATTAGCATAAATGGTGGGTAACAAAAGGGGGTAAGAATTAACTTTACCCCTGCTCCCCCCCCGCCCAAAACTTTTCGCGGTCAAGGAGATGCATATACAGAGCATCAAAAAAATCAACTAAACGTTTGGTATGGGGTGAAATCGACTTTTGTGCGCCGCGTGAATTACATCTTGTAATGCCTTGTAGCGCGCCCAATTCTTCGATCTTAGTCATTCCAAGAATAATGATTAAGATAGCCCAAGGATTCGAGGAATGGCTTTAGAATTTACAAATTCACGCATTCTCACGTCTAAAGTCACTCTAAACAGAGGGGAAAAATGCGCAGCGGTTGCATCTGGATATTTGCTGGGAATCAAGACTTACGCGTGCGCATCCGTCTTCCCTGCCCATTTAGAAGCTGTTCATGAAAATCTACGTAAGATGTGCTTTTAAATGCGCAAAATTTAATTTAGTGTTGGGCAAAATCCATAGGGAACCGATTGCCCGGAAAATCCCAAGCGCGGCTTGCCGGTCCCTTTAAATAGTGACAATCTGACGAGATTTGCACCAATTTTATTTGTGTGACTACCGTGACCACTGCCGTGCCAAATGTTGCTTTTTCACCTTGGTCGTGTGACTAGCCCATGTACACGCGCAAACAAAAAACACCAAATATTAATGGGAACCCCTCGTGTGGTTCGGATTTATTTATACCCAATTAAAATATAGAACCGACCCTGGGAAATCCTTCCAGTCACGCACTTCCCCCCCAAAATGATACCATTGTAAATACCCCCACCAAAAAAAATCAAGGAATTAATCTTGGACGCCACTCTTGCAAATTATTATTGCGCAGCAAAAACGCTTGTAGCCTTGTAGCCCAGCAAAAATTTGCAATACTGTAAAAATTAAAATACACTCTATAGCCTAATTGGCTGGTTGTTTTGATGGACGCAAAAATTTCAAAAAATCCGAATTTTTTAGATCGAAAAATACAGATTTCAAAACGGAAGCAAAGGAATACGGTACTTTTCTAAATCCCCGCTTTCCCAAGCCCAAATTACGCCCGAATTTCCGTGGAAAATCTGTGGTGTACTACGCGGAAAATATGCTAATTGGTGCCGGCCAACCCGTTGGTTTAAGATGCACTAAAATTCTTGAGAGGTCAATGGCAATTAACGCCTAAAAACGCATATATTAGGAGAACAAAAAAAACTAGATAAAATAGAGAAAAGATTTGAGGAAAATGGACTAGAAAATCGTCTTTAACATCCTAGATGATTTTTTTGGCACTTTTGCGTTATCGGGGGGAAAGGACCAACATCTGCATTATCGGGGGGGACTTTAGAAATTTTTATTCAGATGCAAAAAAAGCGATTTTTCGATCAAGAATTGCTGATTTTTTCATAGAAATGTAAATATTGTAGGCTTGTTTTTGAATAATTTTTCAATTTGAAATTTTGTTAAAAAAATCTATTCTAAATTTCTAAAAAACTATGAAGATACCCGCCTAGGCTTAGGCTCAGGTTCAGGCTCATGCTTAGGCTCAGGCTCAGACTTTTCGTTGTAATTTACCAGGGACAATTTTAGCAATTTAGCAAGTAAGAGTTAATTATTTTAAAGCTTTCTAGCTTTCAGCTCATCCTAGGCCTAGGTAAAATTTTCAAAAAAAAACCCCAATTTTCCCACCCTTTTAACAAAACAAAAAAGAGAAAAAAGAAATAGAAATTTTTCGCCCCTATGCCCTGCAATGTAATTCCCGGTGGACCGGGCCCACAAAAAAATTCCCAATTATGCGGAAAATGTTGGCCCTCCAAATTCTGGAAATCCCCCCGGGAAATCGAATCACTTTTCTGCGCCCCCGAAATCACGTTTACCCCCGGATTTGCATTAGAGGGGAGGGGAAAGGGCGGAATAGCAAAAGATTGAAATGCCGCAACGGAATCGGATTGTGTTGCTAAATGCCCTTTCTGGTTCTAGAACTTTTGATTGGAGTGCAAGGTTCTTTGTGAAAGACGCTTACTGTATCCGTTTTTTGGCTCGGCTTAGGCTTGGATAGGCTTGGCTTAGGCTTGGCTTAGGCTTGGCTTAGGCTTGGATAGGCTTGGCTTGGGCTTGGCTTAGGCTTGGCTTAGGCTTGTCCTAGGCTTGGCTTAGGCTTGGCTTAGGCTTGACCTAGGCTTGGCACTGGCTTGGCCTAGGCTTGGCACTGGCTTGGCCTAGGCTTGGCACTGCCTTGGCTTGAGCTTCGCTTAGCCTTGGGCTTGAATTCGGCTTGGCGTAGGCTTGACTTAGGCTTGGATTGGGCTTGGCTTAAGCTTAGCGTAGGTTTGGTTTAGCTTTCGGATAGGGTTAGCCTTAGGCTTAGGTTGGCAGAGCCTAGTGCACAGCGCAAGGCAGTCCCCCCCCCCCCCCCCCGATAATGTAAAAGCACAGTAAACTTCGGCATTCGAATTTTTGGCTTTATACTAGCAAATCTCGCAAAACACCAAGTAAATTTTACGAGCAAACAGAAACACCGAGTCCCTGTCAAAAATTTGAGCTGACCCTTATAGTAAGGAAAATACGGTCAAATGATCAAATTGTGCTCAAAAACATTTTCTGCTCCATTCCCACTCCAGTTAGGCGATGGTCAGTTCAGAAGGTATTGAAGTGATCACTGGGCAGTACCTGAAAAACTCCCGAATTATGCGGAATTGGCCTGGGAAAGCTTATAGAGCCACGGAAAGTCCGCTCCCCAGCCGTAGCGCTGCCACTGGTACGGAGTCTCACGCTGACCTCTTCGAGACACTGGGGCGTTCCGTAAAAATCAGGGGAAAGCTTTTTGCTTAATTTCGGACTTTCGCTTTACGGAATGAAGAGCCTTTCATATTTGCTTGGTAACCTAGCGTGCCAAAGCCAAGTCCAAGCGAAGCCTAATTCAACCTAAGCCTAAGTCAAGCCTAAGCCAAGCATCAGCCAAGCCTAACAACAGCCAAGCCTACGCCAATCGGTCCAATTGAATTGGACGACCACCCAGACAGGTTCGTCCGATGTCTCCTTTCGCGTCCCGACTCGCCCCCCACCTGGCCCACTTCCCCACCACAAATACACACCCATCCCCTCATCTATATCGCTTCTGGCCTCTGGCTATGATCAATTGTTTAGTAAATGTTCTTATCGGCTTAATCTCCGATACGTACACTATTGTGTACAACGAGATTAACATATTTTTGGAAATGGTTCGGTTAGCAGAAGCTTGCTTCTCGCCAAACAGCGTCGTCCCGGCATTGCACATGCCGTCGGGCACGGCGCACACCCCGAAATGGGGTGAACAATATTCTTAAATGACTAAATTTTAAAGCTAGTACAAATACACCTATTTACGCCTACTGATAGGCCCATGCACCGATTCCCTGAACGGGTCCTTCAATTACAGTTTTGATTTGTGATGCAGTTTTGGCCGATCAGACACCGCAAGAAACGATTTATCCAAAACTAGCTACAACCCGTATTTGTCAGGATTCATCCGTTTTCGATGGTTGTCATGGCTGTGGGAACGTAACATTACACGTAAATGTAGCCGCATTAAACCCGGGTTTTTTCTTCACCACGTCGTTGTAGTAAACCTGAAATCAATAGTTTAATGAATTTTTCAGGACCTTTCGATTGAGCATTCATAGACCATCGCTCTCTGGTTGAAATGCACCCACCATTGAATGTTTTCCCAAACGTTCCAAGTCCACAAAATCGGGTCCCATGTGTGTCCTATTGTAGATACTCTCTGATAGACAGTGAATGCTCAGAAAGTCAAAATCAGGAATAAACTTGTTGATCATCAAGTAGCGGCTGGAGATGTTTCTGGAATTACCGAGCGTAATCAATAAAAACTCTTCTCTCTGGACCGAAAATTCTCGATATGGCTAAAAAGTTCCCCACTGTTAAAATGTCAGAATGTTAAAATTAATGTTGCAAGTCAAAAAAACAAAGTTTAATAATGCCGAAACTCAAAAATATCAAAATTTAATAATTTCGCAACTCAGAATATCGAAAATTAATAATTTAGAAGTTCAGAATATCGCAAATCCACAATATCGAAATATATCTATCTCGAAACTTAATGAGGCGGACTTTCAGAACACCGAAACTTATAATTTTAAGACCCAGAATAGCGAAAATTAATGATGCCGAAATTCAGAAAACCGAGATTTAGTAACGACGAAATTCAGAATGTCAAAAGTTGATAATTTAGAAATTCAGAATAGCGAAATTTCAACGACGTCGAATATTGTATCTACCGAATTTTGGCATTTTTAATTTCGGTATTATGGAAGTTCGAGCTCTGACTTTTGACCTCCGGAAAATTTCGAATTTCGGGATTTATGAAAATGTATCAACGATCCTACCGAAGCCATGGCAAATCCTCGACTCCCCAAATACAGATCCCGTGCCGCCGTTTCCCGGTTTCACACTTTCCGCCGCCCCAGCGTGTCAGCCTAAACCATGTCGATGACGTCGGATTCTCGAAGTCCTTTCAATATTGCTTACCGCGAAAAGTATGAACTGGGTTGTTTGGCAGCGCAATTATGATGGTAGCCGCCCGGCATCAGTAGCGTCTCGGAATTGGTGAGCGTCGCCAGGAATTGCTCGTCGATGCCGTATCCCTAAAATCTCGTCAATTATATTTTTACGAAGCTCGGAATTTTGAAAAGTTAAAAAAGTAAAAAGCGAGAAACCGCAAAATGTTTTAGAAAACCTAATCGTTTTTACGGAAAAATTGGATTTTAGGGCGCGAGGGAATTGCATGTAATGCCGTCTATAGCCCCAAATTTCTCGCTATCGGTGATTCCTGGGTCAGTTTTGATAATTTAAACTTCTAGACTGCTTAAAATTACGTGAGAATTCCAGTAATAGTCCAAAATATGAAAAGTTACACTTTTACAGGTCCAAAAATGATCAATGCGTATACGGCGCAGTCGCGTTGGCGCTCATACTTACTTATTTCCAGGAATCTATGCTCTATCTATAGAATTCTAGGCATTCTATATGCTTTAAAGTTTTTTTAGCTACTTTTCCATTCAGCGCGTTGAACTGGTCGACCATGGTGGTGAGGTTGACCTCGCGTGTCATCCAATTTACCGTCTTTCGGGCGAGCGCCGCCTAAAGGTATATTTAAGGAACGGGAAAGGTAAGAGTCTCAGGGAAACCCCTTTTGGATAGAGATCCTTGAATTCCAATAATTTGAATTAATAGATTTTACCTCAACCAACCCCTTTCCGAATTCAATTTTGGCCGCTTTCCTTTGTGCCGGCGTGTGGGGACTGTCTAAAGCGGGTTAAATTTTTAATTTCTGCCAATAAGCTAGTTTTAACAATATTTTTGCGACCTGTCAATGCCAAAGCCACTATGCATAGTCGCTTTGGCATTATCAGGGGGGTTGGAAGAAACTTTTTTTCGTTGACTTACTTTTCATGAAAATATTCAAGCCGGCCACGGTCCAATTCAATTTAGCGTTGATGCGACCTTTGATCCACTTTTTACCGTCTCCGGTCGAGATGTCGTTGTAGCCTTTTAGTGGCTAAAAAGTGGCTTATGAAATGAACCGCATTGAGCAATTTGAATCTATCCAAAAAAAGTATAACATTTTTAATGTTTTATCAAAAATCTATATTTTTTGTATCTACCATTCTGTAACTTTTGTATTTTTCTTTAATTTTTAAAAAGATAGCTTTAAAAAAGAAAAGACAAGTTAGAAACTATTTAGAGAAACTGGACACGAAAGGAAAAAGTCGACCCCCCCCCAGATAACGAAAAAGCACCAAGCCAGGTACCTTTAACATCATCATCAGCTCCTCGTTCGAATGGGCCAGGAAATCGTAGGTCTAGAAATAAAATGTGCTTATGTAAACGTAACGCTTACGGTAGGTTGTTAGAGGGTAAACCGTACCTGTTGCAGAATGACATATTCCCATCCGGGCTGCTCGATCAACACCTCGAGACAATCCAAATGGGCTCGATTCACGAAACCTCCAGCAGATGTCATGCTTCTTTTCTCTAAGAATACGATTCAGAACGGATTTTTGCTAGCTTGTCTATTTGGCCACTTTAGTTGGAATTTAGTAGGACAATGAATACCCCGGGGGTACAATTGGGTGATCGCTGGGGATCTCATCTGTCGATGCCCCCTTCACCGTCCCGACTCGCCCCCCCACCTGGACCACTTCCCCACCGGAAATACACCCCCCTCCCCTCATCTACATCGCTTCTGGCCTTTGGCTATGATCAATTGTTTAGTAAATGTTCTTATCGGCTTAATCTCCGATACGTACACTATTGTGTACAACGAGATTAACATATTTTTCGAAATGGTTCGGTTAGCAGAAGCTTGCTTCTCGCCAAACAGCGTCGTCCCGGCATTGCACATACCGTCGGGAACGGCGCACACCCCACGTGGGGTGAGCAACCCTTTTCAAAAAATACCATTAATAAATAATTTATACGCTGGCCTTTCGGTGGAGGCGATTGAAGAAATTCGTCGTCTCTACGAAGGTGCCACAACATCCGTCCGAAGTTCCACTGGTCCGACTCCGGCCATCAACATTCAAGCGGGCGTCAAGCAGGGCTGTCCACTCTCGCCGATCGTGTTCAACCTCGCCCTCGAGCCCGTCATCCGTGCCGTCATCAACATGGATGCTGGCTTCGTGATCAATGACAGGATGGTGTCGGTGCTCGCCTATGCTGACGACCTGGCCATCGTGACCAAGGACCCCGATGACCTTCATGCCGTGCTCAAGACCGTGTCCGAAGTCTCTACATGGCTCGGTCTCGTGTTCAACAGCAAAAAGTGTGCCAGCCTCGTCATCAACTCCAACAAGCACACCACCATGCCGATCGAGTACAAGGTTCAAGGATCCAGGATGGTGACGCTCGACTCCAACGACCACTACGAACATCTCGGCGTGCCCACCGGCTACTACCAAGGCTCTTCTGCAGACAAGACCATCACGAAGATGCACCAGTGCCTCGACAAAATCCACTCTTCTCTACTCGCCCCCTGGCAGAAAGCGGACGCCGTCAACACCTTCATCCTGCCTTGCATCGCCTTCCATCTGAAGAATGGCCACGTCGAGAAGAAGAAGCACCTCATCCCGTTCGACAAGAAGTTGAAGAAGTTCGCCAAGTCGTGGATGAGCCTCCCGAGTCAAGCTAGCCCCGAAGTCGTCTACCTGCCGCACAACATGGGAGGCCTCGGCCTCATCCAGACCAAGACCCTCGCCGACGTGATGCAGCTGGTGCATGCTGTCCAGCTGTTGGAGTCGACTGATCTCGGCCCAATGACTGCTCAGCTGCTCCGTACAGCTGTACAGAAGAAGATCAAGCGTGCGCCAACCGACTCCGAAGTGGCCGACTACCTGAACCAGAAGCTTGACGGCGCCTTCGAGACGTACTACGCCGACACCCGCAACATGTGGACAAGAGTGCGACAAGCGACCGGCCACCTCGTCAAGACCGACAAGCTCGATGTGAAGTGGACGTGGGCCAACGACAAGATCCAGCTGCTCGTGCTCGGATGTGCCGTCACCAAGAAGACGTGTGAGAAGATGCTCAAGCGCGCCGTCCATCAAGCTCAGCTCGTTCACCTCACCGCCAAGAAGAGCCAGGGCAAGGTCTACAACATCACCGCCCACCAGCCCGTCTCCAACTACTTCCTGCGTGATGGACGCTATATCCGCTTTGCGGATTGGCGCTTCGTTCACCGTGCAAGACTCGACGTCGTTCCACTAAATGGCTGCAACCGTGCCCGTGATCAAAAAGACAAGCGCTGCCGAAGATGTGGCTACCAACTCGAGAGCGTCGCCCACGTCCTGTGTCATTGCCCTGCTCACGCCCACGCCATCACCCTGCGCCACAACGCCGTCCTCGACCGCCTCGTCAACGCCATCAAGCTGCCCGCGACCACCACGAAATATGTCAATGTCAAGATCCCCGGCACTGATGGTCAACTACGTCCCGATCTCGCCCTCGTCGACCATGTGAAGAAGCGTGTGACGATTGTCGACGTGACCATGCCGTTCGAGAACCACGACCTGGGCGTCTTCGCTGCCGCACGTGCCGAGAAGCTCCGCAAGTACGCCGACATCTTCAACAAGTTCAACGCGGATGGCTACGACACGTTCCTGGACGCCTTCATCGTTGGGCCACTCGGCGGATGGGACCAAGAGAACGACAACGTGCTGCGCCGGCTCGCCATCTCCGTCAAGTACGCCGCGCTGATGAAGAAGTTGATGGTCGCCGACGCGCTGAAGTGGTCAAGGGACGCATACGTTGAGCACATCACCGCCCACCGCCAATATCAAGCCTAAAAGAAGCGATAACCATTTTCTAGTCATCTTTTAAATTGTAAATTTTTCGTGCCCCCTCCCGAATCTCCCATCCATTTGTGATCAATAGATTCTCCCAATTTCTCCCTGAAAATGTTGTAAGCCCCTATTTTAAATGACCTGCGTGTCATTTCGTGTATTCTTTCGAGATTGTTTTACTGCCGCATTATCCGGCCCTCGGGCCGAGAATTTGCTAATAAACGTTAACTGTTCTTATCGGCTTAATCTCCGATACGTACACTATTGTGTACAACGAGATTAACATATTTTTGGAAATGGTTCGGTTAGCAGAAGCTTGCTTCTCGCCAAACAGCGTCGTCCCGGCATTGCACATGCCGTCGGGATCGGCGCACACCGCCAAGAGGAGGTGAACCAACTGCTATCAACCATTATAACCATTTTTGATTGAGCTTTTGATAATAACAGTGAGCATATCACAACGAAGTGTTTTCCCGGCCCCAAATTCCCCAAAGCTATCTGCTAGCATGCCCCCTTTTCCTACCCGGGGGCACATACACATTCGGCAAACAGCTGGCTAGCATCCGGAAATGCCGCTGAAATTCCGGTTTTGATTTTGAATCGATGGAGAAACAGTAGTGATTCTCGGGGCTGTACGTCGTGGCGAGGGCCAGCTCGAGGAATTCGTAGTCCTGAAGGTTGTGGAAATGGTAAATACACCTCCGAATTACCGTATGAACGTCTTTAGCAAAAGCGATGGAATAATTCAAGAGAGGGGGGAAGAACCGAGCCGATCACTCGACTTCGAATATCTTCACACGACATCGAGAGGTTGGCGATCGGCTGGAATGGAATGGAAAGGGGTGCTTTGGCATTATCGGGGGGGGGGGGCATTTTTTTGGGGAAGATCTGATTTTTCTAAAATAAATAGAACATAGGCAAAAACTGTGCGTTTTTTATTACAAAAGATATTTTTTTGAATGGTTTGTATTTTTTTTGAAAAATACAGAACATGTCGTCTTTTGGAATTTTCGACCAAAACTTCGTATTTTAGAAAATTTAGGGAATTCTGATTAAGAAACGTAACCCCCCGATAAAAGACAAGCACCATTTCTCCTTACCTTTAACTTAATCCGCTGTTTACCGACAAATTGCTTCGTATATTTTACGTCTCCAGCAAATATCCTGGCACAATCCACGTGAGCTACCTATAGAAAAAAATAATATAATTTTTTTTAATGAATTTAATGAAACTAATATTATTTTTGTTTTAATTTTATTCTAAACCCACCTCGGGCCGACTTCTGAAACGCGGTAGCGTCTTTTCAGCAAAACTTGGAAGCCCGATTCGCGCGGAAATAACTATAACCGTCAATTTTTTAGGTTTGAAGGCTTACTTTTGACTTGTGGACCCAGTTCGCCTTGTAGTAAAAATAGTAAAAACAGTCCGGCCATGAAAATGCAAATTCTCTCGACCCAGGGCGCTATTGTACTGGGTTTGGCTAGCATCTAAATGGTGGTTTTTCGGTTTTTCGCGCAAATGCATAGCAATGCATTAGTAGAATTTACAAATATTTCATATTAAAAACTTGGAAACTGAAAAATTATGCTTTTCCTAGCATTTTTTTTTTGAAATGCCTGAAGCGTTTGTAAGAAGGAGCCAAAAAAAGGCCAAAAAAAGTAAAAAGACAAAAAGCAACACAGAAGATTGAAAATGAATATGCAGTAAACAAATCACGGGGAAAATAGCATTGATTGTAATTTTTAAATT
Source organism: Mesorhabditis spiculigera (assembly GCA_958295435.1). NCBI lineage: Eukaryota > Metazoa > Nematoda > Chromadorea > Rhabditida > Rhabditidae > Mesorhabditis > Mesorhabditis spiculigera. The sequence continues at coordinate 144,104 of CATQJA010002710.1, read as the reverse complement.
TACCCCCGACGCGTTGCCAGGCTTGCCGCGGGCTTGACATAGAGATGTCACCGCTGAAACCCTTCTCCGGGGCATATTTAAAAGGCCAGACGATTTAATAATTACTACAGAATTAATCTCTATAATTGGAAATGTAATTTTTGGGTGTCACCATCTCGAAAATCGTAATCTCGAAAATCAGTATCTCCAATTTTCATAATCTCGAATTTTTAGAACCTCGAAAATAAAAGAAGCCTCCGGAAATTGCACGCCTACGCCCGGAATCGGGCCTAGGCATAGTTCGACATTTTCGTAAAATTCCTGCGAACGTAGGATACGTAACTTGGATTTCGTAGTTCAAATGACTATAGCTGGCACAGGTTTTAATGGTCGACCGAAAGGACAACTACCAATTCAGCGGCGTTCAAAAGGCCCTTCCACCGGCTGCAAAACCGTGAGAAAATATTTACACGTCGACTGGTGGTCTTTAGATTGGCAATGCGGATGCGCCACCGATTGCATTGGTGGGCAAAATTAGATTCCGCTGCAATAATACGGGGGGCAATCACCCATAGATGATAGTAAGATCGCGGAAAAAGCGGCGCCTGACGATTCCTAAATAATCACTGCTAGCTTGCAATAGAGGCTTTTTCAGAGCTTTTAGAAGGCCACAAAAGGTTACGAATCGGGGTTAGCGGGCGTAGCCCGCTAACCCGTTTTGGTTTGAGTCTTGGTACTGGGCTGTTAGCCGGGGATTTTAGCTGTTATAATTTTAATTTTGTGGTGATTTTAATGCTCTTTGATTTTGCGGAAGTTATGAAAATATTTGAGAAATTTCAGAAAATTCAATGAGAATTTTTACGTATTTTTCTGGATGCGAAAGCTGTGTAAAAAGATACAAAATAACAAAATTTGTTAAAGGTTCGTACGGAATCACCGGACAAAAATTGATTTCCCGATCCCCTTGCCCCCATTGGATTTTCAGCATTTTTTTCCTCTTTTTTTTCAGAGTTGGATAGAAAAAAGCCAACTGCTTACGCTATGTAAAAACCGTAGAGAGCGCGTTACACGACAGGCACTAGATATTTGGAAACTGACACGGGCCGTCCTGACGCCTTTAACAAGACCTGGAACTCCAAACTCGAAGCAAGGCTTTTTGGCGTATCAACCATTTACAACCAGTTCCAAAATTCCAAAGTGCCGGGATAATCATTAAGGCGTTGAAAATTATATAATTTTAGGCGCTTTACGGCCACAGTCAGCCGAGAATTTATGTGAATACACCCCGGACGCTTAAGGCGAGATAAGCCGCGTGCAAAATTAGCCGGAGCGACACGGACCAGAGAACCTACAGACCCTGATAACGGGCTGCGACTCTTTGCGAAAGCCCTGTGACTATTTTGACCATAGAAGTGGTGTTTTCAGGGGTTCAGGACGGTCAAACCGGGCGGCGTCTTGGGGGTGTTCAGCGGGCATTGGTTGTATCCAGGATATTCTGGTGCCCCTTCGACATCGACCTGATTCTGAGGCGTTTAGCTGTCAGCGGTTTCTAAGTGATTTTTGGGCTGACAGTCTTCGAGGGGAAAACGCCGACAGCAATAATCCAGACAGCTAAACACCGAAAACCAAAATCCTGACAACCAAAATACCGACATCCAAAATCCCTACAAGCAGAATAGGTATTTAAAAGGAAATGGCATTGCTACTAGCTTCACGAATGCACCTGTCGAGATTGTGGCTGGCTATAGATTTTCGAAAATGACCATGGAAACCGTCAAAAGGCGATATTACGGCAGCAGATGCACGTCATCTGAAATTTCAGTACGAGGCATCTAATCTGGTAAATTTAGTAGGTCAACGAATACCCCCGGGGTACAATGGGTGACCGCTGTGGATCTCTTCTGTTGATGTCCCTTTCCCCGTCCCGACTCGCCCCCCATCTGGACCACCTCTCCACCTGAAATACACCCCCCTCCCCTCATCTACATCGCTTCTGGCCTTTGGCTATGATCAATTGTTTAGTAAATGTTCTTATCGGCTTAAGGGCCGCCGCCCCCCCCCCCCCCCCCCCCCCCGGAAGCCCCCCGGGGGGGGGGCGCGCCCAGGGGGGGGGCGCAGCGGCGCCCTCTTCCCCCCCGGGGTCGGGGGTCTTTGCCCCCCCCTTCCCTTTAATCTCCGATACGTACACTATTGTGTACAACGAGATTAACATATTTTTGGAAATGGTTCGGTTAGCAGAAGCTTGCTTCTCGCCAAGCAGCGTCGTCCCGGCATTGCACATACCGTCGGGAACGGCGCACACCCCACGTGGGGTGAGCAACCCTTTTCAAAAAATACCATTAATAAATAATTTATTAGCCTAAACACACCCGTATCTGCACGAAAAATAGTGTGGAACCGTAGAAACCCGACCTTATGTCATGGCTGTGGAAATGTAATATTACACGTAAAGGTGCTGGAATTAAACCCGGGTTCTTTCTTGACTACGTCGTTGTAATAGACCTCAAATCGATCGTTTTATAAGCCGAGGAACACTTACGATAGCGTGCTTTCCGAGAAGCTCCAAATTGACGAAATCGGGACCCATATGTGTTCTGTTGTAAATACTCTCTGATAGACAGTGAATGCCCAGAAAGTCGAAATCGGGAAGAAACTTGTTGATCATCAGGTAGCGGCTGGAGATGTTTCTGGAATTACCTCGCGTAATCGATTCGTTTATTTTTGTAGAATCCGAAAATCAATAAATCTCAGAAGAGCGTGCTAGAGCGAATGAGAGAGAGAGAGAGAGCGAGAGTGAGAGAGAGCGAGAGAGAGAGTAAGAGGGAGAGAGAAAAAGAGAGAGCGGGAGAGAAACAAACCTGAGCATCGGCAAATCCTCAACGCCCCAAATGCACTGCCCCTTTCGCCATTTCCGCGTTTTACAATCGCCCTTCCAGATGGTATAGCTAAATCAAAAAAAAATAAAAAAAAAAAATTTAAAAAAAAAAAAATTTTTATTTTTTTATAAGCGGTCAGCCCGATAAAAAAAACGCTGTATTTGATTACTACAGCTCTTAGGCATATTTGTATATAGTATACTAGATTTTTCCATCGTTATCTTCTGGCCTACCGCGTAAAGTAGCCGAAGCCCGGCTTTCCCCCACATCGATGGTGCAAACCGCCCGGCATCAGCAGCGTCTCGGAAAGGGCCAGTGTGGCGATGAATTGCTCGTCGACACCGTAACCCTAAAAATCTGGTAGTGCTGAAAATTGGTCATAAACTACGGTCTTATTGTGGGTGAGGTGATCGATGAGTGTAGTGAGATTGACGTCCTGGGTCATCCACTTCACTGCTTTTCGGCCTAGGGTAGCCTAGAAAAAGCGGACAAATTTATTTGTTTGGTCTCTCTCACCCGCTCTCTCGCTCTCCCCCCCCCCTCTCCCTCTCTCTCTCTCTCTCTCTCTCCTCCTCTCTTCTCTCTCTCTCTCTCTCTCTCTCTCTCTCTCTCTCCTTCTCTCTCTCTCTCTCTTTCTCTCCCGCTCTCTCTCTCTGACTCCCCTAAAGTCTTTGCTTACTTGAACATATCCATAGCCGAATTCGATCGTCGCTGCCTTCTTTTGCTCGGCCGTATAGGGACTGCCTGAAAATGTGTAAAAACGGTATTTAAAAAGCTATATTTTACACAGTTCCTTTTTTATTTATTTTCGAAGCTTTTAAAACTCGTAAAACGCTCTTAAAAGCGTACTTTTCGTAAAAAGATTCAGCCCGGCCGCTGTCCAATTCAGGCTCCGATCGATCCGCTTTGCCAGCATTTGTTCCGGCTGGCAGGCAAAAATGTCGTTGTAGCCATTCAGCTTCTAAAAATAAAGCTGTTTTAACGTTTTACTCGGAAAAATTGCTACAAAGGTGTCTCCGGTTGAAAAACTTATAGTACACGTTGATACCTTTAACATCATCATAAGCTCCTCGTTCGAATGGGCAAGGAAATCGTAGGTCTAAAAGCTTATTGTATTTTTGTTACCGGAACGACTACGGTAGATTACTAGATGGCATACTGTACCTGTTGTAAAATAACATATTCCCATCCGGGCTGCTCGATTAACACCTCGAGACAGTCCAAATGGGCTCGGTTCACATAGGCACCCGCTGATGTCATGCTCCTTTTCACTACAAAAAGGACGATGTTTTGTAAGCCTAAGCCAAGCCCAAGGCAAGTCAAGTCCAAACCTAAACCAAGCCTCGGCAAAGCCTAAGCCAGGCCTACGCCAAGTAAGCCAAGGCTAAGCCAAGCCTAAGCCAAGCAAGGCTTAATCTCAAGACTAACCTGGCGTCAAATACACATTCGGCAGGCAGCTGGCCAGCATCCGGAAACGATGTTGAAATTCGGGGGTCGACTTTGAATCAACGGCAAAACAGTAGTGATTCTCGGGGCTGTAAGTCGTGGCGAGACCCATCTCCAGAAACTCGTAGTCCTGAATGTGAAGACCATAGTGCGCTTCAGCGCAACATACTGTATGCACTCCCTTAGCGAAAGCGATCGAAAAGTTGAGCCGGGGATGGGGTATCGGGCCGATTACACGACTTCGGATAGCTTCACATGACATTGAGAGGTTGGTGGAAGGCTGAAAGGCTTGATTTTAAGGATGACGATTGATACATGAAAAATATGGTTTCCGACGTCTTCGAGGAGGTTAGTCTAGGGCTGTGGCGGCTCTGGAGACTCCGGCTGTGGGCTGTGGCGTGCTTAGGCTGCACGAGGGAATAAAGTGGTTCCGACGCCTTTTAAGCAGTTAAGCGGAGCGGGTTATGTGTCGTTACTGCCTAAGGTAACAAAACGGCTTCCGACGTCTTGGAAGAGGTCGAACTAGGCCCGCGCTGCGTGTCGTTACTCCCTGAGGGAACAAAATGGCATCCGACGTCTTCGAGATAGTCAAGCTGCGCGCGCGTTGTATTTGGCATCCGCGCGAAAAAACCCAGCTGGATTCTCTAGCGAACGAATCCATATCCATCCCATAAATATCCGTTTAACGAATCATACCTTTAATTTGATCCGTTTCCGCCCAAGAAACTGCTGTGTATACATCTTATCACCGGCAAAAATACGAGCGCAATCGACGTGGGCTACCTAAAAATATTTGTATCAAACATCAAAAAATAATTACTTCAGGACGGCTCCGAAAACGTGGCAAGACAACGGCATCGGGTGAAGGCAAGATTGTGAATTGAGCGGAAATGCCTAGAACCTTAAGTTAAGGCTAAAAACTTTAAGCGGATACCTTCCATCTGGACACTGCGTTCCCTCTGAAGTAAGAGGAGGAAGCTGGCCGCGATTGCAACTAGGCAAATTCCCTCAAGCCAACGCCCCATATTGGAGGGCTTTGAAAATGACTTTTGTTTTGATTTTTGGCGATTTTTGAAGGCTTGAAAACTGAATAATCATCAAAGCTGGTCAGATTCAACCGGAGCAAAGTAGAGATGGAGAGGCCGAGAGGGGGGGGGGGGGAGAGAGAGAGAGAGAGAGAGAGAGAGAGAGAGAGAGAGAGAGAGAGAGAGAGAGAGAGAGAGAGAGAGAGAGAGAGAGAGAGAGAAAGAGAGACAGGGGACGAGAAGAGAGAGAGAGCGAGAGAGGGAGAGAGGGAGAGAATTTGTTGAGGGAACGCCCGTGAAATTCACCCTAACCCAGGCATCCCCCGCTGAACATCCAAAATTGCGCATTCAACGCAGCCCCGCTTTATTAAAACCCTCCACCCTCCCCTTTTGAACTCAGCAAAAAAGGACTGAAAAAAATTCAAATTGGCCATCGAGTTTGATGCGGTGTCTACCTACGCATGGATCAAAACTCATTGAACAAGTGATGTTCTGGTGTGTTATCGGGGGTGGGCTAAATTTTTCGTATAAGTCCAGAAATCGTTAGTAATAATAGTGAATAAATAAGTTTTAACCGGATTTCTGGCCAAAAAAAATATACAGAATTTTAAAATATGGCTGAAAATGTTTTAAAATTTCAAAATTGTGCTTTTTCTTGACCCATTACGCTATGGAATGATGGCAAGTGGTAAACAGGACCGAAATTTGCATAACGATTTTAAATTGTTATAAACTTGATTGGATTAGCATAACTTATTCCGGCCCGGAAGTGGCTTCTTGTGCCCGCTGGCTCAAAAAGGTGTTTCATTTCCTACTTTCTGCTCCGTGCCTCCCCACCGTGGTGAACATCGTCTACGAAATGCTATTCCAATTCTTCACCTTCCTCATCCTCATCCTCGTCGTCATCGGTTGCGGTGGTGGTGGTGGCGGCCCTCGCAGTAGGTTTTTTGGGATTTATTTTGGCTTAAGTGCAGTTCCCCCCCCACCCCAGCCGACCCCCACCTACCGTATCTCGGCTCTCTGTTCAACTACAGGTGTGTAAAATATGCGAAAATACTCGCCAGAACAAGTCGAATATTTTGGTATATTTTACACACCTGTAGATGAACAGGGAGCCGAGATACGGTAGGTAGGTGGGGCGGGGGGTGTTTCTGCCGGTTACCGACTTTACCCCCCCTTCCGCTTTTCTCTTCAATCGACTCGACCATCCGTTTTCAGAAAGCAAAAAAAAGAAAGAGAAAGCCCAAGAGCCGGTGACGCCGGAATCGGTTGAAGAGCCGGAAGCGCCGTCGAAGGAAGCGAAGACAAAGAAGGCTTCTGCACCCAGCCGGGAAGCCAAGTCCGCCCAGGTCAGCAGGGTTGACTCGTCTTGTTATTAAGTTACAATTTTTCGAGTATAGATAACTTATAGATCGAAATTGTTTTTTATTATTCCTGAAGGTAAAAACTTTACAAATTGCTTGCAAAAATTTCGATTTTCTAAGAAAATTTCGACTTTTTCACTTTTAATAGCGTATAGACAGTTTTTATGGTTGAAATAGCGTTGCATTTACCTAAAAACTAATAAAATAAGTGCTCTTCGCCATTAGACCTTTAAATTGTGCAAAAAAATTGGTTTCCCCCGTTTTCCTTTTTATTGATTTTTGCAGGACGGAGCTTACGAAGACTACGACCTATCGCCCGCCAAATAATCTCCAACTCGCGACGAGCACCCCACCACAATCACCCCCAACGACAACAACACACGAACAATCAATCCCCCCGTCGAGATGAGCCACGCGAAATCAAGGAAGAATCGCTCTGCGTTGTGTTATGATTCGTTTTTTGTTAAATACTGATGAATAAATGGCTGCCCTGGTGCGATAGAGGTTTCTCTCTCTCTCTCTCTCTCTCTCTCTCTCTCTCTTTCTCGTCTCTCTCTCTCTCTTTCGCTCTCTCTCGTCTCTCTCTCTCTTTCGCTCTCTCCCTCTCTCCTCTCTCTCTCTCTCTCTCTTTCTCTCTTTCTGTCTCTCTTGGTTTTTTCTATATACGGGTCTTTCGGTTTTACTCCTTTATTAACACCCGTTTTCTGGAATGTAACGTACCCCAAAATACCTAATAAAAGGCAAAATTTGTCTCTAAGGGTTCTCTACATCTCGTTTGGCTCATGCTCATTTCGGAAACGTCACATTGCAGTCAAACGTTTCCGCGTCAAAGCTTGGCTGCTGTTTTAGCACCTCGTTGTAGTATTTCTGGAATATTGCTTGTTTGAGTTTAAGAAATTCCCATACAATTCCATGTTTTCCCAGCTTCTCCTCATCAATCGGATCCGCCCCATAATGGGTTCGATTCCAGATACTTTCCGCCATACACGAAATGCCGGCAAAATCGAAATCGGGCAAAAACTTGTTGACCATGACGAAGCGGCGGGAGATGTTCCTGGAATTATTGCTGTTTTAAAGGCGTTGTGACAGCTAGACTCGAGTGGAAAGCTCAAGGAACTCTGCTAGTTGACGTATACGCGCCGTTGCCTAGCAGGGTCCATTGTGGAATCCAGCCACTCCGAAAAATCCCTGCTAGTTTGCCCTTTCAGGGAATGGCAGGCTAGCTGAGAGAAGAGAGATACATAGCGAGCGAGAGAGAGAGAGAGAGAGAGAGAGAGAGAGAGAGAGAAAGACCCCACCCCGGAAAAATCGCACAAGATAAATGGCCCGCAGATGACATGCTAGCCTAATGCTCAACCCAACTCACCTGAGCGCCACCAAATCCTCGACGCCCCACACGCACTGATTGGCGCGCATCCGATTTGTGCCGCAGGGTTTGCTCCATTTTGTGTATCTAAAGTGGTACGGTAGATTTTTAGGTTCTGGTGCGTTAGCGGGGGGAGGGGACGGAAAGCTGGGGAAATCAAATTTTCCCTATAACCCAAGATAGATTGGGCGGGAAAAATTATTGATCACCGCTAACGCCTCCCCCCGCTAATAGTCAAGTCCCGTTTTTAACGCAACTTTTTCTGCTAGACCGCGAGCTGACCTCGTCATAAACGTCGGAATCCCCTTCTTAATACATCTGTGATGAAACCCGCCCGGCATCCCCAACGTATCCGAGTTGATCAGCGTCGCGATGAACTGCTCGTCGACGCCGTAGCCCTGCCGAATTTCGGAGATTTTTATAAATCCTTTAGGGCCTCAAACCTTGTGATTCAAAAAGTTGAGCTGCTCCACGAATTTCGTCAAGTTCACCTCGCGCGTCATCCAATGGACTGCTGCCCGGGAAAGGGAGGCCTGATTTGGAGATCTGATTAGAAATCTACGACTTACCTGGACATAGCCCTTGGCGAAGTCGATACGGGCTTTTTGTTTAGGCGCTGGGCCGAAGGAGAAATCTGGAATTGGATTCATCTCTCGATATGCCTCTCTTTCTCTCTCTTTCTCTCTCTCTCGCGCTCTCTCTCTCTCTCTCTCTCTGGCTGTTTCCCCCTTCGGGTCATATCCTACTTTTCGGGAAGAAATTCAACTCCTCCACCGTCCAATTCAACGCGTATTCTATTCGATTCCCGGGCACCAAATTAGTCGTCGCATCATTGGAACCGTTGAGGATCTATAAAAGAAAACTTTGACAAATTGCTAAATATTCCTTCAAGACTGGTTGGATTTAATTTCCTTTAAGCCCCTAAAATCGACTGGAGCTCTGCCACCCCACCTTGAACATGTTCATGAGCTCCTCGTTCGAGTGGGCCACGAGGTCGTAGGTCTAAAACGAGTTTGGAGAGTAAGCTTCAAAAAACTGAAACTACGTACTTGTTGCAAAACGGCGTATTCCCAATTCGGCTGCTCGATGAGAATCTCGAGACAGTCCAGGTGGGCTCGATTCACGAAACCACCGGCCGAATTCATGTTATGGCGCTCTAAAATGGGATAAACAGAGCGCTGACGATGCTGAAGAGACTGGTAAGCTCGAGAATCAACCGCTTCGATGTACTGGGCGTCGACATTACGTCGCACGTCAAGGTACTATCCAGCAGATTCGGCAAAAACACTTTTATCACAGCCCTCCCGTCATCGCGACTAACCTGGTGCCAAATACACATTCGGTAGGCAGGTGGCCAGCATCCGGAAGTGTTGAATGAATTCCGGATCCGCTTTCGAGTCGATCGAGAAGCAGTAGTGATTCTCGGGACTGTAGGTGGCGGCCAGGCCGAGCTCGAGGAACTCGTAGGCCTGGAAGCTGGTGAATTATACCTTCAGCGCTAGAGAAAACAAGAGAGAGAGAGAGAGAGAGAGAGAGAGAGAGAGAGAGAGAGAGAGAGAGAGAGAGAGAGAGAGCGAGAGAGAGGGCGAGAGCGATATTCCGGCAGACCTTGTGCACATCCTTTGCAAAAGCGATCGAATAATTCAGAAATGGATGCGGAATCGAGCCGACCACCCGCTTCCGTACGGCTTCACAAGACATTTCAAGGTCAGGATTGGGCTAAAAATTACTGCAACCTCGAATTTTTGCGTTTTTAATCGTACCAAGAAGCGCGAAAATCGATCTCTTGCCTTGACTGGGTGTCACAGCTACACAACCCTCTAGATAGCAAAATGCCAAAATGGTAAAAACGATCAGAATTTTGGCTGTCGCGATTATAGCTGTCGGGATTATGGCGGGAATTCACGCCATTTGTAATATTCAACTGAATGTAATTTTGAGTGTTCCGTAGCTGTCGAAATCCAGTCAACCAATGGGTCGTCGTCCCTTTAAAAGTTCAACTGACCACCATCGGGATGCGTCGATCTGCCGCAAATAGGTTCATATAACCCGTATCACCGGCAAATATCCGCGCGCAATCGACATGTGAGACCTTAAATACGGTTTTTTTTTCTAAATAATAGAACTTCGAATTATTCCAACCTCGGGTCTCCTTTGAAAACCAAACGCCCGTCCATTGGAATAGTCAAAAATATTTATTCGAAACACGGCCTGCGGGTCTGAAAAACGCTTATCTGTCTAGTTTTAAGTAATAGTAGGAGTAAAACCGTTAAAACACCCACCTGCTACATTTAAATTCGATATTCTAGTAAATTTATAAAATACGCAACAGCCAATTAGCAGAATAAAATACTTATTGGTGACAATGCGCCGGTTCAGCTCTAACAGATAATGGAACATCTAGAAAGCACTATATAAAAATAAACAAAAATATTGGAATTAAAATGTGGCTATTAACAATCAATTAATCTTGAAATAATCCAGGGGTATTATAGGATTTGTTAAGCTTAAAACAAGGATCTTATGAGGGTTTTTTTATCAAATTTACGCCAATTAGAGGACTATAATAGTTGACACCTCTTCCAGGCTGTCCAGGAATTTCGAACCCCGCTCCAGCTGTATCCACATTAGGGCATGGGGCCCAAAGAGGTCTCGTAGCGATCCATCCGCGCGCTGTGGTTTTTGCTAGAAATAAAGCAAGAGATATATTGAGGACTGGTATATCGCAAAAATAAACTAATGCTTAAATATAATCATAATTGTTTATAAATATGTAGCTCTCTCTCCCTCTCTCTCGCTATCTCTCTCGCTCTGGACCTATCTCTTTCGCTCGTTTTCTCACTGTCTCGCACCCGCTCTCTCGCTGTATTGCTGTATCTCTTTGTCTCTCTGTGTTTGTCTCTCTCGTGCCTCTCTCCCTCCGTCTCTTGCTTTCTTAGACTATCTCGCTCTCTCCCTCTCTCTCCCTATCTCTCTCGCTCTGGACATCTCTCATTCGCTCGTTTTCTCACTCTCTCGCTATCTTGCTGTCTGTCTTTCTTTGTCTCTTTGTGTCTGTCACTCTCTCGTTGTCAGACTATCTCGCTCTCTCTCTCTCTCTCTCTCTCACACTCTAGCTCGCGGTCGCACTCTGCCGTTCCAAATTTGCCCAACTTCTGGAAATAATTTATTAACTCCAAGTTCGTCTCCACATATACACACACAAAATGACGGCGGCCAGGGGGGAAATTGGGGGATGTGAAGGACATTAGCACACAACACGGCACAAAAATTCACGCGAGAAATTTAGTGGAGCCATTTAAGGTGTTGAAGCTCATCGTCATAAAGTCTTTAGGAACGTATCGGAAATTGGGGGATGGGGGATGAGATCACAGATTTGATTCGGGGGGTGATGTCGATGTGTATTTATGCGGAATTTTGGGGGGGGGGGTTCTGGAGAGTTGGGGGGTGATTACGGTACCAGTCGGGGGATACGGTAGGTGGGTGTGGGGAATATTTGAACTATTTGCCTAAAAAGCGAGCAGGAGGAACGGAGGGTTACGGTAGGACTTGTAGTTTGTCGTTCATCGTTTAGCCTTAAAAATCTCAAAAAATGCTAGGATGCAAATTTGACTAGCCAGTGCCTGTGAAAGGTCCGAAAGGCCAGAATTATGGTTTTTTGGCGTTATTTTGTATGATTAACGAATAGACGTTTGCTTCACGGCCCCTTTAAGATGCTCAAAAGTTGGGGATAACGTTCCTTAGCCGAGAATTTGGCATACTTAGCATATCACAAATTTCCACGGCAGTCCCTAGCGGCCAAACGACAAACTACAAACCCTAAAACCCTCCTGTTGTGAATTTAGCAAATGTTAGCCGCGACACTTTAATACTGATGATGCCGCAGGTCCTTCATGTAGCCGAGGAAATGCTCGTTCTTGTTGCAGTTGTCGTAGTTGCAGATGCACCGGAATTGGTACTCTGTCATTGGCGATTTCGCCGTCGCCGGGTAGCGCTGCAAAGAAAATATTTGTAAAATTTGGTTTCCTCGAATATTAAAGGGACTAGCAAGTCTTTATCTCTCTCGCTCTCTCGCTCTCTCTCGCTCTCCCTCGCTCTGCCTTTCACTGTCGCCCTCTCTCACTCTCTCTATCTCCCAATCTCCCAGTCTCTCTCCCCTCTCTACGTCTAAACCTGCGCACTCCCGCGCACGCTGATTCACTCTCTCGAGCTCATTCTCCTGTACCGACATTCTCTCTCGCTCCCTCTCTCATTCTCTCTCTTTCCTACGCTTTCTCTCTCGCTCTCTCCCTTTCAAAGAAATAAAACTTCACCAACCTCATATAGACAAACAGAGAGGATGCCATATCGACGATCATTCTGCCCGAAGAGCTCCTTGTACGGTTGCACGTACTCGATCTGATCATCTTCAGGGATGCCGAATGCTGCCGCGCTGGAAATAGAAATTTAAGCTAATTTTAGTTCATTAGAAACCTTCGAGAATCTATCCCTTACTTTAGCTAAGTCAAGACAAGTAGCACCAGACTTTTGGGCTGGCCCCTCCTTTTAATGCCTTACTTCCCGTATCCAAACATCAGCGTTCCATCCCATTTTTCAGCGAAAAAAATTTACGCGGGCAGGTGCATGCCGTAATTTTTGAGCTGAGCAAAAGCATTTTTTTGGGTCTCAGGTGTTTCGGAAGTGCGTCATCTTTGCTATCTGCTGACCAGAACTTGGCCACCTGCCCGCAAAATTGCAATTCTGACGCCAATTTTCATCAATTACGGGCCCGATAAACATCCCGAAACGACCCGAAAACAGCCGGAAATTGGACCGGAACGCATTTAGTTGGCTTTTGAACTTTAGGCTAGAGGATTGCTGCTGATGGACTTAGGGTTTAGGCGGTCGCCTCAGCTAGGCTTCGCTGTCGGGCTTTGCTTCGGTTTGAAAGGTTTGGCTCAGGCGTAGGCTTTGGCTCAGGTTTTAGCTTGGGCGGTGCTAATGCACCTTGGGGGGCAGTCTGGATTTTGACTACGAGACGCTCCAAATGCCGTTTTTTAAACTCCAAGCCTCTTGATAAACTAAGCTAAGCTAGCTACCCAGGCTTAGCTTCATACAAACGAAGCCTGAGCTTAGCTTGAGCCAAGCTAAGCTTAGTTCTAAGCTAACCCGTAAGTGGCCACATTTTGACCTCGTAAGTCAAAAGCTCAATATAAGCTTAGCTTAGGCATCGGCTTATGTTTCGGCTTAGGCTTTGCTTATTCTTGGTTTAGGCTTGACATACGCCTGGCTTAGCCTGAGCTTAGGCTTATTAGGCCTGGGCGCATTTGCCGTCCAAAAAATCTTACGCAACCTCGTAGCTAAGCGCTTTGTTTTGTCGTGAAGCCCCGAAGCCGCTATTTTTCATTTTCAAGTCCAAAAATGCTACGAATTTCGCGCCATTTTCCGTGCAAATCGGCCGCGCGAAAATAGAAAGTCCAGCCGGGTGGTTGAAAATATGCTCTTCTGGCGGTGACAAAATATATTCGGCTCTTTGGGGGGCAAAGAACCCCGGGGTTGGGGTACGGTAGCCGCTTTCAAAAAGTCCAATTTTTAGCCCGCCAAAACACAACAATAATTTCGCAAAAAAAACTCACGGATTTCCCTTGGAGGCCGGGATGAGGGCGCAGAATTTCCACGTCGGGTCGGTGACCGCTTCGAAGTTGCCCTGAAAGGGATACGTTGACTTCAGAATTTTTTAAAGGGATTCGGAAGCTGCAAATCGACCCTTTACATTGGCTAGGTCTCGACAGGTAAGCGGCCGGTCAAAACCTTATTTTCTGATTGGTTTTTGGACCGCGTTTTTGCCCGTATCGCGAGCAATTCAGCCACTGGTCACGCGTATTCAGGCGTGTCGCGTAGCTGTCAAGACCTAGCCGACTAAGGGTCGATTTTCGCACACATACCAGACCCTTTAAAAGGTCTGTCGCGGAATGTTCAAATTTTAAGATTTTGATTTATTTTCTTTAAAGTAAAACTTATTCAACGAGAGAGAGAGAGAGCGAGAGAGAAAGAGAGAGAGCGAGTGAGGGAGTTAGCTATACAGTACAAGAGATCACTAATTTTTAGAATTTCAGGCCATATCTCCCGGCCAGTTCATTGTGAAACAACCCAGACCCCCTACACGCCAATCCAAACGACACGTGTTGTTCTGGTCAGCCGGTTACGGTAGCACTAAAACACAGACACCCCGGATCTCATTAACGGGTCCGGGGGGGGGGCACGCTATAAAAACGGGTGGTTTGGTGTCGACAGGGGATTATAACGCCTGTCCAGGCCCCTCATATATGCAAAGATATTCTCATATAGTGATCAGGGGCTTCACTGCTATTCCCTGACGCCAGATTAGTTGAGGGCAAAAAGTTTCGGGTACAATTGACGGTATTTTGGGGGTGGGATGGGGTTTAGGAGCGTATTACTTCGGGTTTGGGTGCTTGTAAGGCCAGAATTTGTATCAAGCCATCAAGCCTAAATTTGAATGCGGAGCAGATATCTTTGGCTTTTGAAAGTAAGCAAACTAGCAGTGATACTTCGGGAACAGCGAGAACGCGTCCAGAAGACTAGGGACTTCAGGACGTCGTGCTCCAGACAAATTCCAGTACGGTAATGAGAGAGTGACAAAAAGCTCGAGAAACAAAGCTAGGGAGCGAGCGGGACAAAGAGAGACAGAGAGAGAGAATGAGAGCGAGAGCGAGAGAGAATGAGGGAGAGCGAGAGAAGAGAGAGAGAGAGAGAGAGAGAGAGTGAGAGAGAGGCAGGGAGCGGCAGCGAGAGAGATAGAGCGGGAGAGAGAGAGCAAGGCAGCCAGAGAGAACGAGCGGGCAAGAGAGAGAGATGGAGAGAGAGCGAGAGATGGAGAGAGTGAGAGATAAAGAGAGACACAGAGAGAGAGAGTGCGAGGTTGCGAGAGAGATGGAGGTAAAATTTTGGTTTCCAGATTTTCGGGTTATTTCAACACCTTTTTCTGTATTTTTCGGGTCTCCGTCAAGTTTTTAAATCCAAAGAAGGATTGACCTCGGTTCCCCCGAAAAATCCGACACGTGAGCGCCCGATTTTCGTGTTGTTTCTCGTTCTATTACTTTACTGTTTTTCGAGGCCCTTCTTCTCCCAAGATAGTAAAATCCAAAAATCCCCCGCGAACAAGGCAAAAATCATTTTTTTCCCCGCTGTCGCCCCGGATGGAGGGTGGTGGCGAGGGATTTTCAGATTTTCTCCAAATCCACGAGGGCACTCTAAATAATCATTGTCACCGGAAAAATCCCGTCCATTCAGTGCCTAAGTGAGCAGTTTTTTGCGCGCGATATTGAAATTGCGACGGGATTTTTATGCATCTAAAAAACGGCGGCTTTTCGTTGTAGGGCGAGGGGATTTTCAGGGGTCATTTACGCAGGCAGTTTTTTGTGCCAGGAGAGGGGAGGAGGATGAGAAAATGTATGGGTCATAATGTGGGGGCGTTCCAAAAAAAGGTTCTAAATCGGGCATGCATTAACCGAAAAAATATTGCAGGTTATGCACACCTTAAAGCATCGGATTTCAGCTAAAATCCCGTCAGCGGAGAACCCGACGGGTCAAAATCCCGACATTTAGAATGCCGACAAAGCAGGAGCTCGACAGCCAAAATCCCGACACCATAACCCGACAGCTAAAATGTCGACAACCAAAATGCCGACAACCAAAATGCCGACAACCAAACTGCCGACAACCAAAATGCCGACAAGCCAAAATATCGACATATTTTTCACGATAGTTTGAACGTCGCTTCTTTAAAACAGCTAATTTGCATGTCAGCAATCGGATTGTCGGCATTCTGGCTGTCGGAATTTTTGACGTCGGTATTGGCGCGTTCTCCTGGACGATCTGAGTCCACAAAAACGCCAAAAAATGCGCACGCATGTTTTGGAGCGCTGCGTAGCTGTCGAGACCCAGTAGATAGCAGGGGTCGATTCTCAGGCTGGGTCCCTTTAAAACCACAGTTTTGGTTATTTTTCAAACTTTCACTTTTTCTCTGCTAACCGTCACAAAATCGCAAATTACTATTTGATATTTTCATTCCTTAAAGTACACCGATGCCCCATAATTGCGCGTCTTTAGAAATGTTATGTAGTGGGCAAATTGGCCCCTCGCGAACACCACCCCCTCTTTTTCTTGAATCGCCAACTTAAATGGCACCTAACGGGCTTTTATCGCACTTTTACTGCCCAATACCCCCAAATTATTACGAATCGAAAAATCGCATCCCAAATGTTCTTTTTGCGGAATCGCAAGATCAGGGCCTCCTCCGCAATTTGCAGGCCTTGTAGCCGGATGAAATTACGTCAATGCGCGGAAATACTGGCTTCTAGGGTCCTGAAGAAAAAGTGCGGAACGTTCCGGGGAGTGGCACACACTTTTTCGGGGCACTTTCTAGGGCACCACCCGCGTCGGTGGCTACAAATGGCGCTGGAAATCGAGGGTCTGCGCTTTGGGGTAGGGCTAGAGGGGGGGGGGCTGGGGTACGGTAATTTGGACGGATTATGGTAATTTTGTCGAGCGCTTTTTAGTTTTCGGCTCCGTGCGAAATTTACAGGGTACGGTAGGTAAAACGATTTTTAGGGTAGATTACGTGGCTAATTCGAAAAGGCTACGGTATCTTTCTCCCACGCTTCAAAAAGCTACCGTAGCCGACAGACCACCAATCGAAACCCGAATATTTTCACCCTGGCAACTTAGATAACGCTAAACTCTCCTATCCGGCGTTCCAACTTCCGTAACCCGACCCTGATCAACGGAATAAGGTCCGCAGATTCCCCCGAGCACCTGTTTTCCGTGAAAAGGCACCTATTTTTAAAAACCAGCTTTTTGGGTGGTCCTAGGGCACTTTTTAAGGTTCGCCAACTTGCTGTTAGCAAGGCGACGACAAGTTCAAGCAGGTGTGCCTTGGGTGACCTTTTTAGAATGGCTTCGAAAAGGTTACTTTGCCCCACCCAGGTGATTTTATTAGTGGGTGGTACTACGTACTGGAAAATAGACAAGGCAACGCGATAGAGATCGGTCCAAAAATTGTTAAAGAAATTGTGCAGGCAGAAATGAAGTTCTTTGGAATAATTGAAAGCGCATTTTCCTCTTTTAATGCAGCCTAAGTTTAAATGAAGGTAAGCATTTCATTTAATTAATGAAAATTATTAAAATTACCTCGTCGTCAGATTGTGAGCAGGTGAGTGTGTAGCCGAGGGAGCAGAGGAGCAACAGCTGGAGCAGAAGGAGGAGCATCGTTTTTACCTGGAAATGGTGTAGGTGAGAGACGGAGAGTGTGAGCTAGAGAAAGTGAGAGAGCGAGGGAGAGAGAACGAGAACAAGAAAGGTCGAAACATCGAGAGCGTAGAGTAACAAAAAGAAGAAAGTGATAAACAAAGAGACTCAGAACTCACCAGAGAGAGAGAGAGAGAGAGAGAGAGAGAGAGAGAGAGAGAGAGAGAGAGGGGAGAGAGAGAGCAACTCAAAAAGCCCCGGTGCACTAACCGGACCCCAATATATGGTGTGAGTAGGAATCTTGGGGGATATGGTAAATCTGGGAGTCCGATGGGCGGTGGGCGGGGCCGGGGATAAAATGAGGGAGAGGATTAAAGATTTGAAAATGGGAGGGGCTATAGGGGCGAGAGAGCATTAGAGAAAGAGAGAGGGTGGGCATAGATCGAGAGACCCAGGCAGTCAAAGCAAAACCGAGGGTAATTTATGCCTACCCACCGAAAAAAGGAAGGAGATGGGCGCAGCAAAAGCAAAATATTGTGAGAAAGGTAGGTAGGAAAATGCGAAAAACGTTTAAGGAAATTTCGCGATTGTTCGAAAAAGAGATTGCAAAGGACCCGTTGCAAAATCAGATCGGAGACAAGTGGTGTAATAGAGGGAGAGCAAAACCAATATCGAAAAAGATGGGCCAGACAAAATATCCAGAAGCCGTTTGCGCTGCTCCCCTGGATCTTGCAGAAAAGCAAGCAGTTTAAGTGTTTAGCATCCAAAAGATACTGTAAGGTTATGCGAGGGGGGGATTCTGCGTAAATTTTTCCGAGCAATCGAGCAGGGCCCTATAACCGAATTCAAACCATTTTATACAGGTTTTAGCTACAAAATTCATCCCCCTCGCGAACAGTCCAGTAACCTAAGATCTACCGCAAGGTTGAGGCGCAAAAATCAGACGGTTCTGGCAGGGAATTTCGAAATGATGCGACGGGAGGCGTCTTTTTCGAAAATCATCGTCATCTGGCGCCAAGGCTGGCTGGCCAGGCTGTCTACAATGTACCGGAAACTGCAAGCTAGCAAAAACTTGTAGTTTTTTCAGCCTATGGCAATCCGCAGCCGCTATATCGATACATTACTTCAGTCTTATACTAGCTATCTACATGAAAACTAGGTGATCATAAAATCCTTAACTTTATTTGCCTATCTTTAAGGAAACCTACCAAACCACTTATCATTAAAAATCTACTAAAAACGCAAAGTTTGCGAAATGGTTTCGAGTAATATTTTATGAGAAGTTAAGGTAGACGAGAATTCATCACCTAGTAACGTAGCGTCGCTAGGGTTTTAGTCTATCGTATTGGCATGTACGCTGTAGGTAATTTTATGGGTTCCCGGTCCTTTTAATTACTGGCCATGAATTTTGCTGACTATCGGCTCCTATGGATTCTACGGTATCGGCAATACGCCACGCAACGATAGGATACGGTCAAGGGCGTAGCCAGAAAAAAGTTCGGGGGGCCGAAAAATTTTTTCCGAAAAACTCAAAAAATGAACGAGAAAACAGCGCCGCAGGCGAAAAATTTTGGAAAAAAGGCTACATAGCTCTACAAATAGCAGTAAGAACGTGAAAAAATAGCGCCGCAGGCAGCAAATTTTTTGAGAAAATAAAAATCATAAGGGTCCCCCCTTATGAAATTTTCGGGCCCCGGCCGATTTCGGGGCGGGCCCAGGGGCCCACCTTACGCTACGTCCCTGGATACGGTAATCGAATTCCATTGCAAAATTGGAGGGCGAGCCCACGAAACAAAATCCATCTTCAAGGCTTGCCCAGCCCCAAAAAAAAACGAAAAACCATGACTAAACTTTAGGCCCAAAAATAGGCAACTCCTGGCCGGCCTCCTTGAATGACCGTCAGCGCACGACCCGCTTTTCGAAAAGCTACGCCCTCTAGCCTCTGGCTGGCCCGCTGTAAGGAGGTGTGGCCCGGAAACATTGCGTCATCTTGCTCCCATTGCCAGTGGGAACGGGGCGGGTGCCTGGGAAAATGGCGCGAGTCCCAGCACGGGGTGCTATTCTGGCTTCATAGACCGTAAAATTACCGCATAAATGGAAAGAGGAAAGAAAGCGGGCCTCGTTTTTATATAGAAACACCTGGAGAGATCGGCTTATCATACGAGGCATCTTTCCCTCTCCCTCTCTCTCACTCTCACTCTCTCTCTCTCTCTCTCTCTCTCGCTCTCTCCCACTCTCTCTCTCGTAGTTTGGCACAGAATTCGTCAGAACTTGGTCAACTGACCGTGCCACAAGTACTGAATTGAATCCGGGAATTTCAATGGCCTACGTCAGACTTTTGGAATTCCGGATTAAAGGGGCGGTGAAGTGGAAAATTTGTCGCCGTAGTTCTCGCCATTTCAAGTTAATCCTGGCCTGCAAAATTTCCATAGAAGTGCTGTAGGGAAAAACCTTGTCATTATGAAGCTTTTAAAGGGACGGGAAAAGCATCATCTTGTACAAGTAATTTCAAGCAGCCATATTAACCTACGCTTAGCCCCTCGTCCCATTAAAGGGCTCTAGCACAACCCCTCCACGATCGTGGAAGCGTCGCGGTCGGGTGCTGCGGCAGGGAGAGAAAGAGCGCCAGAGGAGAGGCGCAGACAGAACTCTGCGTCCCTGCCCGGCCCCCAAAATGCCGTAATCCGTGTGCTGCGAGTCCGAATTGACTGCCGAACTTTGTACAGAGCTAAGTTCAGCAAATTGCCAGCTAGCCAAATGGATGGGGAACCGGAAGTAGGGAGTGTAGAGAAGGGTACTAATTATAGGGCGCAATCGCAACCCCGAAGCTGAAGGGCTGAAGCTGAAGCTGAAGCCGTAAAAAGACAAAATTGGTGATCTGAAGCCTCGGTGAAACTGGCGCTTATATGCCCGGATTTTTCTTGTCATTCGTGTATAAACTTGTGTACGGATGGCTATTTTTCTTGCACCACCTGAACTGTTTTCGAGTTTCACCTTCACTTGCTAGCTTCTTCTCATTCTCTTTCTCTTTATTTGTCTCCCCTAGCCCTCAAAATTGCTCTGAACACATGTTGCAATTTCCTTGCGAAAATAAGTAATAGGCCGGTTGCACTGGCGCACTCTAGTGAGTGAGAGCTTTTGAATTGCGGGGCATGCTAGCAGTGATAATTTGGGGAAATCGCTAACTCTCTCTCTCTCTCTCTCGCTCTCTCTCTGAGCTTGTAGTCTGAACTCACCCGCCTGACCGGCCACGCAATGAAACTAAAAACGGCACCCAGGAAAGCCGGCTAATACGGTAGTCTCGGGACGCAAAATCGGATTCAAATGGATGGCAAAACGAGAGAGAAAGAGACAGAGTGAGCGAGAGAGAGAGAAAGAGAAAGGAAGAGAGAAGGAGAGAGAGAAACTCGACCGCCCCCAACTTGATGACAATTCAATTTCGAGCCGTATGAGGCCGGAATTAGATTTTTTAAAAAGGGCCCTCGTGAGAGGCGTGATTTTTCTGGTGAACCAGACGTTTGATTTCCGGTTTTTAGCTGATTACAGATGCGGAAATCCGGGGTAAATTGTTGCGATGTAAGATTTTTAAATTTTGGAAAAACGACTAAAAACTAAGCCATTAATTTTCGAATTTTGGTAATTTTGAAAAATCTCATTTTCTAAAGTGCACCCAGCCTACCGTAAACCTCCACTATTCAACCAAAATCCCCGATACGAAATCCCCCAAAAAGAGACCAAAAAAAGCGGTCTTCAATGAGCAAAAAATAATCCGAAAAAACCGGGGTACGGTAGGGATTACGCTTCAGAAATGCAGCGCCATTTTTTGAGAGCTCTGGGCGAGCCTCCCTTTTTATACCTGCCAAACCCAGAAATAATCCGCAGAGCTACCGTAGCCCAAAGAACGGGGGCGTGGCCTCCGCCAGGTTTTTCGTACAAAATCACGATCGCGCGGATCAGGTTTTTGCATATTTTTCCATCGCCCTGATGACAGGTGGGTTGAAAAATGCGCACTTTTTCATAAAAACAGATTAGCCCCGGGGAACGGGGGCCAAGTTTTATTTTTTCGAACGTCGTAAAGGGCAAAAAACTTAGAACACAGAGCGTTTTTCAGCGCGTACCGCCGCGGGGCAGTCGGTGCTAAAAAGTGCCCGAGTACGGCCAAAAAGTACATGGTGTCCCAGAATAAACGCTTACTATCTCGATTGGGGCAATGTCCACGGCATGATCGTTAGACCATTAATAAACCGAGAAACGTGCGAGTTTGAAACCAGCTTTGGTGCTTTTGCATCTACGGGGGGCCTGGATAACCAGATACCTTACCACCCAAAATTTTACTATAAACGCTACCAGAACCCCATCAGTACTGAACTGTTAGCGGTGGGGGGGGGCGTAATTTTTGTTTTTCCGTCCATACCTATCTGTTAAAAATAAACAATTTATTTTTCTAATTTTTCTCCTAGTTTTTGATTGCTAGACCGTTACAAAACCAGATGGTTACAGTCGCTTCGCGACTGCAACCATCTGGCCTTCGGGCTATCCTACATGTCCCACTCTACCACATCCTTTCCCACCTCCATCAATACCCGCGATAGCCGAAATCCCGTTCAAAAACTACCTAAATACCTTCCCGATGGTTTAAAATACCCCCATGGCTGCCCTTCAAAAACTACCTAAATACCTTCCTGATGGCTTCAGATACCCCCCATGGCTGAAATCCCCTCCAAAAACTACCTAAATACCTTCCTGATGGCTTCAGATACCCCCCATGGCTGAAATCCCCTCCAAAAACTACCTAAATACCTTCCTGACGGCTTCAGATACCTCCCCTAGCCGAAATCCCCTTAAAAAACAAAAATAACAACCGACCGGATGGAATGAGAGAAAAAAAGAAATGAAATCCCCCGTGAAAATTTTCATCCACGAAACGCGCGCCACCTGGCTCACTATCTCCAAAATCACCCCAACCTCCGCCCCCCACCCTTTTACTAAGGAAAAAACTTTCAAAGTTAGTTTTAATAATTTAAATTAAAAGTTTTTCATAATTTTTTTATCAGTTTGGGGGTTTCTGACCACGCTCTATCCGAATCCGAAGAGAGCTAAGCTCTAGCTCTTTTCCCCTTCGAGTTGAATTCGGCTTCACACGGACACCACAGCAAAATTATTATAGTTGATATTTTGAACATTTTTGAACATTTTTAATTTTGAAAAATTGTTGACCTTTTAAGCTCATTTTTCGTGCATTTTGACCAAAAGTAAAAATTTACGAAACTGTTTCTCCGCATTTATATTTTAAAACTCTGTAAAATTTATAAAAACGTTTTTGCCTTGTTATTGGCCCCGTAAAAGATCACTGGATGTGTTCGGAAAGAACCGAGAACACGCCGATTGCACACAGGCTTGTGGCCTAGCCGAGAAGGTGCTCAATTTCACTCCAAGGCCCGGTTTTTTAATTTAGAACCTTTCGGGATTAGAATACCCGTGTGGCGCAGTTTTCCCTCCACCAAGCACTTCGGCGCTGATTTTTTCTTTGGGTGGTCTAGACAAAGCGGAAGTGGAAATATCTCTCTCACTCTGTCTCTCTCTGTCTCTCTCTCTCTCTCTTTCTCATTATTTCTCTCGCTTTCAGTTTATGTTTCCTGCTTAAAGGAACGTGGAACGCATGTCTATGAATTTTCTTGGCTACGGATGCTCTACCCGAAATGACCGCGCCGCAACACGCAACGTCACCTCGATCGCGTAAGCCATTCAATCACTGCCTGGTCAGTAACTTAAGGTGGTAAAAGTATTGATTTTATTTAATTGATGATTCCCAATTAATTCCGCGGCTTGCTCGGCCCTTTAAAATCTGCTGGCAGCAACTTCAGAAAACCACTTTTTTGTCGCCTATGGGTGACTACAGTATCCTGCCTTTTGCCCCCGTTCCGAAGGGCAAAAAACTTAGGCCGAAACAAGTTTTTCCACCGTACCGGGCGCCCGGCCAATTTCAATAAAAAGGGACTTATCCCTAAGCGGCACCTTACTAATCCGTAGATGGGCAGTGTTGAAAGTGGGGGGATAAAGACGTGCGGGGTTCGGAAAAAATCCGTTCTTTTTTTCTGCGTTCCTCGGATTATGCAAAATCTGTTTTTGCCACACGGCCGGGGGATGAGAAAAAACTGGAAGTGAATTTTGGTGACTGTATAGTTCTGAAGCTACAGTATAGCCAAGATCAGCCCTCCGAGCAGCCAGCAATTTCTTATTTGCAATTTGCAAGGCGGTCAACCAGTTCAAGTCCGACTCTTGTTATGGTGAAGTAGGACCCTTAGCCGAAGCCGAAGCCAAGCTCAAGTAAAGCCTAAACCAAGCCTACGCCAAGCCTACAGTAGCGTGCAAAAAGAAGGCAACACCCAGGAAGCTCTTGTAACTCGGCTGCCTCGTTATATTTTGCACCAAACGGAATGTTTCCTGGTGTTTTCGATGCTGTGGAATTCGATGAGCAGGTTCCAAGCCGCGAAAATGACGTTTAGTAGCTTAAATATGTAATTTAAAATAGCTTCAAAAAATCGACTTTTTCTAAAGGCATTTTTCCGTTTCAAAACATCACCATCGTGTTCAGCATGGTCGATTTACCCAAAGTCAGTGACGTTTGTGATCGGGTTTGATTTGGCTTAGCCGAACAGCCGCGTTTTCTTTGCGCGAAACGGGTCAAGAAGTGGGTTCGCCTGGGCAAAAGGTATTGCAGGCGCCCCCACCAGACCGATGGCGACCCCTATTAATCGCAGCTTCCTAGCCGACTGAAGACGTCCTAAGCAACCAGAAACATTGACTTTGGGTAAATCGGCCATGCTGAACACGCTGGTAATGTTTTTGAAACGAAAAATGCCTTTAGAAAAAGTCGATTTTTTGGAGCTATTTTAAATTCCATATTTAAGCTACTAAACGTCATTTTCGCGGCTTGGGACCCTGCTCATCGAATTCTACAACATCGAAAACACTAGGAAACATTCCGTTTGGTGCAAAATATAACGAGGCAGCCGAGTTACAAGAGCTTCCTGGGTGTTGCCTTCTTTTTGCACGCTACTGTAGGCCTAGCTTAAGCCAATCCAAGGCACAGCCTAAGCAAAGCCTAACCCGAAGCCTAAGCCTAAACCTAAGCCAAGCCTGAGCTTAAGCCTAAGCCATGCCTAAGCCAAGCCTAAGCCAAGCCTAAGCCAAGCCTAACCCGAAGCCTAAACCTAAACCTAAGCCAAGCCTGAGCCTAAGCCTGCCATGCCTACGCCAAGCCTAAGCCAAGCCCTAAGCCAAGCCTAACCCGAAGCCTAAACCTAAACCTAAGCCAAGCCTGAGCTTTAAGCCTAAGCCATGCCTAAGCCAAGCCTAAGCCAAGCCTAAGCCAAGCCTAAGCCAAGCCTAACCCGAAGCCTAAACCTAAACCTAAGCCAAGCCTGAGCTTAAGCCTAAGCCATGCCTACGCCAAGCCTAAGCCAAGCCTAAGCCAAGCCTAACCCGAAGCCTAAACCTAAACCTAAGCCAAGCCTGAGCTTAAGCCTAAGCCATGCCTAAGCCAAGCCTAAGCCAAGCCTGCCAAGCCTAACCCGAAGCCTAAACCTAAACCTAAGCCAAGCCTGAGCTTAAGCCTAGGCCATGCCTAAGCCAAGCCTAGCCAGCCTCAAGCCAAGCCTAAGCCAAGCCTAACCCGAACCTAAACCTAAACCTAAGCCAAGCCTGAGCTTAAGCCTAGGCCATGCCTAAGCCAAGCCTAAGCAGAGGCAAAGCGAATTTTAAGGCGCATCTGAGCCGGGCCCAAGCCATGCCTAAGCCGAGCCCCACCTAGCCCAAGCCTAGCCTAAACTTGAGCATACGCCAAGCTTACGCCACCCCCTTTATATGTCGCTATTGTGTCCTGACAAGATTTCTTGTTGTAAGGATTTTGGCTGTCTGGATTTTTTTCCCCGAGATGTTTGCTTGTCGGTATTTTTCCGTTTTCCCGTTTGAATGAGATATGACAACTCAAAAAGTCCCTCTTGTCTATTTCTGTTTTCAGTCGACTTCCGGACCGGGGGTGCGGCGAACGAGCAAAGCCCATTTCGGACGTCCAAACCCTTGGTTCACGAGGCCCAAAATACAGAAAGGACGG
This sequence comes from Mesorhabditis spiculigera, assembly GCA_958295435.1. Lineage (NCBI taxonomy): Eukaryota > Metazoa > Nematoda > Chromadorea > Rhabditida > Rhabditidae > Mesorhabditis > Mesorhabditis spiculigera. Next base: position 118,686 of record CATQJA010002710.1, on the reverse strand, counting down.
GTACGGATCCCAGCCCCCGTGGGGAGAGCACCCAAGTTCAAAATTCTCAGAAAATTTGGCCTCGCGGCTTCCGCGTCGAAACTTAATTTAGACGCCTCGTGGGGTCACGCCAAAAAAAACAGAGTAAACTGCCGGCAGACTGGGGAGTTAATTCGGGTTTTTGCGGCAGTTCATTCTTGGTCCCTTTAGGGTGGGTCGGGACGTTGAAAATTGAACCCGACCGCCCACTCCTTTCGCCTTTTAGTTGGGTTAATCGGGGTGCGAAATGGCAGAGTCCCACCCTCGAGTCCGGCTGACATCATTGGCTCACTTCCCTTTTATGTCTCTAATTCCCGTGCTCCTTCGCTTGTTGCTATCTCTTGATCTCTCTCGCTCTCTCTATCTTTCCACCCTCTCTCGCTCTCTCTCTCTCTCCATGTCTTGCTCTGTCTCGCTCTCTCTCTCTCTCCAGCTCTCTCGCTCTCTCTCTGTCTCGCTCGGTCCGTCTCTCCTGCTCCCTATCTCGCACTCTCTCCTTCCCTCTCTCTCTCTCGCTCTCTCACTCTCTCATCCTCTCGCTTCTAAAAGTGGCCAAATCAGATAAGGGCCCAGAGTACGACCCCCGGGTCGCGCGGGGGATGGCCCCCTGAAATTACCCTCTCCACCCGATGAATTGGCTAAAATTAGCACCCACATAAATGGACACACGCGCCGACAGACAGACAGAAATACGTGTGTGCATATTCCAATGTTAAGGGCATCGCCAACCTAATTGGGTTGATTTTCAGGAGCTGCAGGTTGAGCCCGAGATCGGCGAGGATTTGCTGGAAATAGTGCACTAAAGAGCGCTCGGAAATTTTTGGGATCACGGTAGCTGGTTGCCGTTTAGGATGTCCAAAACTTCTAATCATTCTTTTCAAAGGTATTTACAACATTTCTGGCTTTTCCAATCCCTTTAAACCCCCCTTTTGAATGGGCAAGCCAGCAGGGATTTTTTGCGGAATCCAAAAAAATCACGAAACGAACGCCACCCACCCAGATGACGTCGCCGGAAAGTACGACCCCATACCCTGCAACCGGCTCTCAGAATGCCCAATTTAATTAACGTTTTTCGGGTTGCGGATGTGACGATGAGCTAACGGAAAATAGGAGGCGCCATCTGACTTTGGATCTGCAAATAACGTCTGGAGAGGAGGGAGGGGGATTCTTGGATGTGTGATGGTGTATAGGAGTGGGGTGGGATCGAACTCCCGTCATTCGTACTTATAAGGACGAGAAACCGCGAAAATCGAGCCCGAACTCCAAAATCCCGACAGCTAACATCCCGACAATCAAATACCGACAGGCCGGAATGCCGACAAGCAAAATGACGAAACACCCTTCGCATCAGTTTGAAAGTCAGGGTTGCAGCAATTTGGCCGGCGGGATATCGTTTGGAAAGCCTAAGCCTATGCCTATGCCTATGCTTAAGCCTAGGTCTAGGCCTAAACCTAAGCGGAAGCCTAAGCCTAAACCGAAGCCTAAACCGAAGCCTAAGCCTAAAACGAAGCCTATGCCTAAACCGAAGCCTAAGCCTAAAACGAAGCCTAAGCCTAAAGCGAAGCCTAAGCCTAAACCGAAGCCTAAGCCTAAAACGAAGCCCAAGCCTAAAACGAAGCGAGTTCCATTCGCTATGCCGAATTTTGCTATGCCGATTGACGCTGTGCCGAATTTCACTATGCCGAATTTTCACTATGCCGAATTTTCACTATGCCGAATTTTCACTATGCCGAATTTCGCTATGCCGAATTTTTAGTATACCGAATTTTCACCATGCCGATTTTCACGATACCGAATTTTCACCATGCCGAATCTTCGCCATACTAATTTTGATAAGCGGTATGTTCCCCATTTTTTTACGGTTTTTTCCAAATATCATGGGCCTAGAAAGTTAGAGTTAGCCTAGAAATTTCCAAAAACTCGAGCAGATCGTAGGTCCCGTAGGCGCAGCAGATTTTTTTGTTGCACCGCTAAGTCCCAGTCGATCTTAGTTATTAATATTAGTAGAGACTATTAGTGGTAGAGTAGAAAAAATTCGGCATAGCGAAATTCGGCATAGTGAAAATTCGGCATAGTGAAAATTCGGCATAGTGAAAATTCGGCATAGTGAAAATTCGGCATAGTGAAATTCGGCATAGCGAAAATTCGGCATAGTGAAATTCGGCATAGTGTAAATCGGCACAGCGAAAATCGGCACAGCAAGTATGTACCAACGAAGCCTATGCCTAAAACGAAGCCTAAGCCTAAAACGAAGCCTAAGCCTAAACCGAAGCCTAAGCCTAAAACGAAGCCTAAGCTTAAAACGAAGCCTATGCCTAAACCGAAGCCTAAGCCTAAACCGAAGCATATGCCTAAAACGAAGCCTAAGCCTAAAACGAAGCTTATGCCTAAACCGAAGCCTAAGCTTAAAACGAAGCCTATGCCTAAACCAAAGCCTAAGCTTAAAACGAAGCCTATGCCTAAATCAAAGCCTAAGCTTAAAACGAAGCCTATGCCTAAACCGAAGCCTAAGCCTAAACCGAAGCCTAAGCTTAAAAAGAAGCCTATGCCTAAACCGAAGCCTAAGCCTAAACCGAAGCCTAAGCCTAAACGTAAGCGAAATAAGCCTAAACCGAAGCCTACGCGAAGCCAAATTCTAAGCCTAAACCGGATCCTAAGCCCAGCCGAAGCATAGGCCTATGCCAAGCCTTGTCAGTCCCGTTAAAACCTACTTCGTTTCGGGCGAATCTGAATAAGATATACTTCCGCCTTTATCTTTTAGAAATCGCCGCCGATCTCTGATGAAAAGATGAAAAGATGACAACGGTGGCCCCTAAAATGAGGAGATGACATATCGGACACATGTGTTGGCGCGATCGGGTGATTAACGAGGGAATTTAAAAATCCTACGCGGGATTTAGGGAGTGCGAATCGTAAATCGCAAGTCGGGAGGATTGAAAATCGCCCGATTTCTGGCCTACTAGGACCTTTCAGGATCGGAAATCGCCTGGCCCGCCTTTTCTAAGGGACTAGAAAACGGGAAAAGCGACCCCATCTCTTCCTAGGTTGTCGGCATTTTTGTCCGAAGCTGGTTGTCGGTATTTTCGTTTGTCGGCATCCTGCCTGTCGGGATTTTGGCCCCCCGAATTTTTCAAATCACGGTAAATCCATGAGCGGCAATAAAAGTGCGCCGCGCCGCCAAAATGAGTTCAATCTTCAAAAAAATTGTATTATGCGCAGTTTTCGACACCTAGTGGATTAATCGGGTTGATTCTCAGCCTTGTAACCCCTTTAAAACACCGTGCGCTAGCCATCCCAAAGCTCCCAGAAGATGGACTTTCTCATGGCATTTTACACCCACGTGGCCCGTAAATGCCAAATTACACCCCGACTAATGGACCCCCGCCCCGAAATAGCGGGCCACCCGAATTGAAATTTGGCAGCCAGCCAAAAAGAAAATAATTGAAAATGGGACCTGGTCGGATGGGAATGTGTCGAGAGGATAGAATGGAATGGAATGGTTTGGGGAGAATGAGTTGAAATGGATGGGTCTCCCCGGCGCGTCGTATCCGCCCCCTTAGCGGCCCTTGTTTGGCTACCGTATGCCTGATGGGGGGTCGGGGCCACACCCCGTATAGAGTCTAGAGCCGAAGAAAGGATAAAAAGAGCGCGTCATATTGAACGTTGGGTTACGGTAGAAAAATTCGAGAGGTCGCGATAGAAGGAAAGAAATACATAGGTAGAGGGAGAAAGGGAGATAGAGCCAGAGAGAGAGAGAGAGAGAGAGAGAGAGAGAAAGAGAGAGGGAGAGAAAAGAGAGAGCGAGATGCAGAGAAAGATAGAGATAGAGAGATAGAGACAGAGAACGAGCGAGAGATGAGAGAAGGAGCGAAGCAGTCAGAGAGCGAGCTAGAGAGATAGAGAGCGAGAGAGAGTGAGAACGAGAAAGAGAGAGCGAGTGACATAGCACGTCAGAGAGAGATACAGGGACAGAGCACGAGGCAGTGCGAGAAAGAGGAGAGAGAGCGAGAGAGAGAGAGCGAGAGAGAGAGAGAGAGAGAGAGAGAGAGAGAGAGAGAGAGAGAGAGAGAGAGGGTTAAGATAGAAGATTCCAGATTTTTCAAACCGTTTGCCTATATCAGGGGCGAACTTAACTACACGCCACGCAACCAAAATGTTGCTTTCCAGCTCCATACAACACGCCTGTAACCGTATTTCCTAATTACGAATTTTTCACGTATGAGCGAAGCCAAATTTTAATATTTTCCAGGGTGCCGCCGCTGCCATTCCCGTCCGTAAAACGGCTATTTTTAGCTCGAAACCCCTTTTTGCAAATATGTCACCCGAAGCAGAAAACGAAGACCGCAATCCGTTTTTGCCTATTATGAACGGTAGCGGAATATTATTTCCGCTTGGTTTCTCCACGAACACGCGCCAATTTTCCGGGGTGATGCGCGATTTTTGTATGATTTGTTTGGGGGTGTTGAGGCTGCGGTAGAGGTTGTCGCCAGACGCCACAAACAAACTCACGCGTATACTGTTTTGATTATTGTAACGGAATTTCATGGAATCACTACGTCAAATCTCTTTTAACGCATGGTAAGCAAGACGCGTAAGTTTTCGACTTTGAGGGTACTTAATGATGGAGTCTTAGGATAGCTCTGCAAGGCGCTGGATCCAAAGCGCGTGCTGAAAATACCGACAAAGAAGTCGGATGATAAATCCAAAAATCAGACTCCGAAAATCGAAACGGCGAAAAATACGGAATGCGGAAAATACCGACAAGAAAATGCCGACAATCGGCCCATGCGTAAGCCCATATTCGAAAATACCGAAAATACACATTCTTACGCAATCCGGTGTCGGCATTTCGGCATTCTGTTTTTACGGAAAATGGGATAATTTTAAAGATTATCACGTTTTGTCTCATTAATTTAAATCGGCATTATGTTAGTCCGTGGTTGGACTTTACATTTCAGCTTGTCGGCATTTTGATGGGCGACATTGCTTGCGTCATGGTTTTTGCTCTCGTTACCATTATTTGTCCGTATTTTCGCCGTTTTTCAAGAACGTTTTTAAAAAACAGCCCAGTCTAGTTTTTGGCGCCTAGTTTTTTCGCACTTTTCTGGTAAAATACCGACAAAATGCTGCAAAATTGGCCGCTGCTCTGAGTACTCATTTCGCTTTCGGCGCTGTATATCCTAATTTCCGGCCCCAATTATGCTCAATTTAACAGTGGCCTTTTTGCGCGAAATGTCGGCTAATTTGGGGTAATTTTGGGCGGCTGGTGGGGGTATATTTAGAAATGCCCGCTCGTCCTAAATAGGCATTTCGTGCGGATTGGTAGATTGTCGAAAAGCTAGGAAAATGTCAAGGAAAACTATAAAAGCGCAAGAAAAACCGAGAACGGCTTTAAATCCCAAAATAAAAACAAGTAAAAGCAGAAATTTTTGGCAAAAGGAAAAAGCAAAAATTTGCATGGGAATTCGGAAAAAATTGAATTTGGTTGTCTGGTCAGTTTAAGAAAATGCAAACAAAATCCCGACATCCTAAGGGCCGTTTGCTAAAATGCCGACAAGTAAACTGTCTTCGTTCGAAACGGCGACAAAAAAACATGCGGAAAACTTTTCGTATAGCCTTTCAGCCTTTATAATGTTGACATTTCGTGCCGAGATCCTCAATTCCCCAAAGATCTCTGCTCGTTTCCCGGCCAAAATTGCCCTTTTCCTGACCAATTCCAACTTCCGGAAAACGACAAAAGTCCTACTTTCCTGTTTTGCTTATCGACTATCCACCGTTAACGTCAACAAGTGACTTTCCCACTCTCCGCATCTCCGTGTTTTGAGGATAAAATCGTACTTTTCTACCGTATGCCCCGCAGATGTCATCAGGAGCATCGCGTACTCTCTGCCCAGCGCGTCGGCGACCACTTAAAGGCGGCGGATTTTCTATTTTCGAAACCGAAGTTTCGTGTCTGCAAATCGTGATGAACTTGCACTGTGCGCAATGGCCGGATTTTAGGGCGGGAAGACAATCGCAAAAAAAACGTTTCTGGAAAATTGGAAAATCCCGGATTTTCCCACCCCCACCCTGTCGATTATCTGGTGCAGACAAATGGCCAGAGGGCGAAAAGTTTTCCAATTTTCAGCTTAAAAATAAATTCGCAGAGTTTGTTGGGGATCGGTGGATCAAAAGAAAAAGGTTGGTGGCATTTTCAAACACATCTCTCTCTCCATCTCTCTGTCGCTCTCTCTCGCGGCCTCTCTCACCCCCTCGCTCTCTCCCTTTCACCCTCTCCCTCGCTCACTATCCCATTGTCTCTCTCTTTCACCCTATTTTACTCTCTTTCACTCTCTCTCTCTATTTCGCTCTCTCTCTCTCTCCCTCTCTGCTGTCTCCCTCTCGCCACAATGCTCTTTTAGAACCCCAAAATTCGGGTGTTAAGCCACGGATTTTAAGAACGATTTTGGGGCCCTTTACAAAATTGGACTTTTTCGGCACCAGCTCAGACACTTCACGGCAATTTGACCCGAAACCTACACCATTTTCCAATCGACCCCGAGTGCCCGAAATCCGAATCTAATACGGCCCCGAAAAAGGTGGGATTTACAAAAGCCGGAGGGTCGAGGTTAACGTCTATACATTTTCGAACTTGCATAGATTAGTCTGGATCCCCAACGGCGAGCGAGACTTGCCTGTATAGTCTGGAATGCATATTTGCGCCTAGGCTACAGATTTCGAGGATAGCGAAGTTGACTCTAGGGGCTGCCTAGAAAATGTTGCCTAGAATTTAAAGGGGCTGGGAAGTATGCCAGTTCCTGTTTTTAGTGGCAAGTTAGGTGAGAAATAGCTAAAGAGAGAAAGAAAGAGAGGGCAAGAGAGAGATAAAGAGCTAGCGAGAGAGAGGACAGCATGAGAGAGAAATGGAGAGAAAGAGAGAAATGGGGAGAGTGAGAGAGAGAGGCAACATGAGATAGAAATGGAGCGAAAGAGATATAAAGAGAGAGACAGCATGAGACGGAAATGGAGAGGAGAGAAGAGAGGAGAGAGAGAGAGAGAGAGAGAGAGGGAGAGAGAGAGAGCCGGAGAGCGAGAGAGAGCATGAGGGAAAAAGAAATGGAGAGAGAAGAAATCCAGGATTCCGATCTGACACTATTTCTGCCGGGCCACTTCGACGAGCGGCTAAAGTATGCAAAAATGGTAACAAAACAGTCTTTGACTCGGCAGAAACGCCTGACTGCACACGTATAATTCAACCGTAACCCGGGCCTCTGTGGGAACAAGAGCTGACCCGGCTACAATCCCCTTCTTGATAACTCTGGAAATCAGGAAATCCGGGGATTTTTGGTCGAGAGTCGACCAAAGAGCGTTTGGTTCCCCTTTGCAGAAAAATGGCGTGTTGAAAGACTCACGTTCACGTGCACGTTCTCTGCTCGCCGGCCGCAGGATGGAAGGGGGTTTTTTTTGAGGGGGGGGGGTGTAGTTGCTTAACGGGATCAGAATATCTGGGGCGCTGAATTGTTGCGAGGTGAATTTGTGGCCCCAATTATAGTGGGGCGGAAGTTAGAGTGGGAAGGAGAGAGCGAGAGCAAGTTATAGAGAGAGAGAGAGAGAGAGAGAGAGAGAGAGCGAGAGAGAGATAGAGAGAGGCAGAGTGAGAGAGCGATAAAGTCAGAGAGAGATAGAGAGAGTGAGTGAGAGAGACAGAGAGAGAACGTGAGTGAGAGAGATAGAGAGAGACAGAAGGACAGAGTGAGATAGTGAGAGAGATAGAAATAGAAAGGTAGAAAGCTATTTAGAGAGCCCGCATCTTTAAAGGTGTGTTGACAGCAATGAATACGAAAGAGCAAATTCTGCCTTCACTATCCCTTTAAAAAAATACGCGTAATTCATCTCCCATGTGCTTCACCCATTCCCAAGGTCACAGGTTGTGAAGCCCCGCGTGTCTTTTCCTTCCGAAAAACACAGATTAGAATCCCATCCATACGGCCGTTCCTTCTCAACTGATTTGATTAATCCGCTCGACTACTCCTTCCATCCACACGAAAATACAACTTTTTGATGAGGCCACGTCATTCAACTCCTCTCCTCTGGCTGTATATCACATGTTTGAGGATTAGCCCCCACAGGGTGAGGATTTTAGGGTTTGGTTTTTTGGGGGCCTTATACTCCATTTCATCCTGTGGCCTGGCCGTTGAGCCGGATGCCATTTGTAAAATTACTGTATGGAGTACCAGCCACCATCATCGAGGGATCAGCGAAAAAGTTTAGAAGTTTGGCATTTTCACCGGGGAATTCGAAACATTTGGGGGTCGATAAAAATTGTGGACGGAGCCATCTTTTTTAGCAATTCCGCAAGGATCACCGCGAAACACCTCTTATCGAGGAACTGTGTGCCTTCCACAAGAATCTCTGCTGGTTTGCTCTAGACACCAATTTCCGCAAGGAACTCTGCTGGTTCGCCATGGTCATCAATCTGCCAATTCCGAAAGCAACTCTGCTAGATTGCCCTAGGTTTCTTGTGGAAGTCAGATCCAGCCAGACAAAATCAGAGAGGGAGGAGGAGAGAGCGAGAGACACACAAGATAGAGAAAGAGATACAGAGAGAGAGAGAGAGAGAGAGAGAGAGAGAGAGAGGGAGAGAAAGAGAGATACCGAGAGAGGGGTAATTTTCCAGGTTCCACTCTCAAAAACTCTATTTTAGAAAACACCACCTCTTGATGCCCTAAAAGTTCAGCGCCCAGAATCGGGGATGATTTTCGGGTAATCCCCCAGGTAGGTTACACTCCGATAACGCAGCCCGGATGACCCTCAAAAAAATTCCGGGGGTGAATCCGGGATGATCCATGGGGTGGCATGGGTGAGCTGGCCGTATCGGTGTCAGGTACGGTCTGCATTTTTACCCTAGGGCATAAAATAGAAAACGTAAGGGGTTGGGGCGGATCCTCAAGTAGGTAACAAGGAAGCTGGTCAGGAAGAATCTCGACATGCAGAATAACGACGGATAGGAATCCGGATAGCTAGTATCTCGACATCCAAAATGCCGACAACCGAGATCACTACAGGCAAAAAGAACCGGCAAAAATCCCGACAGCTAAAATCCCGAAACGCAAATTAGTTGTTTGAAAGGGCAGATAAACAAACTAGCATCAAGAATATGTCGGGATTTTGGCTGCCTGGATTCCGGCCTGACGGGATTGTGGCTGTCGGTATTTAGTCTATAGGCAGTTTTGTTGTCGGTATTCTGGTTTTCGGGATTTTGGATGTCGGTATTTCGACTCTCGGGGTTTTCGCTGTCGGTATTTCGAGAGTCGGGGTTTTCGCTGTCAGCTGTCAAGATTTTGGTTGTCGTGATTTCAGCCTGTAGGAATTTTCGCTGCTTGCTTACAGCCGGTTGGGATTTTTGCTATCGGGTCTGACCTGTCGGAATTCTGCTTGCCGGTATTTTAGTTGTCGGGTTTCTGGCAGGATATCGTAGGGAGCAATTACACCAAAAATTGAAAGGCACCGAAGCCCCAAAAGTATCCGAATTGGTGGCCTTCTGAATCACATGCCAGGTGACCGTGACCTTCTGAGTTTTTGGGCATAGCAATGAAAAAGACAGGTGTTCCCCTCTGCAAAATACCTCGTGATATGTTGTCTGCAAATTTGTGGAAAGGCTACGCAATTTACCGTGTACACAGTACACCCATAGACAGGCATATGACCCATACAGTCCCTAGTATACTCTTCTCCAATTAGCTGCCCGAAAAGGGCAACGCAAATTTCGCCTGGTACACATGCCTATTTTTACGGGGGAACGTCATAATTTCAGGCATCAAAATGGAGCGAAAACGTCATAAAAAAGGTTTAAAGTCTCTATTATTGTAATGCACAGTCCTTCCAAAAGGTATTGATTTGGAGACTATTTTTGGGAAGTAAATTGCGAGAATTTGGGCGCTAAGGGATCACCGGTATGCGCCATCTAAACGCTAATAAATTCCAAAAAAGAAAGAATAGAACTGGAATGTACGATATCCCCGATTATATTAATTTTGCTGTTGTGTCCCTGTCTGAAGCCAAATTTAACTTGAAGGGGAAAGGAGCTGGATTCTTCGGATTCGGATAGAGCGCGGTCAGAACCCCCGAAACTAATCAAGAACAGACTCTAAGAACTTCATTTTCATATTTAAAAATCGATATTTGTCATTTTGTAGTAAAGAAGGTGATTTTCACGATTTTCAACATTGCGAGCCCGTTTCCGTGCGTTTCGGCAAGCAGGAGGGGCGCAGGCGGGCAGCTGAAGTCCAGCCGCTCGGCGTTACTTTACAGAGCAATCCTATCGTATTCCGCCATACCGTAACAGAAAAAAGCTAACTACCATCCCTTGACTTATCTTTTCAGCGAAAAACTCATTCCCTAAATGGCAACTATACTACGGTAGCTGACTAATCGGGGCGACGGCTAAAAAACCCGTATTACTCCAAACATTACGACCCCTCCGGCCCGACCGGAAATGGCCTGCCCCTGGAAAAAACGACTGGGGCCCCCATAATCCCCCACCGGGTGATGATCACGGCGTATTGCGGACTGGAAAAGAAAAGGGGGGAAGCAAAATCGGGGCATGTGTGTACATAGTAGCAAATTGGAATTTGAGGTAAGAGAGGGACCAAACCAATTTTTAGAAAACCTGCCGTTGGATTTTTTTGTCCAAGAAAATTAAAATAACCTTCAAAATTGTTCAAATAATTTTGTGTTAAAACGCTGGGTGCTAGTTTTAAATTTAACTCGTCGCTTGCTGCTGATTTTCCTTAAAAAATTTTATTCATTCTTAAAATTGGCTAAATTGGGAAAAATTGTTAAATTTTAAATTACAGATTTCCGCATCACCTTGAAATTTGCTAACACCGTAACGTTGTCGAAAAATTCAGCCCATGCCAAAGATAGTTGACCTCGAACTCCGGGCTCAATAATCGATATCCGACCATGAGAGAGATAGAAATGGAGCCATGTCATATCTTTTCTCATTGTGCCCGGATTTTGATGGTCTGCAGGCTAAAACACAATTTGATTTGAACATTGCTGCTACCAAAACTATGAGCCAAGCTAAATCACGTGATAATTCTGGCTCGTTGTCGACTTTCGAGAATTTTCTGGAATTTTTCAAAGCGATCTACCGGTTTACGAGACTGAATAGGTAAGTCATTGATAGGAGAGAGGGAGGAAGATACAGAGAGATAGAGAGAGAGAGAGAGAGAGAGAGAGAGAGAGAGAGCGATAGTGTGAGAGAGCGAGAGTGTGAGAGAGAGAGTGAGGGAGAGAGCGAGCGTGTGAGTTATAGAGATAGAGAGAGAGAGTGCGAAAGAGAGGGCGCTTGAGACAGAGAGAACCAGAGCGAATTTTTCTGAATCTAGAATGGAAATCGGGAATTCCCTATGCAATTTCTAGTTGACTTTTTGGGATCTGAATTGCATATTGTAGCTGTTATCTGTATTCCGGATTTCCAAATTCCTCAAAGCCAAAGCACAAGCCTCGCGGCATGTGTACGTGTTATTCCAAATTCCGCGCCGAGCTTCGTGTTTGTCTAAATATTGCTTCGACACTAATTTCCGCCTGAATTTTGGGGAGGAAGGGAGCGAGCGCGAGAGAAAGAGCGGGAGAGAGAGAAAGAGGGAGAGAGGAGAGAGAGAGAGGGATAGAAAGTAGCCAAATACCTGTAGGAAGAAGTGCATCCACGAATTTCCGGACTCCCCCTTCGCTCTAATCGGCAATATTCGACAATACCCCCGCAATAATTCCGGAAATAAAGTGACGCCGCTCCGGGGAACTGATGGGTGCATTTTAGGAAACTACTGCCCTTTTATGCCGACGAGATCTTTCCAAAATATCAAAAAAGAAGAGGTGAAGGGACAAAAAAAATAATTTTTGAACTGTTTCAGGCTTCTCACTAGGCGCCGATTTTTCGAGGACTACGGTAGGCCGTCGAAAATTATAATCAAAAGGGTTTTAGCTCTTAAGCAAAACTTTTCTATTTTCGTTAATTGTCGGATCGATTTTTCTGCTTCGACAAAATGGATATTTCAATCGGCCGGCGGGTAATAGAATTGTTAAGTTATTCGATAAGCTTTTAGAAACCGTAAATGCCTATTCGTGGTTCTACGATCTAGAAGCACTGGCAGAAGAGCCGATTTGTGACAAGTAAGGATTTTACTGCATTGTAAAGGTAATGTCAGGCTTCAAAATCGACCCCTTTCTTCCACTGGGTCTCGGCAGCTAGTAGAGCGACCCCAAGCACGTCAAATTTTGCTTTTTGACGTCCAGAAATATTCGAATGTGTGTTGTACTCGTGTTTTTGTGGGTGCTTAGCTGACGAGACCTAGCCTTCGAAGGGGTCGATTCTGGCGCTCCATGTTTTTTGTAAAGGGACCGTCAACTTTCAGGGATGATCCTAGTCCATTGGTTGTGATATCTTTTGACGGATTTGCTGCTGAATATCTACAAAGAGGGATCGTCAAAAATCTGGAGTTGATCGGGAAGCGGGGAGTACGAGCAGAGGTTGGTAGACGAAAGAGAGAGAGAGAGAGAGGGAGAGAGAGAAAGTTAGGGTGTGAGAGAGACCTTGAGAGAGAACGGGAGAGTACGAGAGAAAGCGAGAGGGAGAGAGGGAGAGGCGAGAGAGAGAGAGAGAGAGAGAGAGAGAGTGAGAGAGTGAGGGAGAGAGGGAGAGAGACAGGCAGAGAATGAGAAAGAGAGGGTGAGAGAGAGGGGGGAGAGTGGTAACAAGATATTTCTAAATTCCCATTATCCCCCCAACATACCATGCCCTCATTTTTCGCAACTTTCCAAATCCCCCTGTCTAGCCCGAGACATCATTTTGAACCCAATTTCGCTAAAAGTCTTCCATTTTTTGTATATAGTTCCTATATACAGTAATTCTCACTAAGCGCTCTATGCAGCTTGGATTCTTTCCCCCACTCGCATTAGTCACTTTTTAATTTAGCGCCCCGGAATATGCGGTGTTCGGTGGAACACCAATCCCGGGATTCCCCTCAGATTAGCCCCGGCGACAGCCAGAAAAAGCGCGCATTGCCGGCGGTCGAAAAATGCGGAGAAACCAGGAAATCCGGGGTTTACAGTATGCTGCTTCGCCGTGAAAAGAGAGATTTGAATAGGGATGTCCTGCACACAAAAATGTGTTTGTAGTTAATGATCGGGGGACATAGAAAGTATGAGATCTTTATGAAAATTTCATTCCGGGATTCCGCTTCCCAAAGGAAACGGTATAGTATTGTGACGAAAAAGCGCAGAATTTCTTAAATTGTCTTAAATGTGTTAAAAAATCTGAAATTTTGATAACGATTGGATTAGCAGTCGAGGAATTTTACGTTTTTTACGGTATTAGGAACTAGGCAATTATTAAATAAGTTGTAAGGGTTTCATGTTGATAGTTGGTGTTTTAATTTGATGAGAAAAATTTGCTTAATTAGTAAAATCCTTAAAAGGCACTTCCAAATTGTTTTTTTTAATTTAAGGCTACTAAAAAATCTTTAAAAAGCTTTTAAAAGTGTTAATACTGACAAAAACCTCGTTTCAGCACGTAAAGCCGACATTCCCGTCGAAAACCCTTCCCAATCACTACACGATGGTCACTGGGTTATACCCCGGCTATCATGGCATTGTCGAGAATTGGGTACGGTAACGTTTAGACTCTCAAAACCCTTTGGTTTTGCTCATATTACCAAGTTTACTAAAATCCGGACGAACTACCGTGTACTACAGGGTGTCCCAAAACGACCCTCTGGCGGTTCCCGTGGTGACATCCGATCGGCCCCAAATTTGGACCAGATTATCAGATCCCCGCTAAATAACAACAATCCTGACTTTTGCCCCGTAGCTACAGTCGTTCTCGAGTTATCCAATATACGTTTCTCCCGAATTCTGAACAGGTTTTTCGGGGAGCTTTTAATGGAATTTCGCAATTTGCATGCGGCTCTCGCGTAAATCTGCCTATTTTCTTAGCTTGGGTAATTTTGCGTTGTAAAAATCGCCTAAATCAAGGTTTACGTAATCAATTTTACCTGGAAAAAACTCTTCTTAGTTTTAGAAGGCCTACCGGACTTTTCGCTAATGTTTAGGGGGTTTAATTCCACGAAAACCCTATGAAAACGGAAAAGTTTGTTTTTGCTTTAACTCGAGAACTACTGTAGCTACGGGGCTATATCTGGTTGCTTTTATTTGGGTCTGATACACCTAGGCCGAGAATCGGACCACGGCGGATGCCAGAGGGGGCGCTTTTGGGACACCCTGTAGTATACTGGTATACACTGGTTTGTTAGAGGGGAAGGGCGGGGCGGGGAGTATCGTCACCCGATCTTCGTGAATTTCAATTTTTAGGCTATTTTTTCTAGCTCACGAAGGTACCATGACATAGCGAGGGCAAAGGCATAGTAAAGCCACCCACAAAAAAAGTCCTTCAGCTAACGAATCAGCTCCTGTATTCCTAGGACCAAAAAAAAGAACGCTTTCCAGATTTACGACCCGTCCATTTCACCGGATTTTGTGGACGTGCGAAAGACGAGCCGCTACGAATACTACAAGTACGGCGGGGAACCCGTACGTGTCTTTGACTTTGAACCGAAAACTTAGAATGTCCCCCGTTGTGACGTCAAATCCGGTTGCCGAGATTCCGAATTTCCAGATTTGGGCGACGTATCGACGTCAGACGGGGAGACGCGTGTCCTGTCTATTCTATCCGGGATGTTACCATTATCCGGGTAGTCAATGGGGGGAATTCAACCACGCATAAAATCCGTTTTTCAGAAAACCGGCCGGATGTGACGGAGATTTTTGAGAATGTGCCAGTGGAAAAGGTGTTGAATAGGGTGAGTTTAAAGGGGTTGGGAAGCCGGGAAAGGTCTAGTTTTCGAGGGAAAAAAATAATTATCGTGTCTATTACACGCATATCTTCATGGGAAATACGGAAAAAAATCCATAGCGTTCGGAGAGGCTTGCTTTTAAAGGAGCATAGAAGGCTGGTCCGCTCGGTCAGCTCTTGATTTCTGGCAAGTGGCCAGATGAGGGGCCCAACGCACTGCGCCGCACGTGTTTTTGTCCCTATTTCGACGTGAAAATGGGTGAATTGGAAAATGCTACTACTGAACGATTTCAAACTCGTTAAGCCGTCAAAAATCTAATCAAATATATACAGGCAAAATCCGTCAAGATAAAGCTATGTTCAGCCTTTTTAGGTAGCTGAAGAAATCCTAAAACCACGCGCAATACGGCCAGGGCTGGTGATTGGATATTCAAATGAACCGGACGAGACGCGCCACTTGGTGCAGAGCGACTCGCCAAAGGTTGGGTTTTAAAGGCGTGTGCCAGTCGAGTCTTCATTTTTCTTCCGTATAACTCTGAAGAGAAGGCCAACTGCAATTTGCCTTTTTGAGCTCTAGACATCCCTGAAAAATCTTTTAGCTTACAGCCATCCTCGAGAGAATCGATCAAGCTATTGGGGATTTCTTCAATGTTCTTCACAAAGCCAAACGACTCCAGTGCACGAATATCATTTTTATTTCGGACCATGGTGGGTCATTTCAGCGTTAAAGGGGACCACAAGGGTTGATTATAGATTTTCGATTCTACAATACCCTTTTTCGATAGGTTGATCTACAAATTGCTATTTCTGAAATGTCAAACTAGGAGTATATCCCAATCAATTAAAATCTTTATCCAAAAATCCATAGCCATTCCTTGTTGGCCGGTGTAAAGAGGCTGTTTGGGTAGCCCTAGGCAGCGTGTTTACGTACCTTCCTGGCGCCTTTAAATCCTACTTCCAGGCTTCATGAACCAAAACCAAGTCCTCAACGCGACACAGCTCGAGATTCCGAGCAAATACGCAAATGCTGATACCGTAGCCAGATTCTATTTGAAAGAAGGGGCCCCGGAAAGTGGGGAGATTTTGAAGAAATTGGGATCGGACCCGGAGCGGACTTCGTTTTTGGCCTACAACCGCTCGACACTGCCACCAAGGTATGGGAACACTACCGCGTAATTTTTTGATCCATTCTCGGTGTGGTACCCTAGCATGCATTCCTTTTACGACCTTCAGGTTCCATTACACGGTCTCGAAACGCGTGGGCGACATCGTGGTCACGGCCGCCCGGGAGAAACGATTTGGCCTGTAGGAAAAAAATCGTGGTATTCCGTGCAAATCCTGTTTACAGATATCCGTATCCGGCTAAACCGCGGATAATCGTGGCCAGCAATCATGGATGGGATTATATTATGCCTGAGGTACGTTTGCGGCAGAAGTCAGACGGAATTGACAGCCATTTAATAATATAAAGCGGAAACCGAGGCCATCAAAAAATTTTATATTTATTTTGTAAGCTAGTACCATATTTTCAGATGGAGATGATCTTCTTCGCGATGGGACCCGACTTTCTACGCGGCCACATTTTGGCCCCATTCCAGAATACGGAATACTATAACTTATTTGCAGGTAGAACGGTTCCCATGGAAAGTCGCATCTTTTAGAAATCCTCAAAATTAAGCCCGAGCCGAATAATGGCACTCAAGGGATTTTAAGTACTGCTTTAAAAAATAGGGATGAAGCTGTAGATCCAATCTATGAGAATATGAAGACGATACAGTAACTTTTTACGTTTTGAGAAAATCATAATTTTTAAGCCCTTGTTCTGGAGAAGCGTCGAGCGTTATGAAAAACTTTCTGAAACAAGAAAATGGCCTAGATTATTGCTATCAAAAACCTGACGACAAAAGTTACCACTTGGAGGCACCTGGAAGTAAGCTTATCCCAAAAATTAAGGTTTTCTCTGTAATTCAGGAAAATCAGTGGTTGAAATCTTAACGAAAAACGACCTAAAATACGATCCGGAAAACATGGATTTTATCAGGAAACTGTTTCCAAGTGAAATATCCCTGGCGGCAGGACCAGGTAAGTAGCTCTAAAATCGTAAAAAGCTTCTCTACAGTTCAGAATGCCGTTAATTCACTGAAAATCACGGTAAGTCCCGAATTTCGGGACTCCCTTTGGAGAGCAGTCGAAAGGAAGACGGCGGAATATTTGCAAAAATATGATACTTTGCTGGGCATTTCTGGGTGGATTGAGAAGCCGCACGAGTAAGTTGGAGCTCCGGCTCTATCTCTCTCTCTCTCTCTCTCACTCTCTCTCTCTCTCTCTCTCTCTCTCTCTCTTTCTCTCTCTTTATCACTCTCCCACTATCTATCTCTCGCTTTCTCGCTCTCTCACGCTCTCTCTCTCGCTCTCCCTCTTGCTCTCTCTCTCTTCTCTTTATCTGATTTTTTCTTTTTCAGTCACATCCAAGCCTACTTCTACCGTATCCTGGTCCGATGTGAAGATGGCAATTGGGATCTCGACAATCACCATTGCGAAAATAGCCACGCAACGAAAGCGCTCGCATTTTTGCTACCGTACCCTTTCGAAAACTTCAACATTATGGTATCGTTACACCGAAATTTTCAAGTATTATTTAGGATTCCGAGCAGCTACTTCTCGAATATACGGCCCGAATAAAAGATCTCGAAGTTGTCAGTGGGCTGCGCTTCTTTACGGACACCGAAAAATTTGCGTATTTTGATGCGATTCAATTGAAAACCGAAATAATTACACGTTTATGGTAATACGCAATTTTTCGGAATAAAAGATTAAATTTTCGAATCGCATACCGGAAAATAAACAAGAGAAAAGAAGGGGGATGTAAAGGCAACTAGCCGAGATTATTTGAAAAATTGGAACATTGTTCGTTGCCTATTTCTTATAGTCGACAATCTGCCTTCTTTGCCAAAAATCCATAACAGCTTGGAGCATCACATTCTCATAAGCCTCGAAAGCCGTATTTACTGAAAAAATCGAATTTTTTGGCTTTGTTACTTTTTTACCCACCTCCTTTCACCTAGAGCCAGAAAGTATCAAGGCGTATGTACAGGGCCAGAAAGTAAGTGAAAGGCAAATGAAAATTATGCGAAATGCTCGTTATGCGAAATGACGGTTCGGGGAAATGTCGTTAGGCGTAATAAGCGTTATGCGAGATCACCGTTATACGGTATAAAAATTATGCGAAATTCAATTATGCTAAATAGCGTTATGCCAAATGGTAATTATGCAAGATGAAGAAAGACCCTCCCACTCGCACTCTCGCTCCCACTCATCCTCATTTTTCTGTCGCACTCTCTCGCTGTCTCTCTTCTACTCTCTCACCCTCACTCCCTCACTCTCGCACTCTCTCACGCTCTGACTCTCACTCTCTGACTCTCACTCTCCCAGTCTCTCGCTCTCTCACTCTCTCACCGTCTCTCTCTCGCTCTCTGGCGCTCTCTCACTCCCTCACTCTCTCTCCCCCGCTTCCAAATTGTATTTTTTCAGCACCACGGCGCCCGTCACTCGGCCAACCACAGCGGATTTCCGTCCCCGCGTCGCCCCACCCTTGCGGAAGCCGGCCACGCTCGCCTCGACGAGCTGTACCCGGAAGGTAACATTTTTATGGATTCTCTCCCGCATTCTCTCGATAGTAAACTGCCAAACCACAAAACCCGTTTATTCAAATCGCCATGGTCACATTAAGAAGATAGAAGAAGTTACGTCGGTAGATAGAAGCACTGCACGATACTGTAACTAGATCACGGCGAAATCACAATACGTTACGAGTAATGTTAAAAAAGATGAGTTTAAACAGGCGAAATGAGGGAAAGAGGTAGGCTTTTTGTTCGTCTTCTTATCGCGGCCAGAAACCCTTTCTCTCAATCTTCTCGCAGAGCTGGGTCCTCGTACCCGTGGCCTTCCCAGCGGCGCCATGCGCAAACAGTACATCGGCCTAAAATTTGGTCGGTCGAAGGGCTTGTCGATAAAATTTACCTCGGCCCCGGCAAGTACAAATGCGGCTCTCCAGCAGGTTGTACTTCTCGAGCGCTTTTCTGAGAACGATGGTTTCATTGTTGGATGATTTCATGAACTCACCTCAACCCACGCACACAGACCCTACACACCCCGGCACCAAAATCGTATCGAACGTCTTTGAGACCGGCAGCAGCAGTGCATCGGGCGCAGTGACCTTTCGAATACAGAACCAGGGGACGGCCCATTTTCGAGGCCGTTTTCTGAAAATTGGCGCGTTTTCAAGGCTGCTGGATGACAATCTAGACCTACTGCTACAAAAAATGCAGGAAAACACGACCTTGACCGAAACGAAGGAGGCGATGCTTGTGGCGCTAGAGGACGAGAGCGTGCCCATGCTGTCGAGATCGGTGAGTCCTAAAAAATCGAATTTTTTCCGGGCCCGATAGAATCTCTGCTGGCTTGCTCGCCCGTTCTTTCATTTTTATTTCATACCAGCGCCCAAAACCCGCTTCGCGGGCCTTGGGCGCGGGAACGGGCCTTTGGATGAGAAATTTGACTTTCCGATAGCTTGGGTCCTTCGGACCCCCTCCCTTCATCCGACCACACCCGCGCGTGCAACTTGCAAGAATGAGGAAATTTGTATTTTTTGGAATTATGCAAAGTAGCCATCCCAGGCGCCGGACACACACACAAAGATACGCGACCAAATTATATAAGGTAGGATTTTAAAAATGCCGTTCGATAGAGGAAACATACCGTCGGTATTCTCGACCTTGGTGTCGGTGTAGGAGAGGGCGTTGCGCGAGAGTTCAGCCGGGTGGTTGTCGTAGGCGCTCAAGTCAGTGCTGAGAGACGACGTCGACAGGGCCGCACATCCGGCCAGCACATCGGCGGTGTAGGCAGTCGGACCCTAGAAAAAATTGTATTCCATGAAGTCGTCGGCTCGCTGACCTCGCTGATATCATTCTGCGACTTGGCGGTGTCGTCGAGCTGTTCGTCGGATCCCTCCAGGGTGATGTCGCCCTCCTGGGTGACGCTGGCCTTGTCGTTCGTCGCACGACAGGTGGTAGCGGCTGGG
The DNA here is from genome assembly GCA_958295435.1 of Mesorhabditis spiculigera. NCBI lineage: Eukaryota > Metazoa > Nematoda > Chromadorea > Rhabditida > Rhabditidae > Mesorhabditis > Mesorhabditis spiculigera. The sequence goes on along the minus strand of CATQJA010002710.1, from coordinate 98,755 downwards.
GAGATCGGCTAAAAAGAGGTGTACTGCTTGAGAAGCCCGGGGCTGTTGACCTCCTTGATGACGCCGTTGCTGAGGACGTCGAGCTGTTCGAGCAGTTCGTCGGGTATCTGCCTGGCGGTCCGACAGTCGCCGATCGACACGGCCAACAGCTGGCGGGCTGTGGGGCAGGCCGACGAGGCCAAGGAGGGCGAGGAGGGCGTACGGTCGGTCGGCTCTGGCGATGACGTCGCGGACTGCCCCTGCTGCTGAAGATGATGCTGGCCTTAGATCGCTCAAAGCTGCGTATACCTTGTCGATGACGTCGCCAGTGATGTGAATGACCGGGACGACAGGTTCCCCGTCCTTGGCGGCGAACTTGTCGAACTCGTTGGCCGTCTCGGTGGCGACGACGCGCCGGCTGATGTGCCACCACATCTCTTCCTGAGACGGTTCTGAGGCGCGCGTCTCCTCCATCGACGGCCCCATGGTCATGTGCGCCAGGGCGTCGGCCTGGAAATGAACATGAGCGAGAGAAAAGAGAGAGAGAGAGAGAGAGAGAGAGAGAAACAGTCGACCAACCCGAGTTTGGGCTTTCATCATTTTTCAGCAACGACACAACAAATGATGTACCAACCGAGTCCCGCGCGAAGCTTCCGGGCTGCTGCGAGTCGCTCACGTCTTCAATCATCGATAAACTCCTGTAGTGCCTTCGCACGAGGTCCCCATTCGTCATGTCCTGAAAAATGGCAGTTGCCACAACAAGCTTGAGAAATTACGTTGCATGGCTGGAAGCAGGAGTTTTCGTAATGAGCGGGCGAGAGAGAGAGAGAGAGAGAGAGAGAGAGAGAGAGAGCATGAGAGAGCATGAGAGAGGATGCAGGTAAACACGACCTGGAAGGACACGAAACTGGTCCTGCTGGCTGACGAGCCGAACGAATGGACACTTTCCTGATGGTAGGTCTCTAAAGAAATCGAATTTTTAAGGCCAAGCTACGAAACGATGGATTTTTCCTGGGTTTGAAGATTTTTCATTTTCGTTTCATATTTTAAAAATACCGTTCGATAGAGGAAACATACTCTCGCAATTGTCGACCAGGGTGTCGGTGCAGGATAAGTCGTCGTAGAGGGCCGCGTGACGGACCCCGTCTGGCTGAAAAAATACAATTTTGGAGAGGGGTGGAGCGAGAGAGAGCGAGAGAGAGCCAGAGAGAGATAGAGAGCGAGAGAGATAGAGAGAGAAGCAGACGACCAACCCAAAGCAGCCTGCGGCGGTCGTTGAACTTGTTGGTGTTGTCGGTGCTGGTGAGGTTCTCGTGGGAGGTGAAGGTCGACGCCGAGTCGTTCATGTTCAGCTTCATGCTGGTCAGGGAGTAAACCGGCTCACGGGGCAGGAGGATGCCTAAAAAACGAATTTTTTGGATATCCAGAAGAACCTCTGCTAGATTGCCCTGAATTTTGTCGCAAGGACAAGCTAGCAGAAAGCATTTAGGAAAGCCTTAAAAATTATACCTTCCGGATACAGTTCCTCAAGGCGATCGTGGCCGGCTTGCTCGGCAAGGGTGGCGCGGCGCGGCGAGGCGAACCCGCTGTGGTTGGCCGAGTGACGGGCGCCGTTGTGCTGAAAAAAAGCAAATTTGAAGAGCGGGCGTGAGAGTATGGGAGCGAGAGAGAGAGAGAGAGAGAGAGAGAGAGAGAGAGAGAGAGAGCGAGAGAGGGAGAGAAAGAGAGGGAGGGATATTTTGATCGCATCCCCCCACCCCATAATGTGGAGGAGCCCAGCAAGAGTTGCACCAACCGTTGAACTGCTCCAGGCGTCGGGGAGTATCATCGATGGCATAGATGAATCCGAGGCTTCGGCCGAGCCGCGGAAGCCAGCCACCTTCGGGGTCGACGTCAGGAGCTTAAAGATGTTTCTTTTTACCACCATTTCGTGAGTAGGAAGGCGCAAAGAAAGGCGAGCGGGAGAAAAAGAGAGCTAGAGGATCTACCGGTCGGAAAATGTTGCATTTTTTGGAAGTGGAGTCCTCGGGGCCGACCGGCCGGCAGAGAGACAGAGAGAGCTAAAAAGTGGTGTACTGCTTGAAAATCCTGTGGCTGCTGACCTCCGCGTTGACACTGTTGCCTCCAGCCACCGACAGCTGGCGGGTGGTCGGGCAGGCCGACGAGGAGTAGGAGGGCGAGGGAGGGGTACGGTTGGTCGGCCCTGCCGACGACTTCGCCGGCGGCTCTTGCGGCGGAGGTGTTTCGAACGTCGAGGCACCGCCGGTACCAAAGAACCCCGGCATCTGAATCAAGACATTATAGGATTGAAGCTGATCACTCGCCGGTGGCATTGGGTCGAGTTGCATCGGTTGCCAGAGGCCGGCGTGCACTGCCGCATTCGCTGTCAGCGTTTGGAATAGGCTGTAGGCGTACGGCAACGCGTCATCAGATTTCGTCTATAATCATGGTTTCAAGCAATGACACCACCTGCCTATTATAGACAATAGTCGTGTTGAGGAAATTTTATAGATAGATATAGATGAAAATTTGTGACTTGTGTCAATTTAGCTCATTTACAAAACCTTAGTTAGAAATTCTAAGTATTACAGAAAGAGACAATACTATAAAACCAAAAACCACCATGCAGGGTTTATCAAATTTGGTAGGTTTACAAGCATAGCTATCTAATAAGATATCTCGTAGTCCTGAAGAAGATATGGGCCCCAAACCTACATGCAGTTTGAAACTGCTGTAGGCGCGCGCAACCGCTTTCCGCTTGTTGATCCATGCTTGTATCATGAGCGTCCGCATGCGCGTCTGTACTCGTTTGTCAACTGCAAGATTTCTAACAAATTGCTTGCTAAAAAAACAAATGTTTAAGCTTGAATCAAAGTTCTAAAATTTTAAAAGAAGTTGGCCAAATTAGGTCGGGGAGGGAGAATGCTGGATCGGCGGTTTTGGGACTTGTAAATCCTCCACAAAAATGTAGAAAAAGAATTAAAGTAAGTAAGTAATTAAAAAATGTAGAAAAAGAATTAAAGTAAGAGTCTAGGAAACCCCCGCCCCCAGCCGACACCTAGTTTTGTATCTCGCCCTCCCCCCTTGGATCTAGCGAGCTCTAAAATATACCAAATTGTTCGCAGTAGACTAATCAGTCAGAATACATTGCATTTTAATCGAAAAAGTAGCGAAAAATAAAAATAGGGATGGTAGAAAAGTTTTAAAGTAGGCTGGGGGGCTTCCTAGACTTTAGCCCTAATTAAACCAATATTACACTTGAATGCTGGGATCATACGTTGTTCGATTTCAGATATTTACAGACTGCTTCAAGACAATTTGATCATCAACGATGCTGACTTGTAAAAGTCGGTGAGTGTAGTGAGGCGTAAACGATGCAAATTCAAACCCCGTAACCGGCCAAAACAAAAGCAAACTAGGGGAATATTTCAGTTGCACCTGAAATAGTTGTTCCGCATTCCAGCTTCGATACCGCGCCGCCAACTGCTCGACTTTGACGAGGCGAGCGGCCGTCTTCTCGGTTAACTCTTCGGTCGTCAATCCAACTTCGAGAGGCTTCTGCAACAAATGATACTGAAAGGTACTACTCAGGGTTACCTCCGTCAAGATTGCAAACTGTTCATCCACGGACTTCTCGGGCCCTTCCACCGCCGCGAACACTCGCAACTTGGCCGAGCTCTCTAGGTATAAGAGCTGCTGGACTCGACGTTCAAGGAGGCTCTGTAGCAACTCCTGAAAAATAGTTGGGACCAAGTTCTACTGAGAATGCCAACCAAAAATCGAAAATGCAAACGTACCGCCTCAATATGCTCTTCGTACGCAAGTTGCTCCTCCCGTTGTGCCTTTTCCAACTCGAGTGTGACGTCGAGCTGCCTCTGTTCAGCGTGATGGAGAGAGACGGGCTGAATAAATTTTTGTAGGTCCGGAGCAACAGCATGGTAATCGGTTACAGGACCAGCCTGCAAAAACATCCGCCGTTAGAAACTAAAGACAATTTCACCGGCGTGGTTCGACCCTCCAACGCGGTCGTGGCAAATCAATTTACCGTGCAGCACAGAAGCGCAACTCATCTAAACTACCCACCAAAGCGTCGTCCATGTTGTAAGGGACGACGGGTGGGTGGTAGTGGGTAAGTTAGTGGAATGAATGTGTATCTGTCGGGTGGCTCTGCTTTAAAGGCAATGCTAATTTTGAAAATGGAAACTACTCTGAAAGCTTCACCGAAGCATTGTCCCAACTTCATTCAAATTTCTACCAGATTTTATTTCAACATGCCCTAAAAAAGAAGGTAACAAGCGGCCCGGATGATATTGCAAAATGGGGAATATACATGTGAGAAGTATTAAGGGAAAGGGTGGCCTTATTTCTCGGTGGCCTCGGGGTTCATTTGCTCCATCAGCTCGTCAACCATGGCTTCAATCGTAGAGACGATGCCCTTGTCGACGATCAGGTGTGTCTCGTCGAGCTCCTGAAAAAAAAATATAATGAACGGCCCAGATTAGAGCGTATGAAGCCTGCCTTTCACTAGCCGAACAGCGAGAAAAAGCAATAAGACCGACGCCCGCTAAAATCTGTGCAAATCACCTTTACAATGAATTGGCTGCCGAGCGCCCGCGTCTCATCGAGATGGACGAGCAGCTTTTGCATCGCCGGCTCGCACGTCTTTCAATAACAGATATCCTTATCCGGCTAAACCGCGGATAATCGTGGCCAGTAATAATGGATGGGATTATATTATGCTCAGTTAAGTAATAAAAGCGGGGCGGCACGTACATATTTATGCGCTAGGTTCGCCGCCGCTATAATTCCCTTGCGCAACGAATTAAGCCAATCCTAATCCATTACGCAACGAAAATTTAGATTGACGCGTTGCCGGTTGCCGCGCGGTAAAACTCAGAGGGAATCGACGGCTATTAAATACTATAAAGCGGAATCCAAGACCGTTGAAAAAGTCAAAAATCAATAACTAGGAAATTGGGTGTAATGACGGCACCATAACATAGGGATTTCAATTGCAGATGGAGATGATCTTCTTCGCGATAGGGCCGGACTTTCGACGCGGCCAAACTTTGGCCCCCTTCCAGAATACGGAGGATTATAATTTATTTGCAGGTAAAGGGGTCCCCATCGAAAGTAGCGCCTTTTGGAAATTCTCAAAATCAAGCCCCAGCCGAATAATGGCACTCAAGGGATTTTAAGCTCCACTTTGAAAAATACAGATGAGATCGTAGATCCAATTTATGAGAAAATGAAAACGATACGGTATTTTTTTGCGTTTCATAAAATTATAAATTATTTAGTTCCTGTTCTGGACGTGCCGCCAACTCTATGGAAAACTTTATAAAACAAGACAATGGCCTTGATTACTGCCATCAAAACACTGACGATAAAAATTACTACTTGGAGGCACCTGGAAATAAGTTTCTTATAAAGATTAAGGTCCTCTGTATTTTAGGAAAATCAGTGATTCAATTCTTGACAAAAAACGACTTGAAATACGATCCGGAAAACATGGATTTTATCAGGAAACTGTTTCCAATTGAAATATCCCTTGCGGCAGGGCCAGGTAAGTAGCTCTAAAATCGTAAAAAAGCTTCTTTACAGTTCAGAATGCGGTTGAATCGCTGAAAATCACGGTAAGTCCCGAATTTCGGGATTCCCTTTGGAGAGCAGTCGAAAGGAAGACGGCGGAATATTTGCAAATGTATGAAGAGATGCTCGTGATTTCTGGGTGGATTGAAAGGCCTCATGAGTAAGTTTGAGCTCTTGCCCTCTCACACTCTCTCGCTCTCTCTCCCGCTCTCTCTCGCTCTCTCTCTCTCGCTCTCTCTCACTCTCATATCTCTCTATCTTTCACCATCTCTCTCTCTACTCTCTCTCTCACTCTCTCTCTCTCCCCCCTTTGTCTGATTTCTCCTTTTCAGCCACATCCAAGCCTACTTCTACCGTATCCTGGTACGATGTGAAGGCGGCAATTGGATGTCCGACAATCGCCATTGCCAAAATAACCAAGCAACGAAAGCGCTCGCATTCTTGCTGCCGTACCCATTCGAAAATTTCAACAAGATGGTATCGATTTGCACAGGACCTTTTATGCATTCTTTAGGATTCCGAGCAGCGACTTCTCGAATATACGGCCCGAATTAAGGATCTCGAAGTTGTCAGTGGGCTGCGCTTCTTTACGGACACCGAAAAGCTTGCTTATTCCGATGCAATTCAGCTGAAAACCGAAATAATAATACGTTTATCTTGATTAAGTGATGAATACATTGATTGAATCCAAGAACTACGCTGCTCCACTGTTAGCGGTTGTCTGACCGAGTCGACTACGACTCGTATGTCATAATGTCGTCAAGGTCAACAATCTTGCTCTTTGCCCAAAACGCCGCGAACGCATCGAGCATCGTTTGGTAAGAGTTTACTTTACCCCCCCCCCCACAGCCGAAGGGTCTCAAAGTTGTCGGTATTTTCGCTTATTTTGTCGGGATTTTTGCAACGCCATTCGATAGAGCGTCGAAAATATACTAAGAGTTTTAATTTGAGCCAACAATAATGTAAAATAAAAAAGTTATAGCCAAAAACTTCCGGCTGGGGGGGGGGGGGTAAAGTAAACCGTAGCCGAATTAAGGTTATTCGGGATAAAATGAATTCTGTTAGTACAACGAAAACGAGAAAAAAAACACATTATCCAAAGAAAGAATGAATAGGCGTAACGTTTACCGCCTAATTAAAACAACGTTAATTTCGCCGGAAAGGGAGACTTTCATCCGGGCCACGTTGACGCGAACGGACGCGATGCGTGGCCCTGCGGAAACGATTTTCCCAGACGCGTCCACGGGAGCCGCATCGAACTACAGGGTGCCCCAAAAAAGTACCCCCTCTAGCGGCGCGGAGGAAACTCGGATCGGGCTGATTTTTACACCATTCGAATGCTTGCAAAAGGGCGAGAATACAAGCGGATTTCGTTTTTTCAGATTTCCGCTCATTTCAGTGACATTTAACGCTTCAAAAAAAGCGTGCATTTTTTCAACGGGAATTTCGCAATTAGCATGCAAATGTTGCATAAATCAGCGGTTTTGATGGTTTTTGGACGTAAAATGCGCAAATAAAGAGACATCCTACTATATATAAAAAAATAGTGTTTGTGTGTGTGTGTGGCACTTTGCATGCAACTTCCGTCAGCGTGTTCCAGCAGTATCTCAAGAAGGAGGGTAGCTAGGAGCATGTTTGATACATCATTAGGAGCGTAATGGTCTGGGGATGACTGCACGCATATCAGATTTATCAAAATCGCCTATTTTCGCCATTAAATTTTAGTTTTTGTTGAAAAATCCGAGACACTCTTTGTTAGGAAGCAATTAGCATACACCGGAAGTGCGGGTAGCCTATATAAAGGAGCAGAGAGCGCATTTTTCATTTTTTTCAACCTGGGGCGGGCCGAATTATGCAAAGTAAAAACTTTCATTGGTCGAAAACGGGGCCAGGGGTGAAAAGTCGCGAAGCGGCTTTTCAACCCTGGTAATAAAAAAAATAAATCCTCCTTGTTTTCTTGCCTTTTCGAGAGCTTTCGATGGATACCTAAATCGTGACAGTCGGACATGACTGCGCGCCACCAGGGGGGTACTTTTTTTGGGACACCCTGTATATATAATATTATGTACTAAGAGATAAATATAATATTATGTATCACAATTACTATTCAAATATTGCGGGTTTTTTTAAAGATGGATCCTCTTCTCGTTGCCCAAATTAACGCAGCGTGTCGCGAGCAGTAAGTTTAGTCTCCGCGGGATTAGCTTGGCATTGCAACGATTGACAACGAATCGCCTTTTGTAGCAATATCGACGTGTCTTTCGCGCTCGTCAACGGCAAATTGCTGTGCAAGTTCAAGGAGGTAGAAAAATTTATTTGCAGTAAACTAAAAAGCCTCGGGGCAAAAGTGGGACCACTTGATAAAACCGGAAAATTGGGTTCTGGACTGTTAGCGGGGGGTGTAGCAGGGGAAACCACTTTTTGTTGTTCCAGCTATACATCCCTATTGATGATATATCCTACTATATATATAAAAAAATAGTGTTTGTGTGTTTGTGTGTGTGTGTGTGCCACTTTGCATCCACTTCCGTCTGTCTGTCCGGAGGATATCTTGATAGAGGATGGATTTTAAAGTACGTATGATACGTCATTAGGTGCGCAATGGTCTTGGGATGACTGCACACCTAACAGATTTTACAAAATTATCGATTTTCGACATTAAATTTAAGTTTTTGTGAAAGCTTCTTTGTTAAAAACAATTAGCATAGACCGGAAGTGGGGACGCGACATATAAAGCGGAAATGATTTTGCAATCTGAATTTAGGACAAGTATGCAAAGTGAAGCATAAAAAGGGTTCAGACGGGGGCCAGGGTTGAAAAGTCGCGAAGCGGCTTTTCAACCCTGGTTTTATCTAATTTTATAGTGTTTTCCGCGGTTTTTGTTGACCTAGAAAGGTAACACAGTATTATTTAATTTTGAAAATTCGCAAATTTTGACATTTTTTTGTCACATTTCATACATTTTTGACCAAAAATTCAAAACTGTTCGCAACTTTTTTAATCTTTTTTATCTGGAAAAACTATGTAAAATGCTATAAAAATGTTTTAGATTTGGTTATAGGGCTGCAGAGAATCACAGGGAAAAATTCAGTTCCCCCGCTAAAAATCCCTCCCCCCACTAACAGTTCAGAACCGGTTTTGTTAATTGGCCTCTGTATGCTTTACTAATCGCCATCATTTCAGGAGAAGTTTGCGAACGCCCCGCCCCCGTCGCGCCGCAGCTGGCCGCCACCACCGACGGCCCGCCGACCCCCCGCCCATCGACTCCGCGACCGGCGGTTTCCCGGCCGGCCAGCCCCCGCCCGGCGACCACATCGGTGGCGCGCCACATCAGGAAGCAGATGGAGCGGCCAGTCGCCCGATCTGCGTACCAGGTGGCGGCCATCGCCAAGAAGGAGGTCCGCTCGAAGAAGGAGGCTCCTTAGGTATGATGGGGCTTGGTACTGTTGTATCAAGGGGGAGGGGGCGGGAGTTGGAAGACGTTGTTCTCTAGCCTGCGCAAGAATCCTACTCTATATAAAAAATAGGGTCGGTGTGTTCGTGTTTGTCCGTGCCGCTTTGCATGCAAAATCCGTCAGTGTCCGAGCAGTCTCAAAGGTATTTATGAATGATACGTCATTAGCTGCGTAATGGTCTGAAGATGACTGCGGACTATTAACATTTTCAAAGCTGAACTATTCTCGACGTTAAATTAAGTTTTTTTACGGAAAAATCAATTTTACAAAATTTTTTACAAATTACAAAAATTTTACAAAACCTTAATTTTAATGTCGAAAAATGCGGTTTTCGTTAAAACTGACATGTGTGTGCGGTCACCTCAGGGCCATTAGACACCTAATGACGTATCGAGATATCCTCCGGACAGACAGACGGAAGTCGAATGCAAGGTGACACACCTATTATATTGTATATATATATATATAGGATCTCCATCAATTTCAGCCCGGCCACAACGTCATCATCAACAACAATAACAAGCCGCACTTCTTCGGCGTGATGCTCATCTTCACCATGGCGCCCACTCGAATCGAAATATGAAGACAAACATCCATGATTTATTTATTGGCGTTTTGTAACTATTTAATAAATATTACTTTCGAATAAAGGGAGTGAAATAGAAAGAGAGAGCGAGAGAGAGAGAGAGAGAGAGAGAGAGCGAGAAGAAGGTGAGACGTGGATGTCACTTTCGAGGCCCGATTTGAAGGCCTTCCCTTGTGCAAAACGCCCTAATTCACCGTGATTGGGGGGAACCGACCCTCCTCTTTCCGATGGCTTTTTCAAATTTCGAGTTAAACAGTTTAAAGTAAATTAAAACCGGTTTATTCTTTTTTCGGGGTCAGGGAAGGCAGAATAATTTGCATACAAATTTCCTCACTCTTGCAAGTTGCACGCGCACGTGTCGTCAGTGGTGTCCTACGGACTGGGAGCTACCGGAAGCCAAGTTCCTCATGCAAAGGCTGCAATCCAGCGCGTAAGGCCCGCGTAGCGGGGTTCGGGCGCCGATTTTTTTCAATATTTATTTTAAAAACGAAACAAGCATCCTAGATTTGCATTCCAGCAAGGAAAATTTACGCAGCATATTGATGAATTTTTGCAGTTGTCCATTCGGAATCGTCTGAGGCAGCCGCTTTCTTTCTCTTCGCTGTTGTCGGCGGCGCATTCCTTTGGTAGTTTTCCATTGCAGGGTTAGATAAGGGCGGCTTAATGCGCATGAGTGGATTTTGCGGCTTCACTCTGGTTTTCAGGGTGAAGCATCCGTGCCCGGCGAACTGATGGCGCGCCCCCCTTCCGGCAACGAAGAATTCTTCTATAATGTCGAGCTACTAGCTGAATCACTATTCCCCGGGCCGCCCACCATCTGCGACGACGTCGAGCGCCCAACGACCACCGGTTAGTAATATGGGAAAATTCTACTTTACGGTATGTTCCCAAAATGTCAGTTTTTCGGCTGGAATCGATGCAGCTCGACCAAGCAAAAATGCGATGATTTTCATCAATTTTGGTGTATATTTTCGAAAGCCTATAACTTTGTCCAGAAGCGTTTCCCAATCGTTTTCTCAACTGGAAACGCACAAACTCATCGAGCTGGATCGATTCCAGTCGAAAAATCGTCATTTTGAGAACATACCGTAAAGTAGAATTTAGCCAGTAATATTGCTGGCCTATACGACTGTCCGACAGCGGCCCTTACAAGGGAACCACGTACGGTTAAGGTGGCGTATCGGGATCGGTCCCAACCTACCTTGTCTACAGGGTGGGTAAGAGTCTAGAAACCCCCCAGCCGGCACCAACTTTTGTATCTCGGCCCCCTTTTGTGCTAGCGAGCTCTAAAGTATACCAAAATGTTCGCCGTAGGCTAATTAGTAAGACTACATTGCAGTTCAGTCGAAAACAGTAGAGAAAAATAAAAATAAGGAAGGTAGAAAAGTTGAAAAGTCGGCTGGGGGGGTTTCCTAGACTTGAGCCACAGCCGCCTAAATCTCCCCCCGCCTATAGGAAGAGTCCCGAAATTTTTACCGGTATGAAAGACCCATAAAAACGATATGAAGCCGAATTTTCGAAGCAAAATATTGTAAAACAAAAAAGTTACAGCTCCCTTGAATTTTATTTTGCCGACCAGCGCCCAAAACCCGCTTCGCGGGCCTTGGGCGCTGGAATGCGGCCTTTGCATGAAAAGTTTGACTTTCTGATAGCTCGGGTCCTGCGGACCCCCCCCCCCGCCCCGACCACACGCGCGAGTGCAACTGGCCAGAATGAGGAAGTTTGCATTTTTTCGCATTATGCAAATTAGCCTTCAGGTACCCCCAAAAATCAATAAAACCGCCTTTAACTTTGTAAACTTGTATTTTATCCAAATTCTGAAAACGCCATCGGAAAGAGGAGGGTCCATTCCCCCGGGTGACGGAGAATTAGGGCATTTTGGACACGGGAAGGTCCTCAAATCGGGCCTCGAAAGTGACATCCACACACACACACAGAGATACACTCCAAAATTATATAAGAGAGGATTTCACTAAGATTTTGGATGGACTTGGGCCTCGAAATGTTTAGCAAAAATGAAGAGCGCACTTTTTCCACCCGCAGAAATTTTTTGATTTACGAAATTACATCTAAATTTGGACTTTTCATGACTTTTTTTATTATCAAAACCAGCGGGGGAGGAGCCGCTTCGCGACTCTCCCCCGCTGGACCCCGTCTAGGATCTATGAATCGAGCGCCCTTACACATAAAGTTACACGGAAGAAAGAAAAACACATCTCCCATGCAAACCTCTTTGTATTGACATGCGGCGCAAGCTTAAATTGCTAGTGTCGTTATTAGGCCTGCGGCGCATGCTTGATCGGCCAGGTCCTTATCCAGCGCCCCGAGCTTGAGCGGTTTGCTTCGAGTTAAAGCCTGCGGCGCAAGTTCGAGCGGTTACCTGCTTCTTTAGCCTGCGGCGCTAGCTTCAATGGTTGGCTTTATTCGTTAGCATGCGGCGCTAGCTTGAGCGGCTAGCTTCATTCTAAAGCCTGCGGCGCTAGCTTGAGCGGCTAGCTTCGTTCTAAAGCCTGCGGCGCTAGCTTGCGAGGTTAGCTTCATACTTAAGCCTGCGGCGCAAGCTTGAGCCTCCTTATCCCGCGGCGCAATTTTGAAGGGCTAGCTCTGACCTTGGGCCCGCGGCGCTAGCTTGCCCGGCTAACTTCCTTCCGAAGCCTCCTTTCAGAGGCCGGCCTGAACCTGTAGCCTGCGGCGCTAGTCTCAGCGGCTAGCGTCGTTCCAAAGTCTGCGGCGCTAGCTTGAGTAGTTAGCTTGATTCCTTGGCCTGCGGCGCATGCTTGAGAGGGTGGCTTCATCCTATACGCTGCGGCTTGAGTGACTAACTTCATAATAACGTCCCTACACGGAAATCTACTCCGAAACGCACTTTCCGAGCAAAAAGCAAAACAACTACGATATCCGTGGATCGAACCTCCGATGGTTAGATTAGCACGTCGAAACGCTTACCACTACGCCATGCAATGCTTGGCAGCACGCGTCAAACACCCAAGAGGACTGCCCGGGGCAGGGGGAAGGAAAGGCATCGAGAGGCAGATCCAAAGAGACGACCAAACTCGCGAGTGCAACTGGCAAGAATGAGGAAATTTGTATTTTTTCACATTATGCAAATTAGCCTGCCCGGACCCCCAAAAAGGAATAAAACCGGCTTTAACTTTGTAAACTTGTATTTTATCTGGATTCTGAAAGCGCCATCGGAAAGAGGAGGATCGATTCCCCCCGGGTGACGGAGAATTAAGGCATTTTGGACACGGGAAGGCCCTCAAATCGGGCCTCGAAAATTCGGCCGGACACACACACACACACAAAGAAACGCGACCAAATTATATAAGGTAGGATCCCAACGCCCAAAACCCGCTTCGCGGGCCTTGGGCGCTGGAATGCGGCCTTTGCATAAGAAATTAGACTTTCCGATAGCTCGGGTCCTTTGGACCCCTTCCCCCCATCGACCACACACGCGGGTGCAAATTGCAAGAATGAGGAAATTTGTATTTTTTGGATTTATGCAAAGTAGCCCTCCCTGGCACCGGACACACACACAGAGATACACCCCAAAATTATATAAGGTAGGATTGGCAGAAACCGACCCGAAAGTGACCATTTTTGGGGAAAAGTTACTCAAAATCGGCATGCTAGTTACGGAAACATAGACAAAAATGAGTACCAACGTTTCTGAAAAAGCAGTTTTTTTGGCGATAACTGTTTTGTTTTAAATATTTTACTTAGAAAATTCGGCTGCACATAGTTTTTAGGGGTCTTTATCACTGATAAAGATTTGGGATACATGGAAAGCAAAGCAAAAGCAATGGAAAGCGGATTCAGAAACAGCAAAAAAATGGGTCTAATGCCAAAACTTTGGCAAATTGTAATTTTCGGGTTAGCCTACCCATATTTCATGAAAAGATCCGTGAAATATTGTTTTTTGCAGCAAATTCGGCCTCGCGATCATCTATTTCGAGGGCGTCCTTGGATTCGACGGACACCGCAGATTGCCCCGTGCTATGTTGGTCTTGTTGAATTTATGGCCCGGGTTTGAGCTTTCATTTTTTGGGTCGTAGTAGATTTAACCGCTGATAGCCATCTAGAATTGGAAGATCTTTAGGTACACATAGGATAACGGGGGGATAAAATAACGGGGGGCACTCATTATTATGAAATTTGCAATTACTGAGGGATTTTGCGAGTGCCATTCGATAGAGCGTCGAAAAATATACTAAGAGAATTAATTTGAGCCCAGAATAATGTAATGGAAATTTTTTATTGAATAAACAAAAATTGAGGAAAATCTATGGGCAGCATATAGGATAACGGGGGGCGGGGGGAAAGCCAAATATTTGAGAATTGCGATATTTTGAAAACGCGAATCGATAGAACATCAAAAAATATACTAAGAGATTTTTTTACAACGCGAAAAAACGTATTATAAAAGTTTTATAGCCTAAAAACTATTTTTGAAAACTATGGGCAGCACATAAGATAACAGGGGGGATTTTCGGCGTTTTGAATATTTTCGAGATTTTGAAAATGCCATTCGATAGAGGACCGAAAAATATATTAAGAGTTTTTTTACAGCCCGAAAAAAGTTTATTTAAAAATACTTTTATCATATAAAAAGTTTGAGTGCCCCCCCCGTTATTCCCCCCGTTATTCCCCCGTTATCCTATGTGTACCGATCTTTATTTTCCGCTGTTTTTCTTCGCAAAATAGGCAGACGCGACGGCGTTTTTCTTCTTACTCGTCTTCCTGTAATCAAGCATCTCATCTTACTTTCCAGATCTCCACACGGTTCCGAAATGCCTTTTCGACACGATTCTGCAGCCCTTGGATGCGCAGACAGTGCTCAGTATCGCTGGCGTCGACGAAGAGCTGGAGACGCGCGTCGGGCAGGCGCGGAAAAACTGGACGCTGGCCGACCGGGTTCCCGAGGGCTTCATCATCGACTACGAATTCGTCGCCCATCGCTACGCGCTGGCGATGTTGAACAATTCGGAGGTGGCCCACCAGAACCGCGACTACCGGGACAAGATGCCGATTTGCCGCCGCCTGCAGGACTTGCCGCTCGAAATGCTGTGCGTCATCGCCGACGGTTTGGCCGGCGCGGACTACTTTGAGGCTGCCAAAGCGCTGCCCCGCTTCATCTACACGGGGCGTCACGTCGGTGAATATGGGTGAGTGACTATCGAATCATCGCCTATAAATGCTTATTTAAGGCTAGAGTTAGACGGTACTGGACTGTTAGCAAGGGGAAACTAATTTGTATTTTGTCGTTAGTATAGTTGTAGCAAAAACAAAAAGGGGTTAAAAAGCTAGTTGTTAATATTTTTGTTATTTTTTCAAGATTTTCGATACACCATTCGATAGAGCATCAAAAAAATATACTAAGAGTTTTGAGCCTAAAATAATGTAATGTAAAATAGTTACAGCAAAAACAAAATTCAAACGGGATTTCGCTATGGGAACAAGAGGTGCAAAGCTAGTTTTCGACATTTTTGACATTTTTACAACATTTCTTTAACGCGATTCGATAGAGCGTCAATAAATATACTGAGAGTTTAATTACAACCGAAAATAGTATAAAATAAAATAGTTAAGGCAAAAACAAGCTAAATTCGAATAACCGTTCAAACACTTTTTAATTGGATAAATTTTAATATTGATTTTTCGCAATTTCCAGCCAGGGGATAGTAGCTGGGACCGATTGGTGGCCTTAAAAATTGTTTGGGATCTTCCGGCTGAGGGGGGTGGGGGGGTAAACTACACTCTTGCCGAAAACCATAAACTAGGTGCACGGAGGGTTACGGTACTTCCCCCACGTTGCAGGCTGGATCGGGTGAGCGTCCGGGGCATCACCCAACCAGATGGGTCCAAGAAGACCGTGATCCGGGTTGGCGGTCGGCTATACGAAGACGAGATGACGGCGTGGTTGATCAACAATGCGTCGGAGGTGTACTCCGTTGTGTTTGACCCAACGATCGCCTACTTCCCGGACGGCATCCAGCTGGCCAAATTCAACTGCGAATGTTGGAAGCTGCTTCCGGTTGTGGTTGGTTGGATGCAGTGGCAAAGTGTTGGCCCGCGAACCCAGTGCGGCGCCCACGAAAAAATTTGATTCTCAAAAAACAGATTTATGTCGTTTTGTACCCCCTTTAAAAATTCCGAGCTTCTTACGCATTATCGGGGGGGATAGTTTTGAAAAGGTCTGGAAATGTCTCGTAAGTTAATAGAAAATGTTTTAATAGTCTTTTTAGTAATCTATAACTATATTTCTATTAGCAAAGCCACCTAAAAATATATAAAAACTTTGAAAAAATCAAAAATCTTGGTCAAAAATTGAACTTTTTGGTCGAAAAAATATATTTTTGACATTTTTAATATAAATTTGTACAGTTTTCACGTTTAGAAATAGTAAGAAACCATCTAGAAACACCGCCAAAATTTATATTTGAAAAATTAGATCTTAAAAAGTCCCCCCCCCCGATAGCGCGAAAGAACCATTGTTTGTAACGTTAACAGGAGTAATTTAGGGTTTGGGTAGATTACGAATTGTGTTAAACAAAGCCAAATCACGTACAGCATGCCGTTTTCAGACGAACGATCCGATCTGGCCAGGCCTCAACGAGATGATGAAGGCAGCATGCCGCCGCTACCTCGAACTCCGTGGGCCACCCACCAATCAAGCCAAGATGTGCTGGGCCGACGTGCTGAGGAACGGCGGCGCCACCGATCGGGGAATGCGCGGCTGGCTTTTGGCAGAGGTATTTCATTTCGCAGCCCATCTACAGGGTGTCCCAATGAAAAACACATCTCCCCCTCCCTTAACTCGATGCCGAAGTATCGGATCGGAATGTTAGTTACACCATCCGAAAGCACTTGAAACGGCGGGTTTGAAACAATCTTCAAAACCATCTTTTTGGTTTGAACGCTCCATTTTACAACGCATTTAAAAACCGTTAGGAACATTTAAAACCCTGCATGTGATTAACGACCACTTCCCGTCATTCTACTTGGAGAAATTGAGGCAAATTAGCTCGTATTCTACGCCGAAAAATTGCAAAAAAACTACTTCCCCCCCCCCCCCCCGGCACGGTTGTCTCCCCCCCCACCTCGAAATAGAACAGTACCCTATTTACAGATTCAATTTGGAGCAGAGACCGTTGAACATCTGCAGTGCCTTCTTCCGTTCAATGGCTCGGAGTTGCGCATCCGTTGGCAGGGCCCAGCGACCGACCTTCAGCCCATCTGGAATTTCATCCAGCGCGCCATCGCCATGCCGCTTGCCAACTACCAAGAAGTCCTGGTAGGATCACGCCCACTGATGTTCGACAACAGTTTTGGGTAAAGGGCAGACATGGCAACGGGCCCGGCCGCGGGGCTTTTTCGGCCCCAAAAATTTGCATGCGGCCGGGCCGACGGGGCTCGGCCCCACTTCCGGCGGGGCCGGGGCTCGGCTTTGCTCGACGGCCCCGGGATAAGCCAAAATGGGGGCCGAGCCCGGGGCCGCAAGGCCGCACGCTAATCAGAAATCCCGGTTGTAAATCACCTTCAGTCAAAATATTCATGCAAATTGGAAAAAATGATTTTTTCAAAGGTTGCCATACATCTCCATATCTATTGCAGCCAGATCATAACGGGTTCAGACCTGTATTTTAGTACTTTTTGATAGTTGGGACGAATTATTAACCAAGTTCAATGAATTTTACCGATACCGATGTCCTAACAGCCCGAACGCACATAAAATTTTCATTGCAAATTTGCATATTAGCATCCGAATGTAGACGCAAATGAGCTACTCTAGTTTCCGGGGCCGAGCCGAATCGGCCGAGCCCGGCCCCAGAAAAATTCGGCCGGGCCCGGGCTCGGCCCCGCGAATTTGCATATTTTTCCGGGGCCCGGAAGCGGGTGTTTTTTTCACGTTAATTAGATTCCAGGCCCGGCCCCGGGGCTCGGCCGCCCGGAATTGCCATGTCTGGTAAAGGGTGTTAGCAGATTACCTATCAGAATCTCGAATTTCAGAATTTTCCCGATTTCTCAGAATAGCGAATTTTCAGAATCTCGAATTTTCCATAGTTCGCATCAACATTAAAAGTGGCCGGAATTGCACGCTTACGCCCTGTAGCAAAATTCGAGCTTTTGTAAATTCGAGATTCTGGGAATTCGGGATTCTGATTTTCGAGATTCTGAAATCCGGGAACCTGAGAATTTGAGATTCTGAAACCCGAAAACATGAAAACTCGTGATTCTGATTTTCGAGATTTTTGTTAGGGTCACATGTTAGAAACTAGGACCTTGTTTTTCACGAACGTTTGCACTTTTAGGTTTCTTTCTGGCCGGCCCTGCCCCTCGAAGAGCTGCGCGCCGACGTCTTTACCGGATTCCGGATGGTCCCGAGCATGGAGGGAGATCAATGGATCTACACGGTGACGGATAGGGCTCAACCCTTTGAACTGATTCTTCAAAGCAGTCATCTGAAGGTCTGGGGACGGATCTGGTGAGCTAAGGTTTGGCTTGGGCTGGGATTAAGATCAAGTTTAGCAGACGATCAGGCCCAGGAAATGGCTTTGCTAACCGTCCCTTTTCCAGAAGCGACGGCACCTTCAGCCTCTGCATCAATCTCGATGCGTCCACGCCTCCGCTCTTCCATGAATTACGATAATTAACGGCTTCTACGAGTTGATTTGGTGTCTTGTACAACAATTATTGGGTTGAATGTGATGTTTCGGGTTTACAATGAAATAAAATGATTGGATTTATTTTTTTGGGAGCAGCTAGAATCCGAGAGCGGGAGAGACAGAGAGAGACCGAGAGAGCGAGAGAGAGAGAGAGAGAGAGAGAGAGAGAGAGAATGAGAGAGAGCAACAGCGAGAGAGAGCGAGAGAGAGGGAGGGAGAGAGCGAGAGAGAGGGAGGGAGAGAGTGAGAGAGAAAGAGAGAGCGAGAGAGCGATAGAGAGAGAGAGAAAGAGAGAGGGAGCGACAGACAGAGAAAGATACAGATATAAATAAGACCAATCTCCGTTCCACTTCCGGCTGAAGCCACGATCACCTACTATAATTTTGTTGTGGTCTCCGCGTGTCTGTCGAAAGCCGAATTCAACTCGAGGGAGAAAGGAGCTAGAGCTTAGCTCTCTTCGGATTCGGATCGAGCGTGGCCAGACACCCCGAAAATCTAAAAACTTCAGGTTCATATATAAAATTCTATATTTGTAATTTGATAGTAAAAAACGGCTATTTGCACGATTTTGGGCATGGTGAGCCAGGTCGCGCGCGTTTCGGCCAGGGGAAGGTAGCACAATGGGATAGCCGAAGTCCAGCCGGCGCGGCGGCCTGCAAGCGGCTGTTTGTAATATAGGTATTAGCAGCCGCATTCGTAATTTCACAAGCCCAAGGTGTAGTCCGTTAGAACTTGTTTAGCCACTAATTTGGAATTGTTTAGCCACTAATTCTGCTTTACCGTACTGTATTCGAACGGGACACTCCAAATGACACTCAGATGCCTTCAGAATCATGCCAACCGCTTCGCCATGTCATATTCGAGGGGTTCTGTATGGAATCTAAAACGGCGCAGACCAACTAGCTCGTTTAGGAATTGTTTAGCCACTAATTCTGCTTTACCGTACTGTATTCGAACGGGACACTCCAAATGACACTCAGATGCCTTCAGAATCATGCCAACCGCTTCGCCATGTCATATTCGAGGGGTTCTGTATGGAATCTAAAACGGCGCAGACCAACTAGCTCGTTTAGGAATTGTTTAGCCACTAATTCTGCTTTACCGTACTCTATGCGAACGGGACACTCCAAATGACACTGAGATACCTTCAGAATCATGCCAACCGCTGCGTCATGTGATATTCTAGGGGTTCTGTATGGAATCTAAAACGGCGCAGGCCAACTCGTTCGTTTAGGAATTGTTTAGCCACTAATTCTGCTTTACCATACTTTCTTAGGACGGGACATCCCAAATGACACTCAGATGCCTTCAGAATCATGCCAAGCGCTGCGCCATGTGATATTATAGGGAAATATATTATATAACATCAGAATGCAATTCAGCTGAAAACCGAAATCATAACACGTTTATGGTGGATAAGTGATGAATACATTGATTGAATCCAGAAACTACGCTCCACTGTTAGTGATTGTCTGACCGAGTCGACTACGACTCGTATGTCATAATGTCGTCAAGGTCAACAATCTTGCTCTTTGCCCAAAACGCCGCGATCGCATCGAGCATCACCCACTTCTTCATGAGTTGGCGGCTCTCGCGCATCGATCTTTTTCGTAAAACGCCTGCATTGTATTAATTCACACCAAGAACACGACGAACATGGCTCCACCATCGGCCACGACACGCAAGAGTAATTTCAGAAGCCGTTAAAATACTTTATTTTCCGAAGTTCAAGCCGAGCAGAAGTTGAGACAGTCACTGGGCTTAGGAACACATGACAAATTGCAATAAAAAAGGGCGGATGGAAATATAAAAGAATAACATTGGTTCTTTTGATAAATCAAAACCGGAAATATCACAAATCGGTCAGCAAGAAATGAGTGCTAAAAGAGGGCAGAAGCGAATAGGGGCTGAAGTGTTGACAATATAATTATGGCCGGGGAGAAGCGGGTCTTTAGCGTCGCATCAATTCGCGGAGCAGCGACTCGATGCTCAGGCTGTTGTCGTCGAGTGCCGAGATTCGGAACGGGTACTCGGAGTCGGAGTCATCATCCACATCCTCATCATCTTCCGGGAAGAGGAAGTGGCGCAGCTTCGGGCGAACGCGAGACCTGGAAAGGTATGCATTAAAATCGACAACAAAAACATAACAAAAATAAATTTAAAACGTACCCTGGTTCCTCTCCGGGATCAATGCTGCCATCGGGAAGCTGATGCCGATACCAACACTTGTTTCCGAATGGGCATCCCTCTCCCGCCCTGGTCGCACCCTGAAAATGTACATGTAAAATTGACAGAGGTTGTAAAATTGCCACGGGATAAATGTTCCACAAAAACCTACTTTGTAATATCTGCAGATCTTCTGGCCGGTATTTTCTCTATAGTAATCGATGAGCACCTAACAAAAAAATAGGTAAGAAAAAAGATATTGCAAACCTTTTTCTCGTCATCAGTTTCCACCCAAAAGTCCGAGGGGACGACGAAATTCGAAAGAACACGGCATTCGGGGCATGTCCTGGAATAAAATGTTATAAAATTTTGGTAAAGCTGACCTGATAACGTTATTTTGAAACTCTTCCTGCTTACGCCAGTTCCGGATGCAGTCCAGGCAGAAGCAATGGGTGCACTTCTCCAGGATTCCAAAACGGAGCTTCTAAATTAACCTTTAGAAAAACAGGAATTCCCGAACCTTTTCCGATATGTTCTCCAAGCAGATACCGCACGTCTTCTCGGCCGTACGCTGATGTAAGAAAGCCAGCTCACAATCGATCTGGCGAGCGTTTTTGCATTCCTGGAAATATGTTATTGAAAATCGTATATCGCCTACCATTTCGTGCTTGTACCGCTGCTCGTTGTCGAACGGGTGAAGCGCGTTTTTGTTGCAGTACGAGCACATATCGCCGTGCACAAATTCGCACCTAAACAAAACGAAATGAACGGCGTGAAAATACTTACATGTCCTCCTTTTTGCATTCGCCATTCTCTTCGAAATACGGGCACAACGGGCGAATCTGCGGCGATGGACGCGAGCCGGCGGCGCTCGCGTAATTTTTGGCTGAAAAGGAAGTGTTAGAGGTAAAAAGACAAAAGATACGTTGATCAGACGTCACCCATGAAGGCACGAATTCTTGCGCGTTGACATTTAGGCCGGAAGAGCTGGCTTTCTTCTCAAAATCGCAGAGTTGTATGGGCTTCGGCAGCTTTCGGGACCCCGCTGTAAACAAAGTTACGATAGAAAGGCAAGTCCTTACAGGCTTCCGCCACTTTGCGTCCTTGTGCTTCATCTTTCCTCGGCTCTTTTTTTGGCTTGATGTGGTCGTAGCGGCAACGGGTTCCATATTGACAGCTAAAAGAAATTGCTTAACGTACTGGCTGAAATACATACTTTCCCTGCACATAATATTGGCAAATATTGCTCCGCGTCGCCGAAAAATCGTGGCTATTTTTGCACCTGCAAAATCTACGTCAAGACAAATGTGACAAACCTTTCACCGTAGGTACAGGCACCGCTCGCAAAGTATTTGCAAAGCGTCCGTTCGGGTGCCATTCCTGAAAGCACGTATCAGGCAAAATCAATCGCTCAAAGTCCCATGTCAGTTTCCGGGGCAAAAGCTACGCGCGAAAACCCCCAATTGCACTGCGTAAACAGTCCCCCACCCCATGATGAAAAAATTGTTCAAGTTCGCGCAACAGGGTAACAAGCCTAACGCAAATGACTTCCAGCCCAAAGAATATTAGAGCGAACAAAGTCTTCAACTGAAACGCTTTTGTTGTTGTATGCTTTGCGTGGGCATAGATGAGCAAGGTTTTATTCAGCGGGAACGGCACATGGTTATCGTTTATCACAGGTGTCAAAATTCAAAGCACATTTGGGGGCCGGAGCATGGGCTAGCAATTTGGTACACGCGTATTCACAAGGCATAACTGTCGAATGCTGGCGAGACTAGACAGAGTGGGGGATGTTAGAAGATACAATTCACAGGGAGAGGGTAGTAGAAGGGGGCACAATCACATCAGAGCACAAGAAGACTTTGGCTTTTGGCGCGGAGTCTCGGACTTGGTGGGCTTCTGACGGGTCTGACTCTCTTGGGTACGGTGAGCTGAGGAGCGTTCGCGAGACGCGCGATGTTCTTCTTCCTGGAGGGCCCGGGCCAGCCTAATGGAAATAATTTACAAAAAGGCCGGAATTTCTTTACCTCTCATCAGAATCCATTTGCCCCGAAGAGCCCGGCTGGTCGGTAATGTGGTGCTCATCGCTCACGGGGACGTAATCACTCGGGGCAGATGAGTAGGTGCTAGAAAGTAATACGTAAGACGAAACGTATGCGAGAAACTCACCGGAAATCCCAATCGACAAAGTAACAATCACCATCCACATTCGACAACGTCTCCCAGACGACCTGGTTATCGGTTCCGAAGGCCTCGTCGGTACAGAGGAGGAAAAGTTCGTCCTAAACGAGCATGCCAACAATAAAGAAGCAGATTACCCGTCGTTTATAGATCGTAGAGAAATGGTTGTTGCGGAACAGAACTGCCACCTCGTTATCCTGCAGCTCATGGTTCAAGCGTTCGAGGCCTAAAAAAAGAAAATTGTTGTCTCAAAACAAAAAATATTTGATACCATAGTAAGTCAGCTGGCTTTTCGTGCTGTCCAAGAATTCCTTGATGATCAGCCCGTGGTTGGAGGCTTCCAGTGCCTTGATCGCTGCGTCAACATACGAGCGTGGTTCGAGCAGCTCGCCTAATCAAATTTCAGATAGGGAGAAATCGCCTACAGAGCTCGGTGAGCTGCGGATCGGGGAGCCATCCATGGACCAGGCGCACGTCGACCAAGGAAAACAGCTTGAGCGCCGAAGTCAACTCAAAGTCCTAAAAACGGATGTGGGCGAAAAATACAAGCGAAATACCGTGATGTTCTTGAAGCCTAGGCCCACAACAAGACCTTTGCAGAGGCCAGAGAGAAGGCGGAGAACGTCGTCAATCCCGCGCTCACGCTCGCCTTCCAACTGCTCGTCGTACTTCGGAGAAAGCCTGAACGAGTAAATTAGAAGAGCAGATAAAGCATACGCTAGTAGAGCTTCGGCTACCAGGTTCATCAGCCGTTCCAGCGAAACGGTGCGGCCGGCTGGAATTTTGAGATGCCCTTTCAGGGCCAGCGCGTTGACGACAGCGAGCAACGGGCAGGGCCCGTTCTTGCTCTGCAGTGCGATTCGAGGCGACTCGGTCAAGAACCGGATCTCTTTGACCTAAAAAGAAAAACTTGACGCAGACACGATCCATACGTGAAAGTGGATTTCCGGAACCGGCTCGTCGACGATAAACATAGAAGTCGTCATTGGCTTCGGCTCGGGCTTCGTTGGAATAGCAGAGTCATTGGCGATGGGTTCGGCAGGCCCGTTCATCTAA
Organism: Mesorhabditis spiculigera; assembly: GCA_958295435.1. Lineage (NCBI taxonomy): Eukaryota > Metazoa > Nematoda > Chromadorea > Rhabditida > Rhabditidae > Mesorhabditis > Mesorhabditis spiculigera. Next base: position 75,074 of record CATQJA010002710.1, on the reverse strand, counting down.
ACAAGTTGCAGTTAATGCCAGATAAGTGTTTGGATATACCTCATCAGAAAACTCGATGAGCGCCTTGTTGGGAGACTGCTTCGAGCTGTTCTCGATGAGCTCGAAATCGTGCTTCGGGTCGTCCGGCAGCAGCACCTTGCTGTCATCCAGGGGTTCCAGCCCTTTGATCAGTCCAGAGTCGTCACTAACACGGTCGTAGGAATCATCAGGGCGTGGTTCCTTCTCGAATCGGATGAATTCCTCATGAGCGACCGGGCCTTCGTAATCTCTTTCGACTTGAGCCATCATCTCCTGCAGGATCGCCGTGGTGTGTTGGTGGTGGCTCGAGTCCATGTCGCTCTGCATCGCATCGAGCTCCTGAAAAAAAGTTTTTAGGAAAAACATAGGAAAATACCATCGCAACAATTGGATACTGGTCGGGCTCGGCTTTTGGGCTAATGGAAAAAATTCCAGCCTGTAGCACCTCGATGTCGCCGTTGCGTGAGTAGTTCGGGCCATACGGCGACACTTCATTTTCGCGAAGATCCTTTTCGTTAAAGCTTGGCGTCTTCTTCCCGCTTTCGATTTGCGTTTTGTCGACGGAGAGCAGCGACTCGTTCAAGCTGCTAAAAGCCGGGCTTACAAACAAGGCCGAAAAATTACTTTTCTTTGTTTTCTCCATCGGAAAGCGGGCATCCGTCCTCGCGCTCGACCAAAACGTTCGATTCCGGGTTCTCGACACGCTCCATACTACCTGAAATGCTTTTTATTACCAAGGAAAAAGCCGGGTATCCAAAAAACAACAGTTGAAAGTTAATTTCATCAAACAATGGAAGCATATGAAAAGACATTGTAATACAATAAAGGAGGGGACCCGTGAAAGCGAAAGATCATTCTATTGCTGCTTGGCTTTTGCTGCGCTCCGAGCGAGCATCTTGGTGCGCTGAAGGTGTGCATACGCCGGCTGACGTTCTTCGGGCTTCGGCTGGTTGCCAACTTGCGGGTTGCGGGGAACACAGGGCAGCTTGTACATGTTGATCAGGACAAACTCGGCGTCGCGAACCTCCAACCTAGGAGAGCAATACAAACACGATGATGGGAAATACCTGTGGTTAGTCTCGCCTTGTCCAACGCCGACTTTCCCGCGATGTTGCGCCAGTACGCAGACTTTGTCGATCAGCTCTTCAACAAAGTTGTCCGCGTGTTCTATGATGAGGTCCTGGACGTTGTCCTCCAGGATGATCCGCGAGTCGATTTGTTTGGCGATTTCATCTAGCTTCGCCTTCTCGATCAGCTGCGGTCGAGGCTCGAGCACATGTGCCTAAAGCAAAAATATTGCCAACATCGTGAAAATCACTTGTGACTGCGGCTGCTGCTGTTGCTGTTGCGCCGGCGGTATCGTGGGCTGCGGTCGAGGGGCCGGGGGACCTTGGGCACGCTGGATCGGCGGGCCCATTTGTCGTTGTTGCGTCACCATTGGACCCATCATGCTGCCCACCGGTCTTTGTATAAATTGTCCTTGCATTCGCGGACCCTGCATCATCGGCTGTTGCATCGGCCGCATTTGCTGACCCTAAAAAAAAGTTTAATACAATTGAAAATCAAAAAAAAAGCAAGCCGAAAACCTCACCATATGCATCGGTTGACCATGATGCGGATTCTGTTGCATGGGTCTTTGATAGGGGGTAAGCGCTGGGTTCGACAACCGAGGTCCGGGTCCGGGTCCCATTCGCATCGGGCCTGGGCCGCCCATTTGCTGCTGCATCACACGAGGCGGGCCCTGCTGGTTCATGTAGCCGCCGGGGCTCGGTGCGCCCTGCTGCTGGTTGAGCGCGGCCATCAGTTGGGGCGATTGTTGCGGGTGGCCCGGGGATTCTTGCATCCCTGAAAAGCTAAATGAAAATGACAGAGAAATTAGAAAAATGTAGAAAAAGAGAACCGGACAAATGCACTGGAAAAATTCATGCAAGGCCGCGGAGGAAATCAGCAACTTGGAAAACCAGAGAAAGAGTGGAAGTGCCGGAATCCGGCCACGAATCCACGACATTCCGATTTACGCCGAGCGCTGTTTAGGAAACGCAATCAGGGATCGACGGGCAAAACCCGTAAAAAGTTCTTCAAAGCCGTCTTTTCAAAAACTTTATTGTCCACATAATGCACGACTAGAACCCGATAAAGCACGATTATGGCCGAGCCGAAAATACAACCTAGAAAAGACACGAAAGAAATCATAAATAGAACAACGCGCTGCCAAGGAAAACGGCAGCAGCTCCAAAATAGTGGAACGAGGTGAAATGGTTTTCGAAAAAATATATCGACAATTGCACGGAAAGGGCTTTTCGGATGGAGAGCAGCATCGTCACTTCCAGCGATGATCGGATCGTGGCGAGGCGAAACACGGAGGAGGAGCAGAGTAGGCTAAAATCAAATTATTTTTCAACAGCATGAAACGTACTGCAAAAAGCTTGTCCCGGCGACGATTACCCAGATGGGAACGGGAAAGTCAAGGATCTAAAAAAACACAATAAGGATTTGCTAGGGATTATACCTGAATGTCTTCCGATAATGCCGTCGATCTCGCGGCCGCGTAAATCTTGTCGCCGACCAACGCAAAGCCGGGCAGCGAAAGGAAATGCTAGGAACAGGTAATGTATAGGAAAGGTTTGCGTTACCACGAAGAACAGGGCTTCTTGATGATGCCTTCCGTATGTGCGGAACAAGTCTTCTTGCATGATGCCCAGATACGCGCTGAGCACCAGCGCCGTCGACATCAGCAAAACGCCTAAAATCAATCCTACTATATATCCTACCTTATATAATTTGGTCGCGTTTCTTTGTGTGTGTGTGTGTGGATGTCACTTTCGAGGCCCGATTTGAGGGCCTTCCCGTGTCCAAAATGCCTTAATTCTCCGTCACCCGGGGGAATCGACCCTCCTCTTTCGGATGGCGCTTTCAGAATCCAGATAAAATACAAGTTTACAAAGTTAAAGCCGGTTTTATTGATTTTTGGGGGTTCGGGAAGCAGTGTGCGAAAGAATTTTCAGATGGCCAAATGGACCAGCGCCGGGGGTTGGCTGACAGGGGTTAGGACCAGCGCCGCGTTAGCGGCAAGAATTTTTGTGGCTTTTTGGGTCAATATCCAAAAAAATAGCGAAAATAAATGTCGGCTTCCTGGATGTTCTGTAATTTAATGTTGTTGCGCTGCTTACAGTTCTTTCTTCTTTCTTTTACAGTACGAAAAATGGCGCATGAAAATTTGGGCAGAAATCGACACAGGAAAAAAATTTGCAATGCCACGACGGCCCCAGAAGTGACGGCGCTGGTCCCGAAAAGCCCTTCAAAAAGTCGGATGAAGCTGAAACTTGGATGAGGGAAGAGAAACTGGAAACTCGTTTAGGGAAAAATTGGGATGGATCGGCCATGGAGTAGAGGGTAGCATGCAATTGAATGGATTTTTCCCATATAAACGGCAAAAACCGCCGCGTCCAATTAGCGCCGGTCCATAACTCAGCGATAACGTAATGGATCAGAACGGTTGATACTAGTTAGAAAGAGGAAAGACCGGGCTTTCAGCCGACTAGAAGTTCTAAGTGGGAAAATTGAGACGGAGGGCGCAAAAAGGAAAAACGGAACATCTACCGATCCCACGGCCAATTAAGGCGACCAGTCGCTGGTCGATAGCTACAGGCGGAAGCAAATGGGCTAAAATGGTTTTGTCAGATGATGCCAGTACCAGAGGCTATTCGGCAAGCAAGTTTGGTGGTGATTGATTGCCCTTTCGGGGACCAACGGGGACCAGAAGTGGGGGCGCGGCCAAATGAGCTGTTTCCGGAGGTGAAGCGGCGCTGGTCCGGAAAAAGGGTTTTAAACTGGAAGCAGGCTTTTGCTTTTTTGGCAGTAGTTGGGCAGACCCTAGACCTAGCCTGACTACAAATTTCAAACCGCTAGCGCCAAGGACGGGGTAGTTAGAGCATTTTCAAGGGATTCACCAGCGTGCACCGGGATGGGGGCCGATAAAAATTATTTCTCCGCATTCCACTGGCCGATCTTGACCAAATTTTACCCAAACCTTGATCGGGGAAATGTGTAATGCTCATCTAATTGCCAGCTTGGTCCAAGCCGTTCACCCGTAACGAGCGTTGTCACATCCATACCCACCATGACCGATCATACTTTACTCCTTTGCCGACTTCTGCCGAAATTTTCGTCCATGATTTTTCGTGGTGTCGTATCGTTACTATGATTTAAATGGTGGAATTTTTTAGAAATAGTTATTGAGAACTCCTTACCTCGCAGATAACATATATCGATAACACTATATTTTTTTTGCCATCATGGCGCCGTAGGCGCCGAAAAATCGCGATTTAACTAACCCTAGGACCAGCGCCTAGGGCCATTTTTGGGACCAGCGCCGACCGCCCCACGGCCAAACCCTTCGCACACTGTTCGGGAAGGCTAATTTGCATAATGTGAAAAAATACAAATTTCCTCATTCTTGCCAGTTGCACTCGCGAATTTGGTCGTCTCTTTGGATCTGCCTCTCGATGCATTTCCTTCCCCTGCCCCGGGTAGTCCCCTTGATCCATAAAGGGGGGGAAAGTATTTCCGGGGGGGGAACCAAATTTTTTCGGCCCAAGCCTAAATTTTTTTCTAAATAGCGCATGCGTTTCTAAATGGTTTTTAACTATTCCTGAGCATAAAAACTACCCACATTTTAATTAAAAAATTTAATTTTAGGTCGAAAAATCCTATTGAACCTTTAGGATTAGCGGGGGAAGACCCAAAATGACCAATTTTCACTTTTTCAAACATTTTTCTACTTTTTTGAAAGGTTTTCTACTTTAAATATAGTTAAAATTTACTAAAAACAATGTGAAAACACTTTCTATTTGATTACTAGGTCAACCGGGAAAACCAGGAAAAAAATTTGGTTTCCCCGGAAATACTTCCCCCGGAAATCCTAAAGAACCGATATCGTAGTTGTTTTGCTTTTTGCTCGGAAAGTGCGTTTCGGAGTAGATTTCCGTATAGGGACGTTATTATGAAGTTAGTCACTCAATCCGCAGCCTATAGAATGAAGCTACCCGCTCAAGCATGCGCCGCAGGCCAAGGAATCAAGCTAACTGCTCAAGCTAGCGCCGCAGACTTTGGAACGACGCTAGCCGCTGAAACTAGCGCCGCAGGCTAAAGGTTCAGGCCGGCCCCTGAAACTAGCGTCGCAAGCTTCGGAAGGAAGTTAGCCGGGCAAGCTAGCGCCGCGGGCTTTAGAACGAAGCTAGCCGCTCAAGCTAGCGCCGCAGGCTATAGAACGAAGCTAGCCGCTTAAGCTAGCGCCGCAGGCTTTAGAACGAAGCTAGCCGCTTAAGCTAGCGCCGCAGGCTTTAGAACCAAGCTAGCGGCTCAAGCTAGCGCCGCAGGCTTTAGAACGAAGCTAGCCGCTCAAGCTAGCGCCGCAGGCTTTAGAACGAAGCTAGCGCTCAAGCTAGCGCCCAGGCTTTAGAACGAAGCCAGCCGCTCAGCTGCGCCGCAGGCTTTAGAACAACTAGCGGCTCAAGCTAGCGCCGCAGGCTTTAGAACCAAATTAGCGGCTCAAGCTAGCGCCGCAGGCTTTAGAACGAAGCTAGCCGCTCAAGCTAGCGCCGCAGGCTTTAGAACCAAGCTAGCCGCTCAAGCTAGCGCCGCAGGCTAACGAAGGGGGTTACCGCTCAAGCTTGCGACAGGCTTTATCTCGAAACAAACCGCTCTAGCCTGCGCCGCTGGATGAGGACCTAGCCGATCAAGCATGCCCCGCAGGCCTAATAACGACACTAGCAATTTAAGCTTGCGCCGCATAAGAATACAAAGAGGTTTGCATGGGAGATGTGTTTTTCTTTCTTCAGGGTAACTTTGTGTAAGGGCGCTCGATTCATAGGGCCTAGACGGGGTCCAGCGGGGGAGAGTCGCGAAGCGGCTCCTCCCCCGCTGGTAAAAAAATAGTTTCTGTGTGTGTGTGTGGACACTTTGCATAAAAACCCGGGTTCCAGCCATAACTCGAAGGGGGGAGGATTTTATGGTTCAGAAATAAAGTGGTTAGGGGTAATCGAGGGCGTAGATTACTGCGCGCATATCAGATTTTTACTAAAATGACGTTTTATACCTTATTTTAGCGATTTAAAAACATATGGAAATAGACTAATTTGCATACGGCTATTAATTCGGCTCATTCTGGGCTTTGCGGGGTTCCGAGTCGGTTGCTCAAGTAATTCATGCAAATTATAATATGCAGTCCCCGAGTATCAAAGGGCCCCGCAGAGAGACCAGGGTTGAAAAGTCGCGAAGCGGCTTTTCAACCCTGGTTATAACTGTATTTCGTTATCCGAAAAACTGACCGATCCAGAAGGCGGGGAACGGCAGCCATCGCGTCCACTCTGGCGGCTGGGCCGACCATGCCGGTCGCTTGAGTGAAGAGGCCAACGTGAAGATGGCAAGACCTAGATGTCATTTAGAAATCGATGAAAAGCGACGTGCCTATTGTTGTCACAAGAATGGCGCAAATCTTGGACCATGAGTGCGTCTGTCGTCGTATCACCCTGGCGAGCAGGAGGTTGGCCAGCAAAGAGCCCTAGGAAAGGTATATTAATGCCGAAAAAAATTCCTACCGATTTAAAAATGATGAACAACGGCATGCTGACGTCAAAATATAGCGAGTAATTGTTCGCTTGATTGACGATGAAAAATAGGACGACCATTGCCATATATTCTCTGGAATTAGATGTTTAGAAGTTACTTTTTTATGTTATTCCAGGGCCGTCATTGAAAAACAGAAGCTATATTTTAGAATTTGGCTCACCTTGTGGGTATATGTTGTCGTGCCCCGATCATGCGCTTCTCAAAAATTATTCCCTTGGCGGAAACGAGGATGAAGGCGATGAACGTCATCAGATGGATTCCGCCCTCAATTTCCCTGGAAAATACAGTCAAAATAAAATGGTTAGATCAAATACCTGTGAATATACTCGGTTCCGGCTTGACATCCAATACACGAGCTGAGGACGGTCGCTCCAGGCGCCAGTGCCGCCATTTCTAAGAATTTTTTAGGGTTTTAGCAACCTGTTAAGACACAAGAGGAGGTCCAGAACGGTCCATGAATACGTATTTTTCGTGATAAGCCTGACGACTCTTTCATCAGTGGCCGCCGGAAACGCTTACGCTGCCTAAATTCTCAAGCAGTCAGCCGTTTGGGGCGTTATTTGGCGCGCGGTGTCCTAGCCGTGCCGCTATGTGAAAAGCGCTGGGCCGGGTGGAGCCGCTTTGGGTTGCAAAGACGATCTCGAAGCTCTATTTTCGCTCTGTAAAATAGATTTTAATCGATCAAAATTGTATCTGGAATCTATTGCCCTGTACACTAGTGCCTGCATACTTCGAAACTACCTTGAATCCCATTTATTTCTCGTATAAGTGGTAACCGGAACAACGGGCATAAATAAAACAAGCACGAGAATTATGCCGGGGGTAAAAACTGTACAAAAAAGAAGCGATACCAGAATAGAATTGTCACAAGAGCATGGGCGCAGGCTGAAAGATATCTAGCTTTGACAGTTCGATGGCTGGCGGAGGCACTTATCGACAGCGCAAGTTTTACACACAAAAAATCATCACAGTCAGTCGTTGACGAAAAACATGGAAAAATTGGGGGTCTTTGGAGTGAGTATGCAAATCGGTGCTGGTAGTTCTAACCTATGGGCTTGATTGGCCAGAAGTGAGGTGACGAGACGCGCCATCGAACACCTGAAAAATCGAATTCCACAATTTACTCAAAGATTATGCAATTTTTGCACAGAACAAAAACCCACCGATTGCAACGAGAATGCGTCGGCCGTCAGCTCGCAGATCTCGCGGTCGCTCCAAGATTGGGTGGGCAAGTTTTGCAGTAGAATCATGACGCCCTAAAAACATTTAAATAATGAATTTTGACCATTTCAGACCTGGAAATCCTTCTCGCTCTGCAACTGCTTGCTCCACGTTCGCAGAAAAGCGGCGCAGACGTAGTTGTGGAACTGGGAGAAGCCGTTGCGTTCCGCCTAAAAGTTGCCCGTTTTCAATTTATTGAATGAAAAGAAGTCGGAAATCCTTTGCAATCATGAATACGTACCAAGTACGTATCCCAAAGGCGAATCGTGGCTCGCAGCGGAATCTCCCTCATCAGCAGGTTGTTCATCCACCGGAACGAGAATTGGAGGTATTCCACTTGGTTGCTCTCGAGATGCACGTGTAGGGGGCCTGAAAATTGGATTTTTGTATTTTTGACTACTTATTTTGGTACTACTAAACCATAAAAATATAACTATTTTTTGGTATTGGAAAAACTCACGATCAACGCGTGACATCAGATGCTTGAGCTGCAGCACTTTCCGCTGGATGCCGGGCTGCGAGAAGGTGTAGTTGTCCTGGATAGAGTCGAGCAGGGATGATACGCACCTAGAAAAAGAAATTCATTTCCGGCGATAAAGCTTACCAGAAACTATCAGCTTCGACGAGTTCGATTTGTTCACGTGGTAGTTGGGATACGTCGAAGGTTCCAACCTAAAGAATTATTTTAATACATAGAAAGATATCATGAGACCACAACAATATCGTTATTATACTACACAAATCATCCATCTTTATAAAATTTACCTCAACGTGCTGCGGGATGAATTCGCTGAGGAAGACGACAAAGAACGGCGTCACCAGGTCGTTGATACCTTGCACGTAGCCGCTGGCCGGGTGTCGAATGGCCCAGATGTACAAGATGCGCTCGAACATCTAGACAGATTGCAAAGAACTCTATTTCGGCACACCTCTTGGACCAATTTTTGTTGGAAAAGCGGAATCAACGGGCACATCCGGGGTATATCGATGTGGATCTGAAAATTGGGCGTTAAAAGCTGCATAAAAAGGTGTAGCTGGGGGAACAAACCTTCAAAAAAAAAATACCTGTCTAAACGTATCATTGTGGTGATCGTCGAAGCGAGTATGGAAGTACTGCTCGACATAGTGCCAATATTCTTCGCGTTTCCGTTGTAGCGTGATCTCGCGGCGGGCTTGATTTGGAGGAAGGTAGCCCTAGAAAACAAATAATATAAAAGTATCGAGGTGTATCGAGGTAGTTTTCGCCTGATTTTCTGATCCAAGTATTAAAAAAACTATAATTTTTTTAAATACGGCATGCGGTGCTTGAGAAGAGTTTTTCCAAGGCTAAAATTTCCCCGGGCAAAACACTCACCGATAAAAGCCGCCATGCCGTCGGGCGTAATTTATGTGGGATGCCCATCCAACAGTCGTCCCGCAGCCGTTCCATATCTATAGTACGGATTATTACAAAGGAAAAGCCTCAGGAATCTATGTTAAAAAATAGCTCACCAATTTCTCCGGGTGGTGAACCGGCTCGGCCGCCATTGCTGTTCTTCCGGGCCGCCAGAACTTTCCGTAGTCTTTCGAATCGCGCGGCATCGCGATCCTTGCCTGAAAAAACATAGGTTGAATTCGAAATATCAACTGAAATTTCTGCAAAATTAGAGCGGCGAGCCAGCCCTTGTAAAAACACACCTTTATCCGGATGCAGCTTGTCATCAGTGGAAATCTCGGGGAGTCTTGGGTAAATTGGCGAGGGCGTTACTTGATTGTGTTGTGTGGGTGTTGAGGCCGATGGCAGGGGCTCTAAAAAAAGAATAAAATAGCCTTAAATTATCTGTAAATCCTCAATCATAATTTAAAATTACAAAACAAACCTTTCTGAATGGCGAGCCGTTGCATAGCTTGCGTCTTGCTGTTCTTTGTCGGCGCAGCGCTGACGGGCGGCATGATCGTATCATCCCGGGAGGCGGCATGTGCGGCAAGGACGGCGGCCGCGCTGGCACAGGCTGCTCCCTGGTCCAGCACCACGCGCGAGTCCCACGCATCTGATACGCTGAAAACCAGCGATTTATACTGGTCAACGGTTCATAAATGTATTTCTCTGTTTCTACGGACACATTTTCGATGCATTTTTCAAGTTGCGCTCCTTTCTTGGAACCTCTAGTTTTCAAAGATTTTAAGAATACGAGAAGGTTATGCTTGGGTAATGAAAAAAAGCCTAAACATAACCCCAAACTAAAGGATCCCTAGCGAAATCAATTTAAAAGGACTTCTAGCAAAACTAAGCCTAAAATGCTCGAAATTACAGGCCTTCCAACTCGAAAAGGGCCCGATTTCCACCCCGACACACCTATTCTCATAGTCGGCAAACTTGTTGTGCGGGCTCGGCTTGGTAATTGGGCTACTTTTTACCGGGCTGCCCGAGATGCTCTGCAGTGGGGGATACTGGGCCCCGTACACCGGTCGGGCACTAAAAAACCGAAATGCTAGGGAATGGCAGGGGTTTCAACCTGCCCGGCGTCGAGGTGGTGGACCAGCCGTTTCGACTCATCGCGTAGAAGAGGGATTCGAGTATTTAGCAGTTGGGCATTTGGAACGGGATTTCTAATCGAGTTGTTTTTCGCCCGATCAGAGTTTCCGCTTTTCCCCTAATCGGGTCCAGCTCACGGGGGCCGGGGAAAGCGCGGGGTACCGGTGTGCGGTGGATGGTCCCGTAGTGTTTTGCTAGGGGGGCAACGTGGATGATACTGTTTGTTTATGTCTGTTTCTTTCCACATTTAAAAATTAGTGTTATTTAAAAAAAATCTGATACAGACGAAAAAACCCACTCATTATTGTTGATCTCCATCTGGTGCAGCTTCTCGTCGATCTGTTTGAAGCAGAGCCCCGCACACATCAGCATTTTCTGGAAAATACCGTATCCTATAAGTTTGCAAGTCTGACGTCATTTTTAACGAGCTGAAGGGCGATAAGACTTACAGAGCAACACGGCATTGTGAAATTTCGGAAACTCCGACAGAATTTTGTTGTTATTACTCGGTTCTGGCCAATTGCCCCCCCGTAAATATTGCTTTTCGGACCCCATTTTGAAGTTCTAAGTTTCAGGCTGGGTGGAAAGGTCAGGGATCTGGTGTCAATTATCGGAATGTAGGCAAAAAAAACATATTTTCTCGTATATTTGGAGACTGAAAGCGTAACTGCATTGAAGGCGTAGGCGACTCAAATTCTTGATTTCGCGGCTTCTAGCCACGTTTCTGTAAGCTTTTCCCCAGCTTCATTGTATCTTCGTAGCACAGCCCACACCCACGCGCCGCGCCAAAAATGGCCAACGCTCTTGAAGAAAGCCTAGACTGGCCGTTCGGCCGGTTCCCGACGGAATGTCCGCAAACAGTCCGCGGTACATCGGGGCCGACTGGGGTGTCGGGGGTGGTGGTTGCAAAAAAAACGGCAACACGGGGATGGTCAATGGTTTCAGGTGTTTTTTGGGTTTAGCTTGGGAATTAGGAAGATTATACTTTTTGACGGACACATCATTGATCCGGAAAAAAATGGGGAGGCGGTTCTCAAATGCGCCAGGATAGGTCTGGTCCTAAATGGCCTCTGCTATACAGTACTGGGCCCGGCCGTACTTTTTGGTAAAATCGGTCATTATTAGGGAAATTGTATTTTTCCTGGTTTTTGACTGCTAGAAAACAACAAAAAAATACTTTGATTTTGTCATTTTTCAGACATTTTTGACCAAAAATCAAAATTTTTCCGAAATTGAAATAATTTTTGGCAGCTTTTTTATCGAGAAGCTGTGTAAAATGCTATAAACATGGTTTATATTTTTTATGGGACCCTCCAGGATTACTGGGAAAAATTAGTTCCCCCGCTAATAGTCCAGTACCAGGCAACCTAGCAGAGGTTTTGAATGAACCAATAAAAGTAGGCAATACAAAAGAACTCGCTAAAAAAGACCAGCGAACTTCTGCCCCGGCCGCGACACGCAACGCGACCTCTCGCGCGTGGCGCTTGTTAGGATGATGCGCGCAAGGCAAATGTTAAATGACCCTGATTTTAAGCAAAAATCTTTTAGAAGAAGCTATTTTTGGAAAATTTCAACGGAATTTGAGTGAATCGAGCGTTCATCGAAAAATGCCCCGAAGACGCCGCCGAACATGGTGATGCCGACGGGCCGTCGTCGGCTTTGGTGTTGACTTCCCGAAGCAGGACACACACACAAAGCCCCCCCTTTCCGCCCCAAAATAGGCGACCAGAGAAGGGGGGCGCATGCGGAAAGCCGCGTACAGCTAAACCAATAGGGTGGCTGGGGCGAGGGACCTGTGCCGCTTCTCATTGTACCCAATTCACTGAAGGGTGAGGGTATGGAAAAATAAAGTATGTATCGCCTTATCAGAATCAAGGGCGGGAAAAAGCGTATCGATTTTGCTATTAAAATTTTTAACGAAAATTGAGACGATAAAAAAAAATCCAATTCCCGGTCCAAGCACGTCTTGATTTTGCTGCTGAATAAAATTAAGTTTTTGTGGATTTTTGGGTTCTTTCGCATTATCGGGGGGGGGACCAACTTGCTTTTTCGTGCTTTCTTGCTTTTTTTTACTTTTCTGTTTTATTTTTCTGATCTAAATATGGGATGTAAAAAATTCACAAAAATTGACAAGTAAATATAAAAAAAATCGGAAATCTTTATTTAAAAAATATTTTTCGTCCAAAAAGGGCCGATTTTCGACCAAAATTTTATTTAAAAATTTTTGGGCTTCTGGGTTTTTTCGATTGTGGCGAAATTTGTGAACAGGGGTCACCTTATTCCTTAAAAATTCCTTGCCTCATAAATTTCAATTCCTAGAATTCTACTCCAAATTAGAAATTTTCTTTGCTATAAAAAGCTAGGGCGAGTAGATCCAATCTGTGATTACAATCTTTTTTTGTAGAGAAATTAAATGCCGAGACTATAAAACTTACAATATGCTCGCACAGCGACATCTCCGCAAAAATTAGCACAAGTAATTTTAGGGGCCCAAAAACAGCTCTGGCACTGCTTGCACAAAGTTGCTTTCCACCAAATTCAGGACCCGCCGTGCTGTTTTTTCGCGCAAAAGCCAAATAAACAGCTCCGTTTTTTGGGGGTGTCGAGTTGGCTGGGCAGTGGTGGGTTCAGAAAAGCCGTCCATTTCAATCCGCTGGGGGGTCAGCGGCAATTTTGAAAATGTTTGAAAGGGGTTGGTAGAGTGTGGTTGAAGCGGAAATAGATTTTGATCTTTTATCGGCGGGGGTGTGCAGCCGGGGCTTTTTGCAATAGTGGATTTTTGAGAGGGGAGTCCGAAGATCCTATAAATTCAGACAATTCTCCGTTTTAGGGCTTACAAGGCACAAGGCTTCTTGGTGCCAACGAGAGAGAGAGAGAGAGTGTGAGAGAGATAGATAGAGCGAGAGAGATGGCTAGTGGGAGAGCGCAGAGAGGAGAGGGGAGAGAGAGAGAGAGAGAGAGAGAGAGAGAGAGAGAGAGAGAGAGAGAGAAAAGTTGTTGTAACGATTATACATTTTCAAAGGTTTTGCCTAGCTAAAGCCTGCTCCAATGTCCCTTTAACGGCCTACTGTAGCTATCCAAGCAACATCTTGAAGGTACCGGGAAGTGACAAGGGCTGCCTCTGTGTATGGGTGTATGCCGGAATGGGATGGAAAAGACGATCTTGGCACATTCAAGGCCGGACAAACAGTGACTTCCAGGGGGGACAGGGCACACGACGACGGCAAGGGCATTCAAGATGCCGGGGAAAGCGAACGGTAGGGTAGGCGTGGTAGGGGGACATGTCCTCTTCACACCTATGTACGCGGCTGGCTGACTGACGAATGGACATACCATCCCTCCCATCCACTACTCCAAACGGTCAATTGGATGACGGGGGAGGGGGTGCGGCATGTCCAACGAGGCGCCCCTTCTGGAGACTAGTTTTGGTCGGGCAGAAGAGGTTGGCGAGGGTAAAAATTACATTTCCCTGGCTTATTTTGGAGATTTCGGATTCATATGCCAAAAGTCATAATGCCGAAATTTCATAATATCGAAATTCCGTAATGTCGAAATCCAGAAAACCGGGGTTTTCCGGGACGTTACCCTATGCAAATTTCGACATTATGAATTTCGACATCATGACATTTTCCAGTATCCATGCTATAGTTTTAAAGTAACCTAATGCTCCATATTAGTAAATATACTTTTTGGCTTGTGTGATAAGGGGGGTTTTCATCGAAAAGTGTGCAGATTCTAAAAAGATATAAAAAGTAAATTTGGTGCATCTTCCGGATACGGTAGCAAATTCTTAATTTTAAAAAAGTACAAAAGGATCTTTTCTGCCTTGCTATTCCCTTTAAAAAGGAAAGGAATATGACACGCTGGCATGGGTTCGAAAGACCAGAGTCCCAGGGCACCAACCAACCGGAAAACCCCGGGGTCGACTGCAAAAGGGTGCAGGCGGCCGGATTTGAAGGGTGGAGGGGAATAGGGGAGGAAGTGGGTGGTGTTGATCTGGTATCAGAGACCAGTTCTCATCACAAATACCCCACACCCACACCCACACGTGAATAAGCTGTAAGAAGGTGGAACTTTGAACCAAGGGGTATCTCAAAAATGCGTAGAGAGCGAGAGAGCGAGATAGAGAGTGAGAGAGCTAGAGAGATAGCTAGAGAGAGCGGGAGGGAGAGCGAGAGAGAGCGAGTGAGAGCGGGAGAGAGAGAGAGAGAGAGGGAGAGAGAGAGAGAGAGAACGAGTGGGCGAGAGCGAGAGCGAGAGCGAGAGAGTAAGTGCGAGAGAGAGTGAGAGAGAGAAAAGGAGAGGGTAATAGCTCGCAAAAAAAGATAATTAAAAACATACTAAATCTAACAAAAACATCAAAATTTCCAGTATAGAGGTCTCCCCCCGTCGGGGCTTTCGTTTGTCCAAATCTAAACGGACACTCCTATGTACTGCTAGAGGTCGTCTTTTTGGGACACCTCGCATAGGTAAAATGGTCCACACCCCGGGTTATTCCAGCGTAATCCCAAGTTCAGCCACCATCCCCTGAGGCCCCTAACTGGTCACTTTGTGCACCCCGTAAAAAGAGCGGATTTTTACTTTGGGCGACTCAATGTTTTGTGAGGGTCAACATAGAGAAGAAGGAGAGGAGGAGAGATCGGACTCTGTGACTGTCAACTGGAAAATAGAGGAATCTCGGCCTGAGGGGGGCACCATCCCGCACTGTGTCAACAGTGAAAAGGGCCCACAAAGGGCCCAAACCCATGGCCCGCCCCGCTCGATGGGGAGCCTGTAGAATAGGACGAGGCCATCTACGGGGGGGGCTCGAATTTTAAGCACAAAAAACAAATAGGCTGGCGGGTAAAAAAGGGACCCTGTCTGACCGCCGGATAATCGAATCGCCCAAAAAATGGGGTTAGCATTATTTGATTTTTTGGTTCTTTCGCATTATCGGGGGGACCAATTTGCTTAGGATCCAGTTTTTCCAACATTTTATTGGTGGTGTTTCTAAACTATTTTTTACTATCCTTAAACCGAAAAACTTTATAAGCGTTTCTTAAAAATACAGAAAAAGTCGATTTTTTTACCCAAATTTCGAGTTTTTGAACTTTTTTTAAAGTTCCAAAAGATAGATAGTTTTTCGATAGTTTTTCTAGTTACAATATTGGTTTATTTGGTACACGTAGGATAACGGGGGAATAAAATAACGGGGCACTATTATTATGTAATTTGCATTACTGAGGGATTTGCGAGTGCCATTCGATAGAGCGTCGAAATATACCAGAGATTAATTAGCCCGAAATAATGTAAAAGAAATTTCTTATCTAATAAACAAAAATTGATCCTATTGATATTCTGATATCAATTGATCCTAACAAATGCCCCCGTCCATGTTCTTTCTTAAACACTACAAAATTACTTCCTATTCAGTCACTGCTAGTATAACCAACTAGATATAACTACAAAAATACTACTTAATAGACATTTCTAGGCTTTATTTTTTTGCTTTTAGGCCTATTCTTTTGTTTTGTAGTTTGTAGAATTCGGTAGCTTTTCGGAAAGGTATCAGATCTAGGCTTTTCGATTGCGATTTTTTAAATTTATATGTATGACTTTTCGTCCCGTACCTGATTCAATTATCGTCCATTAATGTTGATAATCCCTAAATCCCAAGAATCGCTCATCTGCCGCTAGAAACTCCACCCCAATGCCCCCAAGTTCAAATGATGTTTTCCTGCCGCCACGCTTATCATTTCAGCGACAAGCCCGCCCCCGATTTCCGTCTTGATACTACCTGGCTCTCACACATTTCCTATTTTTACACGTGCTCCAGAGAAGACAACAACCATGACCACCGAATACGACAAGCTGCTACTGGTATACATTCTGAATTTTTAGTATGAAATTCTTGCTTTAAAAATACGCTGCTCGCGCTGGCTAATATAGAGCAACGAAGCTTATTCACTAGCTGAACTTCGCTTTTCCGGAAAATCACTAGCCTATTGTTATACTCTTTTTTAGTTAATTCCTAGCGTAAAAACTTTAGAAATCTTGAGAATAATACGGAAAATTTGATTCATATGAATTCTTCACGCAGAATCCTTAAAATGCTCGAAAGTTTTTACTTGTTTTGCGATAATCGCTCCCCATTTTAAGCATAGGTAAATTTTACTTTAAGAAAACTGTTAAAATACCTTTTTATGCTTAAATACTTTTTACCAGACATGGCAACGGGCCCGGCCCCCGGGCTTTTTCGGCCCCAAAAATTTGCATGCGGCCGGGCCGACGGGGCTCGGCCCCACTTCCGGCGGGGCCGGGGCTCGGCTTTGCTCGCCGGCCCCGGGTGAAGCCAAAATGGGGGCCGAGCCCGGGGCCGCAAGGCCGCACTCTAATCAGAAATCCCGGCTGTAAATAACTTTATTCAAAATATTCATGCAAATGCCAAAAAAATATATTTTGTAAGGTTGCCATACACCCCTAGGTCTATTGCAGCCAGATCAGAACGTCTTCAAGCCCGTCTTTTACTACCTTTTGATCGTTGGGACAAATTATTAAACCAATTCAATTAATTTTACCAAAGTCGATGTTCTAACTGAACCAACGCACATAGAATTTCCATTGCGAATTTGCATATTAGCATCTGAATTTGGACGCAAATGCGCGATTTTAGTTTCCGGGGCCGAGCCGAATCGGCCGAGCCCGGCCCCGGAAAAATTCGGCCGGGCCCGGGCTCGGCCCCGCGAATTTGCATAGTTTTCGGGGCCCGGAAGTGGGTGATTTTTTCATGCAAATGAGATTCCGGGCCCGGCCCCGGGGCTCGGCCGCCCGGAATTGCCATGCCTGCTTTTTACTAACCCCTAACATAACAACTTTACAATTTCTATCAAAGAAGGTACGAAAAAGGTCGATTTATGCCAGTTTTCGAACAGGTTTAACATTTTTACAGAACCAAGTCCACAAGATAGTTTTTCGAATTGAAATATGGTTCCATTTTACTAAAAAGCTGAAATACTTATTATGCTTACCCAGCTGGGAATTTAAAATTTTGGAATTTGGGTTAAATCGAAGTAAACGGATTTCCAGAACTTCCTGACGGGCGGAACGACAAGCTTGGCGATAGCCCTCGGCCGGAAGCTTGGGTTGTTTGAGGTGAAGACGACACTGGTGTTCCATAACCGAACGTATCAGGTGCTTTTCGAAATCTCGTCCGACGCCCACCATGTCTCTCCTGAAGAATTGGCCCAGAAAGCGAATTGCAAGCCGAGGTAAGAGAGAATTTCTAAACCTGATCAATCCGGGTTTTTTTCCAGATACGTGCGCGAGTGGTGCGCGTGCTTGGCGTGCGCCGGAATTTTCCAGGTTGATGACGAGGAAAAATATTGGCTGACCGAGGACCAGAAAAAGGTATAAAATCTCGATTTTCAAGTATGTAAATGCTCATGAAAAACGTCGGTTCTTTCGTAATATCGGGGGGGGGGAACCCTGTGAATTTCTTAGGAGCTAATTTTCCAAAAATATAAATAATGGGAGTGTTTCTAAACGGTTTTAACTATTCCGCAACGTGAAGACTTTACAAAATTTTGTTAAAAAAGTTTAAAAATATCAATTTTCAGACCAAAATTTCGATTTTTTTACTACAATTTCGACGTTTTAAACGTTGCTGGTTGAAATCTAGTTAAATTTTATTAAAAATACGATTGCTATGAAGTTATGAGACATTTCTAAACTTATACAAAAAGGCTCGCCCCTCCCCCCCGATAATGCAACAGAACCAAAGTTAACCATTTAAAGCCATAAACATCTGTTAAAATTACGCTTTATAGTCGCTACAAGGCAACGCCCTCGTGCCAATGTTCTCGATGATTCCGCTGTTTTCCGATGGACGGGAGAAGCTTCAAGAGGCGTTCGATGCCAGCAACCCGAGATTGGGTAGGCTAATTTGATACCTAAATTAAGTTCAAATGACGTTTTTTAGCTTTAAATCCGTTATTTAATTAAAATAGTGGTTTTACAAAAAAATTTAGGCATGGATTACAGCGATTTCTCTACGTTCTACGAGCTGATGGCACAGATAAGCAGTGAGAATTCCTTGTTCCGGTTTTCAACTCCATTTTACAGCCAACGCCCACGACAAGGTGGTGATCCCGAAGCTGCTCCCCGAGATTGGCCACGGCATTGTCGTGCGTTTTTTGCGCAAACTTCCCAAATCTTGACTTTAGGAAAAGCTCGTAGCTGGTAACATGAAAAGTTTGGATGTCGGCTGCGGCATTGGGTTCCACGTTCAGATGCTGGGTAAGTATTTAAAAATAGACACCGTTAACCTTACACTTAAACATAATTTTATGGTTCTTTTGCATTATGGGGGGGAGACAAACTTTTTTCTTCTGGGGGATCTGATTTTTTTTGAATATAAATAGTGAAACCCTTTCTAAATGGTTTTTTTACTAATCTGAAACGTGCAACTTTACAACTTTTTATTAAAAAAAAACGCAAAAAATAGATTTTTCGACGAGAAATGGCCGACTTTTGACCACAATTTCGATTTTTTCCAAAAATTTTGCAAACGTGACTCGTCAATTCTTTTTGAGATTTTCTAGCCAAATTTTTTCGAGTTGCAATATCGTTAAACTTTCCTAAAAACACGATTATACGAAGTTACAAGACATTTTAGGCTCAAACAACAAAAAAATCGCCCCCCTGATAATGCAAAAGTACAAATTTTATATCACTACCAAGCGCGCTTAGCATGCTAATCAAAAATGGCAAATTCAGCAAAAGCCTACCCGAAAAGCCATTTCACCGGCCTCGACCTGACCGCGTCGGCCATCGAGACGGCCAACAAGCGAAAGCTCGATGAAAAGACGGAAAATGCTGTAAGCTGTTAAAAATATCAAAATCGCTGTTATTTAATTTTTTTATTTTCAAACCTATTTAATTGCTTCATTGATTTAATATTGTTACCTTATTTGTAGGAATACATCCAATGCAACGCCGCCTCCATGCCGGAAAACTGGGCGGACAGCTTCGATTTTGTGACGATCTTCGACGCGTGCCACGATCAGACGAGGCCCGATCTGGTAAGGCTTCAGATTTTACCCGAAAAACTAGCGATTATTAACTTTATAGTCCCTTAACCTTTTCCAATCAAGGATTCATTCTTGATCATTGGTCCCTCTGGACTGTTTTTTTAGGTTCAAACGCTAATTAGATCAACGATTTATGCCCCTAACCTGCCACTATCCGGATAGGTTTGCAAAAAATGTGTTCTGCGCGCTTGAAACCTATTTCCCTGGTTCCAAAAAGCGAAAACCAGCCTAGAATGATAAAAACTTCTCAGAAAAAAAGACATAAAACGTCCAATTCCAGTGCCTAAAAGAAATCCATCGTGTCTTGAAACCGGGCGGCCTGTTCGCCATGATCGAAATCAAGGGCACGAGTCACGTTGCAAAGGTTGGTTCTTAAAAAAGATTTAGAAAATAATAAAATGTCAACCAACGCGAAATATCTATCATTTCTGCAGGATAAAGCCGCCAACCCCCTGTTGTCATCCGTGTTCTACGGTTGTTCGATGTTCCATTGTCTGCCGGTCGGAAGCAATCTGCCAGGTCAGCAAGGCGATTTTACGTATTTACAAAAAAGATTGATTACTTTATAAATTTTGAAAGCCCTAAACGCGACCCCAAAACGCTTCTTTTAGATGCGCTCTGCCTCGGGGCCATGTGGGGCCAGGAGCGCGCGCAGAATCTGATGAAGCAATCCGGCTTCTCCTCCATCGACACGCTCACCCCGGATTATCTCTCCGTCAATAATGTCTACATTGCTAAGAAATAATTCTCCGTTAGGAATAAATAAACACATTTAAAACTATACGAGTTTTACAAAATAAAGCAGCCCAAATCAAAGTCGGCGGTTGTGCTAGCAATTACACGAAAAGTAATTTGCATCTACCGACAGCAAAACCGGAAGTAGATCTGCCCGTCCCCGAGTATAAAAGAAAACAAACCGTTACCAAGAAAATCATTTGACACTCGACCCGACGATGTCTGCCCGCTACATCCCGTCGAGCTACTGCCCCGGCATGTACGCGCAGCAGGCCGCCCAGCTGAACGCCGTCGAGGAGGTGAGTATTCAGGGCCATTCAATGATGGTGTCTTGCTAAAACAAAATTCATATTTCTCAGGCGCCCGCCCCAAGCCCTGCGCCAAAGACGGCCATCCCCGTGGCCCCGTCGAAGCTTCAGCAACAGCAACCGGCACCCCAGCCGCCGAAACCGGCCGTCGAGCCGACCCCTGTCTACTCGTCGTACGCCCGTGGCGCCGTGCTCCCCGCCGCCTACTACCTCGACTACAACCAGCCGATGATGGCCCCTCCGCCCACGCCCGCCACCCAGCACATTCCCACCCCGTACCCGCAGTCCGTTGTGGGTTTTGTTGCTGATCAGCTTCATTCAATAATCGCTTTCTAAAGGTAGCTTTTAGCGGGAACACCAGCATGACGACGCGAACTGCCCGTACAAGCAGTACAGCCCCGCCGTCACCCCGGTTGCTGCCAGGCCGGTGGAGCAGCAGCAGAATGTGCCCATCAAGCGCGAGCCGGCCCCGTTCGCCTACGAGCCCTCGGCGTACGCCTTCCAGCAGCTGGAGGAAAACTATGCCCGCGCCCCGGCTGCCGCCCCCGTCGGCCCGAAGAAGTCGCGTAAGCAAGAGTTTTTCTGCCTAAAATTGCGGAATTAGTTTATGCTCCGCCCGGCGAGCGTCAGCAGCCTCTGATCACTGGGCCCGTGGCCACCCCTTCGGCCCAGTCGACGATGGAGACCACCCAGCTTCCATCGGCTCAGATGGCCCGTGCTCAAGCCGCTCAGCAGCCAGTCATTGCCGAGCAGGAGAACCGCGTAATTATGCAGTATCTACTGGCAACCTCAATTTTCAGGACGAGGCCAACCAGAAAGTTCACTTTGCCGCCCCGCCACCGCAGCAGCACGTTGCCCCGGCTCGCCCTGCCTTCCGCCCGGCCCTCGGCATGTCGACGTACGTCGGTGGTGTCCCGAATGACATGATCGCTGCCTACCACACCGGCATGGTGCCCGCCTACTACCAGCAAGCGGTAATTATCTAAATTAATTTAATTTGAACTGAATTTTGAAGGCCCGCGACGCCACCTCGAACTACCACTTTGGCAACTACCAGCCGAACGTCATCGACTCGGCCGTGACTGCCGATATCCAAGAAGCTGAGGCCGCCGCCATGGCTGCTGCGCAGCAAGTTCAGCAGCCACAAGCGCCCGTCTTCAACATGGCCACGATGGGACAGGCCGTCAACGACATCCAGGCCCAGGTAGCTTCGTACTTCACTTTCGCAACATCCCTTTTTTAGGTGGGCGGCCGCGCCTTTGCCCCGCTGAACATGCCGCCGTGCTCGGAGTACCAATTCGATCAGCTGCAGGATATGGCCAGCTGCAACTGAAAGTCGTCAAGCCACCACCATTGCCCATTTCCTTATCGTTCACTTGTCTTTGTAAAAAAATTACGCGGTTTTGTTAATTGGGCGCCTGTGGTCGAATAAATGTTCGTTGGAGATAATCAGGCACAACTAACAAACACGAGCCAGCGTCGCCCCATCATTCGCGCGAAAGTACAGACCAAATGTTCACATCTTTTCACCCACACACCCAATGACTAGAGGTCGGATTACAGTCCGGATTTTGACTACAAGACTGTCCAAATGCCGTTTTTTAAGCTCGGCCTCTGGAAAAACTAAGCTAAGCCTAGGCTTACCTTCGTGCAAACAAAGCCTGGGCTTAGCTTGAACCAGGCTAAGCTTAGCTCTAAGCTAACCCCTAAATGGCACTTTTTTGACCTCGTAAGGCAAGTAGAAGCTCAGGTTAGCTTAGCTTGGGCTTGGGCTTAAAGGGATACCGACGGCATAGGTCGAGCACCCTGATCGACTTTTTGGCATAGCCAAACGGCAAGTACTGCGCAGGGTGAGACGTAGAGACATTTTCTTTCCCTCGCGTCACCGATTAATTACCAGAAGGTTACAGTCTTGGATATCCCGTACGTTCTTGTATAAGCCAAAAGTGACCTCCCCCCTCGATAATGCCAAACTCCCCATACTGCAATCTTCAGCTCATCCCTAACCTGCCTCAATCCGGCCAACTCCTTCAGCAGCTGCTCATTCTCGACCTCAAGCCGTTCAGCGTCTAATCGACGCACATCGATTGCCTGTTTAGCTTCTTCCAGGCGTACGGAGAGTTTACATATCCAAGACGGGTGTGCCCCTCCGAAGACTTTATTCCCAACTCAAACGCGAAAAAGAGAATTGTCAGCGAAACAAAAACGCAAAACGAGTGAGCGGGGGGTCGGGTCGGGGTGTCAGTGGGTTGGTTCGATGTGCAGGTTGGTAGCCCTTGGGGCGCGGCGTCGTCGACTAGGGCTGCTGCTTCTTTTGCTCTGGGGCGATGGTGGTGGAGGGCGATACGGTGGAGTTGCCTGAAGGTTTAAAACGTTTTTTTGTTACGGGGGGGGGGCCCCCCCCCCCCGGGCCCCCCCCCGGGGGTGGTTTTTTCTTCCCTTTTTTTGTTTGTGGTAGGTTTTTTTTTTTTTTTTTTTTTGTTTTGGTTTGTGTTTTTTTTTTTTTTTTATTTAAAAGAAAGAGAGGGGGGGGGGGGTGGGGGGGGGGGGGGGGGGGGGGGGGGTTTTGGGGTTTTGGCCGTTTTTTAAAGCAGGCAGAGAAACGGAAAGCTGCGCGCCCTTATCCACCTTCATTCTCCGCCGGAATCACGACGGTGGCCTTCGTGGGCTGGGGACCCCAGTGCGCCTTCGGCGGCGGGGCCGGCTTTTCGCGGTTGAACGCCTGCAGCGTGATGGTGATGCGCTTGACGTTATCCTCATCGTTCGGGAACTGTTGCCACTCGCGAGCCTTGGATTTGCAGTAGATGTTCACCTAGGTTGGTGGTTGCGACGGAAAGGGGCGCCGATACTAACCTCCTTGTTTGAGGGCATATTCTCGAGCTGCAGCGTGACGTAGGGGTGCTGATGGCCGGTCTGATTCCAGTATGGCAGCGGGCAAAGCGAGGCGCCAAGTACCGGGTATTGCCTGATGACCACCTGGAAGAAATAGGGGCGTCTATAAGTTTTTTTATGCGATTTGACGGGCCGCGCGGTAGGCAAATCTGTGGTTTAGTAGCCACCTTGGCGTCATCAGCCCAGCACTCGACGTTGAAGCGGTACCACTCGCAGCAATCTTCGATGGTGTATTGCGTGTTGTTGCCTCAAAGTCGGGTATGATATTTTTGTCAAAATTGCATTATATTTGAGGAAATACGGTCGCTTTTGCAGAGCCAGGCGATTTTTTTTGATTTCGCTGTCAACTAGCACAGCTTTTGGCTTAATTCAGCTCACGGCAACTCACTGGCACAGCGATGCTCCAGAATCTCGATGGCGTTTGCCAGGGTGTACTCCTGCGTCTGCTCCACGTAGCGGATGTGGTCCTAGAAAATGGGCGGTTTGGGCACACAACGACAGGACGTACAATCTGGATTGACGACGGGTAATCAGAACTGTTAGGCGCCGCCTTCCTGTCAAAGTAGAACTGGGTCAGGTCGTCCGGGTAAACGCCAAGAATCTGGAAATGTGAGTTGGGATTGAAAAAGGCGCGAAGAACAGAATTTTTTTGGCGGAAACACCCCCAAACCTTTGTGAAAGAGACGGCCAGGCAGGGGGTGCCGTATTCCCAGCCAAAGTGGTAGTCCTCGCGCCCAATGTTGAACCTAGGAACGGGTAAAAATTGGACTGGATGTCGCACTCCGTCAGCTCGCAGATCCCGAGCCCCAGGTACGGGTTTTTCTCGTTGGGGTCGACGGCCGGGCACGTCTCGTTGGTGAACCTAGATTAGGCAAATAACATGGGTAGGGCGAGGATATTAGAATCCGGTTCTGTATTTTTAGCGGGGGGGGGGGCAATTCTTCCCCCAATCGTATCATACGGCCGACTACCGAGATAGGCAGCATTTTATAGCGTTTTAAGCGATTTTTTAGAAATCAAAAATTAGCGAAATGCCCAACATTTTTTGAATTTGGGTCAAAAACGTAAAAAATAGCGAAATTTCATAGTTTTAATTTGGTTAAAATGTTTTTACGAACTTCCAGTCGTCAAAATGCTAAAAGCGCTATAGAAAAGGGTATTTTTGCTATGCTGGGAGTCAGGATGAACAAAGGAAGCGATGCCCCCGCTAAGGAACAAAAACCAAAACCAGCCCGGAATGAGCTGCCAGGGAATAGTATCAAAATCTCACCTCCCGTCCAGTTGGGCCATGCGTGCGCGGGAGCACGCTTTGCGCGTCCCATTGTACCCTTGATTCCGGTTAAAATGCGAAAAACTACGCATCCTTACTCTGGGCAAAGGAGTGCATCTGGCGCATCAACGCCGAGTACGACGCAAAGTTGTCCGTGTTGTACTTCAGCTCGCCGCCGGCCTTCTCGATGACCGCGTCCGGGTTGGGCTCGATGTAGACGGCTGAAAAGTATGTAATCTCACTCAGTGGACTAGTAGGTCATAACCCGGGACGACGCCGATGAACGAGCCGTAGCCGGTGTGCGTGGGCGCGTCTTTGTAGAGGTGGTAGGTGGGCACCATCACGATCAGCATGTACACGAAGATGATGACGTACAGCGTGAGCAGGTAGCAGATCATGGCGGCTAGAGAAAAAATATAGGTAAACGCATTTTCAAAGTGAAGATTTAGCAAATTTAACGTTTTATGGTTGAAAAAGGCTCAAAATTTGAACAAAACGGTTGATTTTATAGTTTTTTTAGGCGTGATTTTATCCACACGAAATACTCACCAGTATACGAAGGGGTCCAGTGGTAAATGGCCGGGTCCTCGCGCTTGGGCCCCTTGCGCCTGGGCCCATCGCCGTCCTTGGCGTTCGGGTCGACGAGGCGGACGCTCTTTTTCTGGCTCTTGTCGGCGACGCTCCTCGTCTGCGACTTGTTCGCGTCGCCCGCCTTGCTCAGCGTGCTCTTCTGGCTTTTCTGGCTCTTTTGGCTCTTCTCCGACGTCTGAAGGTGAAATTGTAAGGGGAAAAGGTACTGGACTGAGAGCGGGGGGAGGGCCCCCCCGTTATCAGAGAAATACCGTCGGAAAAGCCAACAAAAAACCCTCACGTCTTTGGCGGCCGATTTGGTCGACTTGTCGAAGGCGACCGACTTGGTGGCGCTTTTCTGAGCCGCCGGGCTGGCCATGCTCTTCGTGCTCTTGTCGGCGGCCGGCTGCTCGGAAGCTGCAAAACAAAACAAAAATATAACTCGAGGCAAGAAACTCACACTTGGAAAGGAGCGGCTGACGCGGGGAGTCCATTTTCTCGCAAGTGATGCGCCTGCTAATGATGGGGGATTTTCGCCGAAGAACCTATTTAAATGATTTGCTAGCTATGGAAATTAACTTTTGATGAAAATTATTCAATTTTGCGGTGTTTGCATACCATTCTCTAGGCGGCTACCGGAAGTGACGGGCTTTTCGTCTGCCCGCCCACAAGCTCATTGCTTTACTCGTTCAGCTCAAATGGTAGGCTCGTATTGGAAGGTATTCCAACTTTCTTGCTTTCAGGCTGACTCTCTGGGCAGCCTCTACGAGCAGATCGAGTCGGTTTTTCCAGATTGTTTTGCGCGCAAATGAGCTTTCTTTACCTTTCGCATAAAACGAGGCTATTTTCGATCGTTTTTGATCGTTTTTGATGACAAAACGGGCGTCAAAATCGTTAGAAAAGTCAAAATTTAAGCCATACTGAGCCAAACTGTAGGCGAACGGGGAATAAAGATCTAACAAATTTTTATTCCTTGCAGGTCGCTGGACGTGGCGACGGCCCGAGTAATTTCCTGGACCGACGTGAAAACGGCGCGCGAGATCCCGCCTGGTAAATTCGTTAACGGCTATTATTATTATGGGCTTCTTCCAGATATTCTGGCGGCCCACTCGGCCAAGCAGATGAGCTCGTTGTGCTATGGGGTCGGCGGGTTGGCCATTTTGACGTGTGCGCTAAAATCGATGACTTTTTAGCGTCGACGTGGTGGATACGCAAGGCGTCTGCAAGGCCGCCTCGTCGAGTGGGCTTCGCTGATAGCACTTTAGCTCACCTATTTCCAGCTGACCGTCTCTTCCGGCCGCCACCCGACGCGAAGCTGTGCACGGAGAGCGTACCTGGCACGTTTTTTACAACAAAATATCCTTTTGAAGCCTAGAATGTCTAGTAACTTAATAGAAAGTTTCATAAAAACTATAATTTAGCTAGAAAAATTATCTCAAGACTTTAAAAATTTTTCAAAAAGTCTTAATTTTGGACGAAAAATCGATAGTTGTTTGGTTCTGAAGTTTCCAGGAATTTCTATGACTTTTTGTTATACAAAAATGTATAAAATTTATGACGGGTTGCTGAAATAGTCTTACAAAAAACCATACGGCTTGATTCAAGTTTACGGTACTCTCCCAAAATGCGGTTTTTTGTGTTCAAATCGCTAAATAAAGGTCAGAAACGGACTCAGCGACAAAAATTAGGTGGCGGAAGGCACTTTTAAGGGGAGAAAACCTCATTTTAGTTTTGAGATCGGGTACCGTAAAGTAGTATACGGGGGTGACTACTTTACGGTACTCGCCCAAAATGTTCCTTTTTCTGCACGAATAGAAGCAGCAAGGTCTGAAACGTATTAATCAGCAAAAATAAGTGGGCGGAAAGGCCTATAAAGGAAAGATTCGGACACAGATTCCATCTCTCAATCACACCCAGTTTAAGCCTAAAAATAAGGCTTCGTGCCACCCGAAGCGACGGCCCACCTTGCGGACATGTCTAGCCTCAAACTTCGAAGTCTCAAATCATTCATTTTTAGGCCTTTCCGCCAAATTATTTTTGCTGCTCATCCGTTTCAGCCCTTACTGCTTCTTTTCGTGCAGAAAACTAAAATTTTGGGCGAGTACCGTAAAGTAGTCACCCCTATACTCTTTACGGTACCCGATTCAAACTAATGAGGTTTTCTCCCCTGTGCCTTCCGCCCCTTTTTTGTCGCTGGTCCGTTTCTGACCTTTATTAGCGATTTGAACCAAACCGCATTTTGGGAGAGTACCGTAAACCTGAATTTTCCCAACCATACTTCTAGCTGCGTCTCCCCACCGGGCGGCCGACCGATCGCCGAGCAGTGCAGAGATGATGGCCAACGACACGAGCGGCATCGACGAGAGCTTCTGCATGGACCGATCGGTGGTCTCGGTAAGGCCGCGCTGTCGCTACATAAAAAACAGTAAAATTTACTAAAACTAAGGTAGCACCCGTCCGGCCCCAAATTTTCGGATCTCGGCTCCCTGTTGGTCTACAGTGGTGTAAGGTATACCAGAATATTCGTCTTGCCCTGGCGAGTATTTTTGTATACTTTGCAGCCCTGTAGTGTAATTGGGAGCCAAGATACAGTCGGCGATGGTCGGCAAGGGGCTCCCCGACACTTGCGCCGCGGACACTTGCGCCGCGACATTTGCGCCGCGACACTTGCGCCCGACACTTGCGCCGCGGATCGTATATTGATTTAAACTTTAGTGAATTTGGTATTTCGCGCGAATTTTGTATGTAATTACTGTATTTTGCATTAAAAGCTGACAGAAAGTGAGTAACGCCAATTCGGAGCGTTGCTAAAGGCGTCAGGCAAGGTGGGCCGTCGCTCGATGGGCTGCCGCCCACTCTTTCGAAATCGGGGCGCCTGGCCGCTACGCGCCTGGCGCCCCGATTTCGAAACCCTGTACGAGCTCGCACCCATCCGAAGCGACTAAGCCCCGGGTGGCACGAAGCCTTTTTCTAGTCGCAGAGCGGAAGAAGTAGCAATTACCTTCTCTCCAAATCGAGTGACTCCTAGCGCAAAAACATCTTTCTATCGTTTCTTTAACCAGAATACTCCGCGCGAAAAATTGCATCTTCAAGTAGCTGAAACTCGGTATCGCGGCGCAAGTGTCGCGGCGCAAATGTCAGGCGCAAGTGATGCGGTACCCGGCAAGGGGTGTCTGCAGTTTTACTTCAGAAAAGAAATGCGATAATAATCATCAAACCTTCACCAGGTGCTCAGCGACTCGGCGACCGGCTCCTCCTTCACCTCCTCGGTACCATTCTTCCAACCGTCCCGCAACATTTGGCCTTGTTTCAGTACTGTACGACGTGCCAGACGACCTCTTGCATCCAGTACCACTGAACGCCCCCCGACCACTTATAACCCGCCGAACTATTCATTAAAAACATAATTAGAAACCCGTTAACATTATGTGCAGCGTCGCTTGTCACGAAATAAACTCGCTGCAGTCCAGCTGCAGCCTGCCTGCCTATCCACCACCACAAACCGGGAGCTCGACACTGAACATTTATCGGACGGGGTGCAGAAGTAAAAAGTAAAGTCGCAAAAATCAACAGCAACAACGGACAACAAGTGAGAACAGCATCCAAAATACATGCGCGTTTAGGGTTAAAAATCAGGGTAGCTAGGGCCAGCGCGGGGCGGGCAGATCGAAGCCGGAACGACGAGGGCCACCACGGCGCGGCGCCGGCTGAAATGGAAATTATAGGTCATAGAAGTTCGCAAGAAGTGTATTAATGCACATCAGGCGCTTTCGCATTATCGGGCATGGAGGGGGCTATTCGCTGTTATTAGGTGAAAGAAAATGCCTAGCAACCTGATACCTGATACCTCCTTATTATTTTTTTGGTAAATTTAACTAGCTTTTAAGTGCAACCACGTGAAAATCCCTCTCAAAATTGAGAAAATTTGATATTTTCGAAACTTTCCTAAGGAAAAAGTGCCCCCGCCCGATAATGCGGAAGCGCCAAATTCCGGAAATTTCAAATTACCGTAGGGTGTGGGGTGCCGGGGAAGAATCCATACATTTGAGGCGGGAATCCTGGATTCGCCATGCCTGGGTAGGCTCGATCACGCGGGTATCTGAATCAAGAAAATAAATTATAAGAAAAACGAAACTAATTACCCCATCGAAGCGTATGCCGCCTGTTCATAAGCAGGATGGGGGACGGGGCCTCGCTGCATCCCGTATGGCATCGGCAATGGAACGGGCGCTGGAAAAGGCGTGTTACAAGCGAATCACAAAAACAATTATCAGGACTAATTTCAAAAAGGTCAGTTTTTTAATAGTTTTTCAACTTCTAATAGGCTTGCTATATCATTAATCGGCATATTTTTTTTTTTTTTTTTTTTTTTTTTTTTTTTTTTTTTTTTTTTTTTTAATATTTTAATTTTTTTAAATAAAATTTTTTTTTTTATAATTTTAAATTTTTTAAATAAAAAAAAAAAAAAAAAATAATTTTTTTATTTTTTTTTTATTTTTTCCCCTTTTTTTTTTTTTTTTTTTTAAAAAAAATTTAATAATTTTAAAAAATTTTTAATTTAATAAAAAAATACATGAGGGCTTAGAGGAAAAACGTCTCCCCGCGCAATTTTGCAAAAAAAACTCCTTTCAAATGACCTATATCCTCCTAGAAAAAACGCACTGCCGTCAGGATTGTAGACTCGATGGTCCTCGTCCAGATCCCGAATCCGCACGTTGTTTTCCCGGAAAAACTCGGCACGGATGCTGCACGAATTGTTGAAGATATCTTCGCCGTTCAGCGCGTACTTGGCCGTTTTCGCCTCATCGATAGACGTGAACTCGATCAGCGCCTAAAAACATCTACCTCGGACACTAGCGATAAATACCTGAACGTATAGGTTGCGGCGCAGGACGACTATCTTCGTAATGTTCCCAAACTCGCAGGCAATCTTGTGGAACGTCTCGGCGCGCAGATAGTACCCATTCAATTCTTTCACCGTCACCGACAGCACCGGCGACGGGACCGCAGACTCCAGGGCCTTGCGCTCAATCGTTTTGATCTTCCTACAAAAAAATACAAGTGTGACAGCGCGAAACTCACGAATAAACGACCATCAAGGGCTTGTCGTGGATAGAAATCACCTCTCCCCGTGATACCGCCTCTAACGTGTCCAAGGCGCCTTCCAAACCCTAAAAACTTGTTTCGAAAAATCAAGGGTCTAACGTGAAACTCGACGAAAGCGTGGTGTCTGTTCAGATGGCTGATTTCCACGTAGTCGACCATCCCGAATTTCGAAAATCGGTCGACCAGGTCACCTTCGGTGATCTAAACACAGTGGTGGACGAGTAGTAAATACCTTGTCGGGCAGGCCAGCTACGAAGATGACTTGGGTCGGCGGATTCGACGAGACTCCCGGGGCGTTGTGGTTAGCATCGACGGCGGGCCTCGGATTCGCATCGGGAATGGCTGCCGGCGGCTCGTCGCTTGGTTCGGGCTTGAGCAACTCGGGATACTCGCTGCGCAGCGGTTCAATCACCGCGATCTCCTCTGAAACAAAATCTATATCAATACTGACCTATATTCTGAGTCGTTTTAAGCGCGTATTCTGTGCTAAAACCCGTCTAATTGGTAAAAAAAAACAATTTTGCCATAAAATTCCGTAAGTTTAGTCGATCAAAATTGGGTTTATATTAGTGGGACTACGGCATAATCGTTAAATCCCAGGAAGCCACTTGCAGCCACAGCGCGCAACCGCGAAAAAAGCAGACAAGGCATCGCTTGTTGTGCTCTGCCATTTACCTTGTTCTAACTTGATCGTCTTCAGCGGCGGTTCATCGCTTACATTCGTGCCGGCCTCGCTGACTGGGGCGAGCCGTTTTTGAGAGCTGCTGCTCGTCGCCTGAGTCAAAAATTTGGGAAAGACGCTTAGATAGATACCTCAGCTGTACCGCCCGGGTTGGTGGGGTCTTGCGAGTGCGTAGACGTGCCTGGACCTGCCGTTGCCTGGAAAGTACTCCATAAAAGCAAAAAAAGTTTCCTTACGGTCTCCGTTGCGGCGTGTGGACCCTGTTGACCCGGAGCAGCGGCTTCTGCCTCCACTTCGGCGTCGGTTGCGGCCATACTGCGTGCGGGTAACAAGACGGTAACCTGCAAGAAATGGATTATTTTGGAGGAGATGGAAAGGAGGAAGCCGCGGAGGCACAAAACTACGTGTAGTTGGGGGCTGGGGTCGGGGGTGGGGGGGGGGGTCGTGCGCGGGCGTGGCGGGGTTTGGGGGGGCGCGCGGGGGTGAGAGAGAATTGTCTCCATAGGTTCATGGCCCAAAAATTGATGGACATGGACATGAACGTTCGAGGAGCTTTACGGAAAAAACCGAAAAGCTTCCAAGCAGAACAGAAGGATGGAAGAGAGAAGATTCCGAACCGTTAGCTGCCAAATTTTCGCCAGCGCGAAAGCTCCAAATTTTTTTAAAAAATATTGCAATTGCAAATTTAATTTGAACTTTCCAAACCTAAAAAATATTGAAAACTTCGGATTCCGTTGCAGTACCTGAGGTTCCAGCAAGAACTTCCGTCATTGTTGTTGCACGGACCTTTACAAATCGTCTTCTGCAAATCAATTTTGGCCGACTTCGAGCAATTTTCTTTTTCTGGTTGAGTAGTCTGAATATTTCATGCATTCTCTAGGTTTTCTACTATTTTTATACTTTTCACTTTAATTGACTTTTTGCTTGGATTTAGTCTGATTTTTCCTTTCGAGGCGCGCAGCGCTTCAATTTGCCTGAATTTTGATTCCACTCGCTTCTGCGCCCCTTTTTCACGACGCTGGTCAGCAGTGGGGGCTTTTTTGGCTGTGAGAGAAGAGGGGGAAAAGAGGCCCTTTCGGCTGGCGCCAAATAGAACCGCTTACGAAAGTCTATTCCCTGCCGCCTGGCCGTTACTTTAAATTTTCTTGTTATTAGAAGTCGTTTAATCATTATGTGAGTCATTTAGGCCATAGAAATATTGTCGAAGCCTTATCTTTGTTCAGCTATCTTTCCGATTGATGTTTTCCTCTCAATAAGCTTTTTATTTTAGCAAATGGCTTCTGCGGACATGCAAAAGCTAGCGCAGGTGCTCCAGGAGACGTTGCAACCCGATCCGAATCGTCGGAAAACGGCCGAGGGCGAGCTATTTAACCTCGAATCTGTCCCAGGTTTGTTTTTTTAAGTTGGGAAAATTGAGACGTTTAGGCTTCGGCCCTTTGTTAATCGAGCTGGTCGTCACGGAGTCGGCATCACAGGATATTCGTATCGCCGCAGCCATCTCGGCCAAGAATTTCGTGAAGCGGCAATGGGTACATACTTATGACTGGCAAATACATTATTGAACTTTAGGGTGACATGGCCGAGAAAGAGCTGGCTGATCAAGAAAAAGCCACGATTCGCGAGACGGCGCTAAGGGCCATGCTGACCACTTCCGGCAACCTCCGAAAGCAGCTCTCGCACACCGTATTTCTAATTGCCAAGGTTAAATTACAATTATTGTGTGAACTCTTTCTTTAGAAAGACTTTCCGACGCAATGGCCAAACCTAGTCGGCATCCTGGCCGAGCAGCTGACTTCGGACAATTTCGAGCGTATCGTGGCCACGCTTTCTACATTGGACCAAATCTTCGAGAAATATCGGTATGGGATATCTCTATGCCAGTTTATCGTGTTTTAGTTACGAGAGCAAGTCAAACGCGCTGTGGAGCGAATTGAAGCTGTGTCTGACGGCCGTCCAGGAGCCGCTCACCGGGCTTTTCGGCAAAATGCTGGAAATTATCCCGCAGAAGGACCAGCTTTCGTCAAGCGACGCTGGCAATTGGATTGATGTAGGGATTGTCACCAATTTTCCTCTAAGTTTTTTTAGGTATTGCGGTTGATCGCCCGTATCTACCACTCGCTCGCATCTCAAGACCTGCCCGAGTATTTCGAAGATAACCTGAAGCCGTGGATGGAGGGCTTCATGGCGTTGCTTGCCATGACCGTCGACAGCCAGCGAAGCACGGCCGGAGAAGCAACTCCACTCGATAAGCTAAAGGTAATAACTATCCCTACTTAGATGACCTGCCGGCGTTCTCTTACATTTTTTACTTTTCTTTTTTATATTTCCTTTTGCATTATTTTTTGTAATCGAATTTCAGGCCGAAATCTGCGGGATCGTGACTTTGTACGCGCAGCGCTATGAGGAGGAGATCACCCCGTTCATGCGGCCGCTAATCGAGGGAATCTGGGGGCTTCTTGTCAACACCGGCAGCGATACTAGGTAGTTTTTTTTAATGTAGGCTTTATTCGGCTTCTAGGTACGATGGGCTGGTGTGTGCCGCACTCGACTTCCTCGCCGCCATCTGCCTGCGCACAAAATACGAAGACCTATTCCGGGGCGAAGGCGTGCTGCAAACGATCGCCATCGATATTGCCGTCAAAAATCTGACCCTCCGGTAGTTTTCGTGCTCGAAAGTGGTGACTGTATCTGTTTTAGTGAAGAAGACATCGAGCTGTTTGAAGATGAGCCCTTGGAGTATATGAAGAAGGACATTGAAGGTATAATTTGCATTTCAGCTTTCAGTCTGGTTGTTTTAGGCACGGATATGGGCACTCGACGTCGCGGCGCTATCGATCTTATCCGGAATCTTTGCAAAACCTTCGAGGCTGCCTTGGTCAATTTGCTCGCCGGGGTAGGGCCCTCAGATTATCCTTTAAAGTTTCGCTTTCTAGGTCATCAACGATTCGCTGAAACGAGAAGCTAACTGGCTGCAGCGGGACGTCGTCTACTGCCTGATCACCGCCATGGCGAAGAAGGGGGAAACGCAGCGAATGGGCGCCACCAGCACCAGCGAACTGGTTTGTTGACATTTTTTGAGAAATACATTGATTTAGATCAACGTCGCCGACTTCTATAAAAATGCGGTGTACGGCGAGCTGTCGACGGAAATCGACTCCAGCGCTATTCTCAAAGCCGACGCCATCAAGTGATTGATGGCTATCATTTTTTACTTTTTTTTAGATTCTTGGTCACCTTCCGGACGCAGCTACCACCTCAAGACATTGTTCAATCAATTCCGCTGCTGCTAAAGCTGCTTGGTTCTCGTCATGTTCAGGTTGGCACACCTTTTCTAGTCTCTTAACGTTCGTTAGGTCCACAAATACGCTGCCTGGGCCGTTGAGCGCCTGTTGTTGATGCGAATCGAAGGGGTAAGGTTTCGTTTCATTCTTGGATCAAGTTCTTTAGCGACCCTTGTTCTCCGCGGCCAACGTTCCGGTGGCCCCGTTCCTGGCAGCGCTTGTGGCCTGCTTTGATGCGGATCCAAAGTCGCAGAACTCGTACTACTTGATCAAGGCCCTGATGCGGATCGTGAATATCCTGGATGTAAGCGTTTAATGCATCTTTTTAATTTTTTTTGTTTAGTCTAACACAGCCGCGGCCGGCGGACAGATTGCGATGAAGCTCGTGTCGATGGTGGAACAGACAATTCGAAACCCAGCCGACCCGATCCACACACACTTTTTGTTCGAGACGATGTGCGTACTCATCAAAAAGGTAGCGCGGTTTTGTTTTTCAAAATATTCTCTTTAGGCATCCGCACATGTTGCTGGTGGCCTCGACCCGTCGCTCCTTCCCATCATCGAGATGATTTTGGCCCAAGAGATGCAAGATCTGATCCCCTATGCCCTTCAGCTCACTGGTATTTTTGGCGTTTAGGATCTGAACATCTTCCAGGCGTCCTGCTCGCTGATTGCGTTACTCGGGGAGCGCCTGCGGACGCCTACCTCGGCTTCCTGAGCTTCTTGATGCGTCAGGATTTCTGGGCCAAGTAAGTTTAGTCCAGCTAGCCCATATTCCTCTTAGGAGCGCCAATATCCCCGCCGTGTTGTCGCTGCTCGAGATCTATCTGAAAGCGCTGCCAGACAAGGTGTGCGAGTCGTACAGCACGCTGCTCGTCACCCAATACGTCAGGTTCGGCTCTTTTTTTGAGAATCTTGAATTCTGTTGTTCAGACTGATCAGCTCGAAAAACCTCGAACTGTACGGCTTCAAGTTGGCGTCACTGCTGCTGCCGCACATGCAACGACTGCAGGGCATCGACAACCCGTTCGCCATCCTCTTCAACAACATTTTGAAAAGGCTTCGGGTTAGGCTTTTATTCCGCATCAAATTCGCGACTTTTAGGACAGCAAAACACCGCGCTTCAACAAGCACTTTTTGGTGTTTGTCGCTAGGTTCGTTGTCGTGGTCAACGTGGAGACGTTTGTCAAGGTACGAATGTTACTTTTATTCTTTACTCTTTTTAGGTCCTGGAGCAAATGCAGCCCGGCCTCTATCGAATGATTATGGAGAAGATCGTGGGCCCGGCTTTGTGCGATTGCAGGTGAGGAAGGGAACCCTGGTTGTAGTCCCCTCTTGGGATCTATCCTGATTTGAGGTATTCAAAAACAATTAATTAATGCTAAAATCGTGCATCAGGTCTAAAATAGGATAGAAACTCAAATTAAGTCGGCGCCACGTTGCAGTTTTCACCTTTATTTCACAGCTGATGCCTTTTGACGGTTTTTTTATTTGATTTTTGAGATTTTTGGCTTCGCCTGCAAAACATGTTGGTTAATCTTGGAGCTTATTCCAATTTTTGAGACCTCAAATCGGTATAGGGCCGCTTATTCCATGTTCTTCCAAACCCCCAGCCTTTAGGGCTGTGACGACGGCCGACGAGAAGCGCACAATTGGCATCGGGTTCGGCCGCTTGTTCTCGGAGACTGCTGTTGCATTAGGGTTCGTTAACTTCCCGGAAATCAAATATTATTTTCTTTTTTTAGTGATGCGATAAAGGCGCTGGCCTTTGCGACGAGGATGCTCCTTGACGAGCCCCCCGTGAGCACCAACTTTGGGCAGACGCTCGAGGACGAACAGGTATTTTGTGCAAGGCGTCCTTTCGATTTTTCCACTTTTTAGGCCAGCATGTACAACGCCGAGGGCGAGTTCGTCAACCCGTACAGCCAACTTTCCAACGCCGGGCTGCGAGAAGAGGTACTTGTCCCGGAAATCACCGATCACAAAGGTATGCCGACTTTGTTGTCTGCGTATACCCCAATTTCAAGCATTCTTCGAAGCCGCCGTCAGCCGCATCCCGCTGTAGAGTGCCCCCTAAAAAAGCCATAATTCGAATCGTTATCGTTGTGTTTTCCACTTTATGTCTTTCCGAGAATTGCGCCCGTTCCAGTCTATAGACCCGCTGATTGTAATTTCGATTTTGACTAGAGCTGCTTTTGCCATCCGAGCTCCACTTACCTGATACGAGGATAAATACGGTTTACCCATTGTGCTTTGATTCGTTCTTTCACACACTGGGATATGTCTTGGACTTTGGGTTTTATCGAACTACCAGGCAGGGTGCTGCTAACTTGACTTTGGCTAGCGTGGTTTTGAACGATTGATCGGACCCTGGCCAACAGGCAGGCGGTACGGGTTTTTTGGCAAGAATGTTGTGTTTCCTCTGTTCTTTGGACGTTCTTTGATGCTTCGTCGCTCTATGGGGGAGCCCTCCGTGGCTACATTAATCATAACATCAGATTCGGATCAAACGTGCATTTCCGGAAACCCCTTTGGTGAAACGGTACAACTTTGCTACCTCATCACGCGTTTTCGTATGGCCAGCCATCCGACCTGGCCGAAAGTCAAGGTCACCACGTGGGCTTATCATATCAAGCAAGCAGGCACCGGAGATTGCCGCTCGATATAGGGATACTTCGTTACCTGGCTTCTTTTTGGGGCTTCAGTCTTTCGGGTTTACAGCTTTTCGAGTTTGGCCCTTCGGATCTATAAAGATTTTTCGATATTTGCCCAATTACAGCAACTATTTGTGAACCGATCCTTGGCCCGGTTTTGTGGCCCGTGAAGATCTAGACGACCTCGAAGGAATTTTAGCTTCAGGGTCCAACTTCGTAGTCACAAGCAACCAACAATGGCCAGCGAGTATGACCAGATGCTCTTGGTAGCACTGTTATTAAGCAAAACAAATTGATTGCGTCTTTAGACATACCTCAGCGGCGGAATGGTGTCGTTGGCGTTGACGCTTGGGCGGCGGCTTGGACTGCTTGAGGTTGGCGATATAATTCCTTCTCTTAAATATTGCCTTCACTTTCAAAAAACTGTAGTGGGCTCCTTGTAAAAATCTCTTCTTCGAAACCTGATCAGGCATTCTGTCAGGCTCAGACGGCAAATTTAGGCATTCTGCGCACTTGGGTCCCCAGAGAAACACACAACTGCCGAAGCTGTAGCTGAAAAGGCAAATTGCAAGCCACGGTGGGTGAAGCTATGGGGGCTTTGAGATTTTTGGAGTTGGCCAAGCACAGCTAAGGTGTTCCTAAAAAATTTTTACTATTCCTAAGGGTAAAAATGAAGCAATTTTATTAAAAAATACAAAAAAATATGGTTTTCCGCCCGAAAATGGTGATTTTTGAACAGAATTTTGCGTTTTTAAGAGTTTTAAAAATTTTTAGATTGTTTTCCCACGCGAAACGTGTTTTATAAAGAATTGCCCAGTTTCCAGCTACGTCCGCGAGTGGATGGCCTGTCTGGCGTGCGCCGGTATTTTCCAGGTCGACGAGGAGGAGAAATATTGGGCAACCGAAGGGCAGAAAAGGGCAAACTTTTAGCTTGACCTCCTAGAAAAAACTTTAGAGCCTGCTTAACTCTTCGTGGATCGCTAACATGGCGTTCGTGCCGCTGTTCGCCGACGTCAGGGAGCAGCTCGAGGAGGCGTTCAGGGCGGACAACCCGCGCCTTGGTTAGTTTTTTATATTTTTTTGGATTGAGATCTTTTCCAGGGATGGACTACGCAAACTATCAGCAATTCTACTCGCTGATGGCCGCGTGTAGTCGTGGGTTTTTGTAGAAATTTTACAAAGCAAAATACGAAAATTATTTTTTTACCCCCCCTTTTTTTTTCTTCCCCCCTTAAAATTTTTTTTTTTTTTTTTTTTCCCCCCCTTTTTTTTTTTTTTTTTAGAAACCCGGCACCGCGAGTATTTGATTCCAAAAGTCGTGCCGGACCTCGGGCATGGAATCGCCGTAATTTTGACGCTGGCAGGGTAGTAAACTTTTTTAGGCAAAGCTGGCGGCTGGTGGAATGAAATGCCTGGATATCGGATGCGGCAACGGGTTCCACGTGCAGTTGTTCGGTATTTTATTTGATGTTTTGAGCTTCAGAAAATCGTGAATAGCAATAATAAGTAAAATTAAGCTGCCAAGATCAAGACAAATGCCTTAAAACACTTTAACAATTATTTCCGCATCAATTTCCAGCTAACGAATACCCAAAATCCGAGTTCTACGGGCTTGACCTCGTGCCGGAAGCGATTGAAGCGGCCAACCAGCAAAAAGCCGCGGACGGGACGAAGAATTCGGTACGAAAATTGACGTCTTTATGAGCTTAAAAATCGCAAAAAGCGGAGAAAATTAGACTAGCCGTCTTTTAGATTGATAAAAGTGGTTTAAGCAAAGTAATTTGACTTTTCTAACTTTACTCGGCGCATATAAAACCTGTAAAAATAGAAAACACCAGGGTTGAAAATCCGCTTCGCGACTTTTCAACCCTGGCCCCCGGCTGGCGCCATTTTACGCTTCACTTTGCATACTTGTCCTGAATTCAGACGGCAAAAAATGAAAAACCACTTCTTCTGCGGCTTTATATAGTCGCGTCCCCACTTCCGGTCTATGCTAATTGTTTTTAACAAAGCAGCTTTAAAAAAAAACTGAAATTTAATGTCGAAAATCGATAATTTTGTAAAATCTGTTAGGCGTGCAGTCATCCCAAAACCATTACGCACCTAATGACGTATCATACGTACTTTAAAATCCATCCTCTATCAAGAGATCCTCCGGACAGACAGACGGAAGTGGATGCAAAGTGGCACACACACACACAAACACACAAACACTATTTTTTTATATATAGTAGGAATATGTTTAGACATTTATCGCCTGCGATGCCGCGCACCTACCACACGATTGGGGAAATACGTTCGATTTTGTGACGATTTTCGATGCGTGCCACGATCAGACGCGGCCGGATTTGGTTGGTTTCGAGGAATTGTAATTTCTCGTCTAGAAAATGTAATGGCTGGAAAAATTGGTAATGAGCTGTTAGCGGGGGTCTAATTTTATCTAATTTATTCCAGTAAACCTATATGGTCTTGTTTGGTCAAAAATTTCTGAAAAAAATGACCAAAAAGGTCTAAATTTTATCATTAACAGTTGTATGCGGAAAAATAAAAATTGGTTTTACAGTTAACTGGATGCCGGGTTTCTGCGGGATGGCAGCCCGGAAAAACCGTCCCCCCGCTAACAGTCCAGTACCGAAATTCTTCCTTTTAAATTTTGAACACCTCCAGTCTCTCCGCGAGATCCACCGGGTGCTGAAGCCGGGCGGGATCTTCGCCATGGTCGAGGTGAAGGCGACCGGAAGCGTTCTGGAGGACAAAAAGACGGATCCGCTGCGGAGCTCGATGCACTACGGTTGTTCCCTATTCCATTGTCTGCCCGTCGGCAGTAATAAGGAAGGTTTGTAGTTTTCAAAAATTGTTTTAAAACCTCCAAAAATTTAAAATTTTTTAGGCGCGCTGTGTTTGGGGACGATGTGGGGAAACCACAAGCAGGCGGCCCTACTGAAGGAATGCGGATTTGCCAACCCTGAGCGCATCAACCCGGCCTACTATCCGGTGAATACGATTTACGTCTGCAAGAAGTGAACAATTCTCCGTTTTTTTGCAGTTTTCGCTTCATAAATCGCTATTTTGTTCTTGGTACAGGACTTTAAAATCGGCCTCAAATGCGCCGCACGGAGGCTAAAAAGGATTTTTTTCAAAAACTGCTAAATGTCCATTTTGAAGAAGTTACAAGAGTTTTTTTAGCTAGCAAAATTCTCTAAATGGCACACTTTGAATTGACCTAAAAACGTTTGAAAAAAATTCAGGCTAACAAATTAGCGCGTGATGCTCAGGAAGAATTGCCCTTTCGAACACGTCAATTTTCCCAAAGGTTGATCAAATTTTTTAAATCGGAACAGATTCTCGGAAATTTAGCAAAATTGGAGATGAAATATTTGTTTATCTTTTCTGCGCGGATTTTTCAGAGCTAATTGGTTTTGCCTGGAATGGACGCCTGGGCAGCAACTCCAAGTAAATACTACGCTTTTAGTTTTACACCGCTGCTGCTTAGATAGGCTACAAGGCTTCAAAGTTTTAACTATACGTACATAGGAGCCACGCGTATAGGCCGCCCTGTGCACTTGCCGCATTTTGTTTAGCTTGAGGCGCCGTGACCGCGGGGTATCCCGGTGTCGTAAGGCCAGTCTAGGCACTAGCTAGGTCATGAGGGCCCTGGAACAGAGAGAATAAGCGAATGAGAGAGAAACAGAGAACGCAACGCTCCGGAAACGCCAGCAAGGGGCCGATCCGCTAGTGGATTTCCCTCACATAGCCTTTATTCTTTATCTTAAAAAAATATCTACAGGTTCCAAGTTGTGGCATTTTACGAAAGTTTTCGGCATTAGTGAGTTTGGGCAAGAAGTTCGGCTATGACCGCCAGCGGAAGTGTCGAATCACCGATAAGCCGAAGTATTTCGGTATGTATACATAGTTTTTGTTCGCTGGCGCCCAAAGTTTTTTTGTGGGTAAAGAAAGATTCCCTCGGGAACAGAAACGTTTTTCGGTCGTAGCCTGTATAAATAAATTTATATCAGATACGTTTGTACATTATTTATAGCCGTTTTTTAGCACAAAAACGGTACAAATTTCCATTGGAAATTTAATTGTTGGTAAAAATCTATTTTTTCGGTCCAAAAATGACCCAGCGTTGATTCAAGAAGGCCTGGAATTATTCTTAATTATTCGTAACTACCAAGTGCGGTTCTATACCGGCAGCGGGGATTTTTCCAGGAATCGGGGATCTTTCCAGGAATCGGGGATTTTTCCAGGAAAAGGGGATTTTTGCCGGGGGATCACCGGAATCGGGGATTTTTCACGGAATCGGGGATTTTTCCCGGAATCGGGGATTTTTCCCGAAATCGGGGATTTTTAAAAACAGGCAAATTGGCCGAATTTTGGAGCCGTCGAAATCGGGGATTTTTGAATTGGCTGTTTGGGCCGGGCTAACATCCCCGATTTCAAATTTTCTGGAAATACCGAAAAACACTGTTTTTTTAAACCCTGTTATGCATATGTTTGCCATTTCCACCCTAATTTGTGTTTTTTTTCGGTGTTTTAATCCATAATTGCCGTGCATGAAGCTAATAAAGCAGGCAATTTATTGATAGGGAAGTTGAAAATGGCATTTAGTGCTTGGTTTACAGATGATAGGGAGAGGGCGACAACTGACGGCGGCAGATCAAAATTTATGTTTAAGTGGAAAATCTTGGCGATCCGTTAAGTTAAGGAAATCCAATGTGTACCTGGACAAAGAACGGGTTATTCCTCCAGGCGTCCTTTAGGCACCAAAGAACGCGCTGCAGATAGCAGCCTGTAATGACACCATAGTGGGACAAAGCTGGAAGCATAGATACCGAATCGCTCCAGTCTTCGAGGTACCAATCAAGGAGGTCTCTAAAGACCACCATTCGGGAATCACATAGATCTGAAAAGAATCCTTATAAAGCAAGGTAATTGGGCTACCGGGATCTGTCGAAGGTAGGCCTAAAGCGACAGGACATAACATTGCCAGGTCGGATGAATCTTGGAAGGACCCCGCTATCAATACCCAAGCCATCGAGGCCACCTGGGGGGCCATGAAAACCGCTATCCGACATCTTCGTGGCACCACCCAAGGCCAGCTGCCATCGCATCTTTTCGAATACATGTTTCGAAGGGGTGCCGACCGCAAGCTGCTTTTTCAACACATGCTGGTTTTGATGGCCCACGCCTACCCCCTCGCTTGACCCGTTCTTTGTCCAGGTACACATCGGATTTCCTTAACTTAACGGATCGCCAAGTTTTTCCACTTAAACATAAATTTTGATCTGCCGCCGTCAGTTGTCGCCCTCTCCCTATCATCTGTAAACCAAGCACTAAATGCCATTTTCCACTTCCCTATCAATAAATTGCCTGCTTTATTAGCTTCATGCACGGCAATTATGGATTAAAACACCGAAAAAAAACACAAATTAGGGTGGAAATGGCAAACATATGCATAACAGGGTTTAAAAAACAGTGTTTTTCGATATTTCCAGAAAATTTGAAATCGGGGATTTTAGCCCGGCCCAAACAGCCAATTAAAAAATCCCCGATTTCGACGGCTCCAAAATTCGGCCAATTTGCCTGTTTTTAAAAATCCCCGATTTCGGGAAAAATCCCCGATTCGGTGAAAAATCCCCGATTCCGGTGATCCCCCGGCAAAAATCCCCTTTTCCTGGAAAAATCCCCGATTCCTGGAAAGATCCCCGATTCCTGGAAAGATCCCCGATTCCTGGAAAAATCCCCGCTGCCGGTATAGAACCCCAAGTGCTTTGCAGGTCCCCGACAAATCGTCTCAGGCAAAAGGACCGGTGGAGCCTCCGCCCATTTCGGAAATGTACACGGTTTATGGCAAGGTGTTCACCGCCTGGCTGGTGCTATGGTGCTTTGCGCCGGATGTAAGGAACTCAAGGCTGGGTTTCTTAGGGATGGGATAGTCGTGTTCTGTCGATCCCCATATCTTGCAGCCAAAAGCTAAAAATTCCCTCAAGGTTTTGAGGTTCTAGATTGTTCACGGGGGGGGGGAGGATTTTTAGCTGGGCGGGGACCAAATGTTTCCCTGTGATTCACCGGCCCTATAACAAAATATAAAAAATCTAGCAATTTTTGTAGTTTTTAGATTTTAAAACAAAATAAAAAATGGTGAAAATTTTCGCACATTTATGACTTTTCGGTCAAAAATGTATGAAAAATGACCAAAAAGCCTTCTTAAAAAAGATTGTTCTAGATTTTCCAAATTCAAAATTTTTTAGAACTTTCTGGAAATCAAAGACTACTAAACACACAATAAAATGCATAATACAACAACAAGTAGGTATAGGTGGAAAAGCAAAAAGGTGCCCCCCCCCCCCCGCGAAAGCTCTTTCGCCCTCAACTATCGTAACCAGAAATTACGTTTAAAATTTGGTCCGGTGCGATCGGTCATTTATAGAGCTGGAGAACTGACGTTTATCACGCAGCCGGTGTCGTCATTTTTCAATGCGTCGGTAAGTATGGACAGGTAAAGGGATACGGTATGGAAACAGCATAGCAATAATCCGAACTACAACCCGGCATGGTATTATAAGCCACGATTAACATACTTTTTCTGCATGCATGACTTCTCTTCAACTTTTTAAGCTTTTTCGGATTTTTCCTAGAACCTGCATCGACCGCGGACTCCAAATCCCAAATTTTGGGGCAGTTTTGCGCTCCAAAGACCGCAACATTTGGCGTGTTTTTGGCTTTTTGGTCTGGAAAAATTACGGGGATAAAGAAGGGTCGACGCATCGTTTTCACCTTATTTTAAAAAATTTATTGCTAACAGATTCCTTTGAATTATCGAAGACTACTGTAGCTATGTGGCTGTACATCAGGATTGTAATTATTTAGGGTACGATACATATATGGCACAATTTTGGGACAGATCGTATGCAAAGCGTCAAAATTCCGGTTCTGGACTGTTAGCGGAGGGGGGATTTTTGCGGGGGGGGGACCAAATT
This sequence comes from Mesorhabditis spiculigera, assembly GCA_958295435.1. Classification (NCBI taxonomy): domain Eukaryota; kingdom Metazoa; phylum Nematoda; class Chromadorea; order Rhabditida; family Rhabditidae; genus Mesorhabditis; species Mesorhabditis spiculigera. The sequence continues at coordinate 31,141 of CATQJA010002710.1, read as the reverse complement.
TTTCTCTGTGATCTACGGCCCTATAACAAAATATAAACCGTTTTTATAGCATTTTACACAATTTTAGACATCAAAACTATGTAAAAATTAGTCAAATTTGCGAAAATTGTTTACTTTTGTCAAAATCTCACCAAAGAAAGGTCAAGATTTTCGAATTTTTAAAACTATTTTATATGACTTTCTGGCAATCAAAAACTACTAAAAACACTATAAAAATACATAGTATATCATCAATAAGTGGAATAGGTGGAAAAACAAAAAGTGGTTTTCCCCCCTGCTAAAAATCTCCCTCCCCCCCGCTAAGTGCAGAACCGAAATTCCGAAGGGGTGCGGTTTCAGGGTACCACGGTGTGTAAGGTTTAAACGGTTTCAGGCGAATATCTGATTCGACTCTGGCAGTGGAGAATCTACCGGGCTGCCCTTGCCGCCGTCCCACCTTCTACTGCCTAAATCGAGAAAATCGCTCCACTTCAACATGATTCGTTTCCTGGTTCTTTCGCATTATCGGGGAGACCAACTTTTTTTTTCTGAGGTTCTCATTTTTTTAAATATAAGTGTGGCCGTGTTTTTAAAACGCTTTTTAATATCCTTGAACGTGAAAACTTTATCAATTTTTATAATAAATATCAAACATATAGATTTTCGACCAAAAAAACCGATTTTTACCAAAATTTCGCCTTTTGAAAATTTTTAAAGTTTTTTTTTGTTTGTTTTAAAAATAGTTAAATATTACCAGCACTAATAATGCGTAAGAACACATTTCCTATGCGCTCATGTATTTTTTGTTTGTTTAATAAATGCAAAAGTTAAACATTTTCTACGCGCAATATCTCAAATACGAGAACATCGAAATACAGGGTGGCTAGAAAGTATTTGCCGCAGGGAAAGCTCCTTAAGAAATTCTCCGTGTCCGGCTTCTTTGCCATTTTATAACCAAAATGTAGCAAATAGACCCCTCTTTACGACTATCAAAAAGACTAACACCCTAGACCTCAGATTTTTATGATACGGTCTTTTAGAGGTGCATCCAAACATGAGCCTGCGCCGCACGTATTTTGACTTTAGTGTTAATCTTTTCAATTTTTGCTTACCACCAATCCGAACAGAAAGTTGGATTTTGGTTTATTGCAAGGCCCTTTATTGGACGTATCATCTAGAAAAATTCGTTTTAGCCGTATCGAAAAGCTTTTCGCTATTTTCTTGAGCGCCTAAAATGAGCGGAACAAGGTGTTTTTGGAGCACAAATACAAAATGCCTTAAACAACCACGTTTTAATGCGAAAAATATTATTTCTTTTGTGGACGCAATAAAACCAACCGCGTGGATAGCAAAAACTCATTGGATAACCGTAACTAAAATTATTGCGGGCACAAAATAATAATAAGTTGCACTTTCTTGCCGTTGGTTTCGAACGTTCTTCAAATGCTTGACGCCGGCGTTTTCAATTATTTTGGTCATAGTCAAGAGTCAGCCTGGTAGGCCTATGCATTATCTATATTTTAATAGTAAATTTAGGGCAAGCTTTCGAATTAATAATTTTTAAAATTCATTTTTGTGCGGCAGATGGTTGCCAGCCACGAATCTCGGCGCACCCCACTAGCAAAATTTTACTTTCACTTCCGTGATCCATCTAACTCTCGCGGTGCCCCAAGCATAATTTTTTTAGATAGTTTGGATAATGGTTTCTACGATACAGCACCGGAAAAGAATAAGATATCCCCTAAGATATTTTTCGAGGGCTTCGAAAATGCCGAAAACCAATACAAGAAACGAGGTTTTATGTATTTCAGTCTAATTAAAATTATACGAGCAAGCATTTGCTTGTTTTTATATATCAATCGATAGAGCAAAAAATTCTCTTCCGTATGCACCCCACTAATGCCCCTGTCGTTGGAATTTTAGCAGTTTAAAACCAGCGCAAAAGCGCGGCAAATACTTTCTAGCCACCCTGTAACTGCAAGCAGACCGAATACAAAGAGGCGTTTTTGTGCAGTTAGGTAACCGAACGCGAGCTACTGTCCCAGGAAGCAACATTTATACATAACAAGCCGAGTCGGCATCTGGATCTTTTTGGACGTTTTTGGTGGTTGCGGCAGTTGGCTTAATCCCGGCAGCCATGGCGGCCTTGTGCTTTTTCAAATTCTGGACCGCAATCGGATAGCAAACTGAAATTGCTGATATAGGATGCCCTAACCCGATTTTTACGAGGTATCTATCGAAAGCTCTCGGCGAGATGCTGAGATATGATCTTTCCGATTTTCGAAATTCCCGAATTTTCGCGCGATTCTCGGCATTTTTCATGCCAAAGTTGAACGTTTTTTTACAAAAACATCGAGCTCAAGCGCCACCCATCTTTTTTTCTTAAATGGCCTTCAAAGCTGGTGTTGGGTTGTCGAAAAAAATTCATAAATTGTGATTTTGTAAGAAAACCCTTTCATCGGTGAAGCAACAGCATTCGATCCATTTCACAAAAATATTAGTGAAACTCGTAAACTAAAGTATTAATAAGTACCAGGGTTGAAAAGCCGCTTCGCGACTTTTCAACCCTGGCCCCGTTTCGGACCAATGAAAGTTTACGCTTTGCATGATTCGGCCCGACACACGCGGAAAAAAGTGAAAAATGCGCTCTCTGCTCCTTTACATAGGCTACCCGCGCTTCCGGTGTATGCTAATTGATTCCTAACAAAGAGGATCTCGGATTTTTCAACAAAAACTAAATTTAATGTCGAAAATAAGGAATTTTGATATATCTGATATGCGTGCAGTCATCTCCAGACCATTACGCTCCTAATGACGTATCAAACATGCCCCTAACTACTCTCCTTCTTGAGATACGACTGGAACAACCTGACGGAAGTTGCATGTAAAGTGGCACACACACACACACACACACACACACACACACACACACACACACACACACAGACACTATTTTTTTATATATAGTAGGATAAGTATTATCTCGAAAAACGGAAAACCGCACGGAATTTTTCGTTTTTGGGGAACCGCATTTCAGGAAAACGAAAACGCTGAAAATGACGGAATTAAAAATTTCTGAAGCAATTTCTGTAATCCTCATAGACTTTCGGTCATTCGGGACTTTTTAATTAGGACTTGATCAGAGAATCGCCGATATTGAGAGACGTCTCTTACAGACCTTACAGAGCCTTGTCTAGACAGCCTTACAGAGCATTACGAAATGTAATCGCCGCGCACTCAAAAATTCATTTTCCCCCAAGAACATTTCGGTTCTATTCAAATAACTTACGTTTTTCGCAACGAAATCACTTATCTGTGTCTCCTCTCTCCTCTCCCCCTTTCTTTTTTGACAAGCCTGTTTAGCGCGCGGATGCGCGAATGCTGACTTCCCGGCCCCTTTAACTCACTTGCAGCTTGCAGAAGGATTACGATGACGACGGAAATGATGCACAGTTTGTTCTGAAAAACAAGCACGGTTCACAGAATAGATGCCGTGGGCCTGCATACCTGCTGATTTTCCCGGTACCCAAAAGCGGGCTTGGACCGAATATCGGCAGCGGGGTTTTTCGCATTATCGGGGGGGGACCTTTTTACCCCCATTTTTCAAATATAAATAGCGGAAGTATTTTAAGCTGTTTTTTACCATTCCTCAACGTCTAAAACCACAAACAATTTTATTAAAAAAGACAAAAATATTCAACCATAAATCCCGGTTATTGGCCAGAATGTCAAACCTTTTAAAAGGTTCTTTATATTTGAATATCGTTGACTTTTTATGGTGTTTTACGTTGTTTTTGATTGCTGGACTGTTATAAAAATATTCGAAAATTTTAAATGTTGGCCCTTTTGGCCATTTTTCCTACATTTTTCACCAAAACCTCACAAATTTCAAAATATTCATTGCTTTTATAGCTAAAAACTATGTAAAATGATATAAAAATGGTTTATATTTTGCTATGAAGCCGTGGAGAACCATATGGAAAAGTTGGCTTCCCCAGTTAAACCTCCCCCCACTAAAGGTGCCGACTCATCATTATAACCAACCCTGGTCCGAAGGTGAACTCCAAAAACTGAACTATCAATTTGTGCTAATTCTCTCACCTCTGCCGACGCAAACGGATAGTAACACATTGCGAGGATCGCCCCTGGAACCTGATAAAGCTGATAACCGGGATCAGGCGCCTCGGGATCGCGCCCTCGTGTAGTCCGACGAACCACCTGCGTAAAAGTTGAAGCAATGGTTGTACAAGCGCAGGCTGCGAAGTGAAAGCTAGACCTAGCCTAACTTTGTTTATGGTCCAAAAAATTCTGGCCATTTGAATTCTAAACGTTTTTTTTAGCTGTAAGTAACGTATAATTTTGTATTGTGGTGATTGTCATACCCTACCTGCGTGGGCGGGCCCTTCAACGGTGGCACGGCAGACAATTGTCGGCGAAGCTTCTCGTTCTCCATCATCAGCCGCCCGATCTCGCGCTGCTGCTTGTCGATGATGCTCGCCTAAAAAACAACAATCATAGTTACCAAAATCATACAATCATAATTTCGAAAATGTTTGATGTTTGATGCTGTATGAAAAATGACCAAAAAGTCAAAAGCTTAGAATTTTCAAAATTTTTAAGAATATTTTTTAGCCTCTAGCAATTAAAAAATGCGAAAAAGCCTAGAAAAATATATAATATATGATCGATAAGTGGGTATAAGTGAAAAAAAGGAATGGTTTTTCTCGGCTAAAAATCTACACCTTCCTCCTTAACAGTCCTGAACTCAAAAATCCGTTGCTTTAGAAAACTATTTCTCAAAAAGACAACAGCAACCGCTGGAATTTTTACGGGTGCTTCCGTGTTAGCGAGGAGCAATTTTTTAACGGACGAACAAGGGACATTTTTTTTTGCGATGGCGGGGCGAACCAATTAAAGGTGCATTCAGTGCTCGCTAAAAAAACCCCGGTCGGCGGCCTGGATTCGGCTGTCCGGCGGCCGCGGCCTCCGACCCTTCATAGCCCTTCGCTCCCTCCCCTCTCCCGTCTCTCCCTTGGCCGAGTGGTCTAAAGCGCTTGCCCCAGGCGAGCTTCCCGGGTCCGGTTTTGTCCGAATTTTAGCACATACCGTAACCCGGCGTTCTAAAACACAATTTGTCTATGATCTTAGACCATTCAAACGAGAGCGGACTGTACCTTTAAAATGTTAAGACAATTTTTATAGCATTTGATACCGGGTTTTTAACCGCTAGTTTATGCTTTTGCGTTGTAGACAACAAACAAAAAATATACTTACCACTGCGAAGCGCGCAGGCAAGCCGCCGGACCGTACCCCGACATTTCCGCTGGCCATCATAGGGGAAGCTTCCATCTATTCAGTATACTCCTTGCTTTGCCAGTTGTAAGACCAAACATAAGGCAATTTGTAAAATACACCCGGTACACCCGGTACACCCGTTTCGCGATAGCAAGGAAATGAGAGCAAGACGCAGAGAAAAATGTCTGCACTCTCGCGCTACGCCCACTCTTTTCATCCGGGTGTACCGGGTGTACCGGGTGTACTTTACTAATTTCCAAAAATAACATAAAATTCCACAAACGGGATTACGCGGCCGCTAACAGTAAATACCGTATTTCATCTAATATAACACTTAGGGTTTAAATTTTTTTCAATAACCCCCTCAGGGGAGGGGGGTTTACATATTTTTCGTGAATTTGAACAGTTACAGCGAATTTTAGGGATCTAGATAGCGGGGGAGGGATTTTTAGCAGGGGGAAACTACCTGTTGTTTTTCCACCTATACGTACTGTTCCGATATATTATGTATTTTATGGTGTTTTTAATAGTCTTTGATTGCTAAAGTTCTAAAAAAATATTCATAAGAATTTTGAATACTCGAAAATTTGGCCTTTCGGTCATTTTCTTATATTTTCGACCAAAACGTCAAAATCTTCGAAAATGTTTCTTATTTTTTAGATTTTTTATACCCCAAAGGTTATGTAAGATGATATAAAAACGGTTTCTATTTTGTTAAAGGGCCGTGGAGAAACACAGGGAAAATTTAGTCGCCCCCCGTTAACAGCCCAGAACCATTTTTAGCCGCTCAAACGACTCACAACCACTCCAGTGGCACAGCACAAACTTAAAAATCCACATTTTTGGAATTTTTTGCTTCTTAAAAGCAACCTCGGAATAAACTTTTTGGTTGGTTATATTAGAGAAAATACGGTATTTGTTATGATCAATAATTAAGGCTATACGAGGGCACTAGCAGCATATAGGTACTAGCAGTTGGGCCCCCTGCTATCGTTTGCTGAGCGTTGCGTTCTCTGTTTCTCTCTCATTCGCCCATTCTCTCTGTTGCAGGGCACGCCCCCGTGACCTAGCTAGTGCTTAGACCACATGATTCCGCGGTGTTCGTGAGTAGGCTGGCGGATAGTGCGCCAGACGGCGGGGTGCAGACACAGAGGGGAGGGGTAGGGCGTGGAATAGGCGGCGAAAGAGTGAGACTAGGTCTCTTCTCATCTCTTCTCATGGCGGACATTACGACATGGAAATGGGGGTATCTGTGTGCAAAACAGAATCACCTACATAATGCCGATTTTACAGAATGCCGATTCTCATAATGCCGATTTACAGAATGCCTTATAAGAATCCTTATAATGCCGATTTTGGCGCTATTTTCTAACACCAATTTTCTTCCCGGGAAGCCTTAGGCTCTCAATAATAAAATGTGATAACGTAATGATAGCAAATGGAATTTTAGAATGGTATGGAATTGTTTGTAATGCAATTTTTTTGAATGGGATTTCGACAAAAGTAAATTTTGACAAAATGATATTTCGACAAACTGACAGCAAATCGTCGGCATATCGCTGTAGTTGTAGCTGACAGACGGATTTTTCGAAGCCTTGATCATGTTAAAATTAAACGTTTTTCAAACTCAGTTCTTTATTCAGAAAGCGACACGGGGCTCGGAAACCGGTAGAATTAGAAAAATATAAAACAAAAAAAATATAGGCAAATAGATTCGTTGCATAGAGGATACGCATCGGAACGAGGCATGCAGGCATTTTTGGTAGAGCAATTCGGGAATCTGGAATTTCAAAGTTTGCAGGTAGGTAAAGGGCGTTGAGAGGATTGCGCTGTGCATCATCATCGACGGGCAGCCGCCCGGCGTTTAGTGGAGCTCTCTGGAAAATTTGGATTTTTTTTTTTAAAGCTAATCAAGCAAAAGCTTATCTGTTTCTGATGGCAAGCTAGCAGAGATTCTTTGGGGAATGCTTTAGGAAACTCGAGGCCAGAGTGGAAGGAACAATAGAATAGAATAGAATTTTTCTAGGGGCAGGCTAGCAGTGATCCTTTTGGGAATTTTGAAGTTGAGCGGAGAGACGAGGGGCCTTTGTTGGATTCTGATGGCGATCTAGCATAGATTCGGGATTTTTCGGATTCGAATTCGGGATTTTTCACGATTTCTGACAAAGCTAAAACGTTTTTTGAAACCCACGTGAGCTTCAGGTCTCCGTTGGAATAAGCACGGATTAGGAATTCGGCTTCCTGGTACGGCTCGAAAGTCGAGGGGACGATGAGGTATTCACCGGGCGGGGCACGGAATCGCACCGTCACCTGAAGAGGAAATTTATGGGATGATAGCTTATTTAACTTTAAGTTTAAATAAGTTTATACCCTATAGATAAATATAGATTAATTGGTTTATAACGGTAATTACCTCTCGCATATTGGTGAAGGCGGGCACCTTGGTGAGCGACTTGGTGGTCCGGAAGAATTGCTCGTTCTGTTTGGCGCCGCTGTCGGCTGGGGCCTGAAATAGTTCACAAGTTAAAATGGTAAAATTAAAGCTGAACAGCTAGTTTCAACAATTAAAAACTTTAAAAATGAGATCCACGTTTTTTTTGAGCTTTTGTTGATGCTTTTTGCGCGAGATCTGGAAATGCTTAACCCATGATTTCAATTTTCTCTACTCAGAAATTCTGGAGGCCTCTAGAAGTAATGAAAACCAAAAAAATATAATTAAAACCCTAGAAAAATTGAAAAATGTTAGAAAACACGAAAAAAGGTTTTTGGAGCAAAATCATGGGCAAAAAAATTTTTCTTGGCGTTCTTCTGGCTTTTCACAGTTTTTAAAAAGATATAAAAATTTTTCTAAAATAGAAAAATGCTAAAATTACACAAAATACACCTAACACTACAAATTTTCACTTGCCGGATAGACAATGAACCCGATCGGCAGGTCTTCCTTGCCCTGCGCTCGGAGCTCACGTCGATACTTTTGCATTACGGCGACCACAACCTAAAATACTTTTCAGCGTTATTTAGGTGTACTTTGGCCCACATTACAATAGTTTCAAAGTTAATAAGTGAAATAGCTAAGTTAAAATAACTTAAAACCTGAAAAATACCCACCGTGCACTGCCCGTCGCCCTCGACCCCATTCTTGGCGTTCGTCAGCGACAGCTGGAATTGCGGGTTCTTCGGGAATGAGCCTAAAAATTACATGGTGACCTGATACCGTATGCCCTACTGATATAATTGATGCATCCACCGGCTGTGTTGTCCTTTGAGCTCCACGCACCGTCACAAACGGCTTCTGCCAGCTGAAAAAGTGGGTATGCAGCCAAAAATGTAAAATTAACGAAACGAATTTTTTCAAAATCATTAACTCGAAATTAGCACGAAAATCAGGACACCAAAAACGCATTCCATCGAAAAAATTTATATCTTCGAAGTCATTATACACAAATTAGCTGGAAACTAAGACTGTGAAAAATTCATTACAGAAAAGGCGTTAATTTGCATAACTTTTTGCTGCTGCTTTTTTGCTTTTTGCGTCCCTTATCCTGGATTGTACCGTACGAAAAACGCCTTAAATTTTTTGGTATCGATTACAAAAAACTTTTCGAAAATAGGACTTTTGAAGTGATGCCTGGAGCCAAGGCAGTACGTGCAAGAGCGGCGGATAAGGCCCTCTTCCCTCCACGCCCACATCGGTCTCGTGGTGTAGTGGTTATCACATCTGTCTAACACACAGAAGGTCGGCGGTTCGATCCCGCCCGAGATCATTTTGCTTTTGCTATTTGGGGAAATAAGTAAAATGCTATGCAAAGCACTCGTAACCATCGAATTTTGTTCTTTTGAGGGCATAAATCGCTTTTAGGGATAGAAAGTTAAGATCTTAATTTTTTTAAGTAACTGAAATGAAGCCCCAAAGTTGACGTCGAATTTAAGTAATTCCTACCTTCCAGTATTCTCGCCATCGTCTCGCTTAATGCCCGTCATGTCCTCGATCTCGCCCTCGATGTCCGCCGACAGGTTGCAAATCTCGAGCTGCTCGAAGTTGACGATGAAGTCCTCGATTGACATCCTTAAAGGTATCGAAATTTTGGCTAAACGGCTGTCCTAAGCAATAAAACTTAAGCGATCGTTTGGAATAGATAAAAATAAGTCAATTGTATTTAATACCGTAAAATACCGTACCAGAACTCGCCGTCGGCGTTGAAGGCGACCTGGAGCTTGGCCTTCTCCACCTCATCTACCGTGCTCCACTGGGAGCTCTTGTCCGACCAGGCGCCCGTCCATTCCTGTCGAAAAGATTGAGCCTCCGAGCCCTCCCAGAGTGTAAATACACCAAGGAGAATAAATCCCCAAGGGAGGACCCGGATTGCCACCTCATTCTTCCGGCCCTGTCTGCACTCATTATCAGTTATGCGCGTTCGGTGTTCAGTGGTAGTAATAAAGTGCATTTGCTAAAGACCTGCAAAGGATTAAGAGAACAGGTTTATTAGAACAGTGACGGAATATAATCGGGACATGAGAAAAGGTGTCTGAGGATAATACAGATGTCGAAGGCCAGGCGGGCCAAGTTTGGGAAAGGGTGTCGAAAGGTTGCATTCGCCAGAGGTTTACTGTGCTCCGGATAGTGGTAAACCACGTCCCCGGCTCACAGCACTCTCACCAAGCCGTGCCGAAGCAACGACTGGCCGCAACACCCTTTCGGGATAGCGGGGGAATATGCAAGCATAATCACAGAGAGCGCCGGGAGAGCGCTCGCACAGCCCGCTACCGTATAGGTCATCGCGGCGGGACCCTTGGCAGGTTGCCAACCCCTATTATCCCAGGTAATTCATCCTCGAAACTCCTAGGAGATGAAATCTCGTAGGAAAGTTTCGACACTCCCGGCCCGCGCAAGAGCCAGAAAGTGCCGCCCCCGGTGAAGGGAGCAAGGAACCTTACAAGGGGAGGTTGAGTGGGAGCCTCGCGGCGGCCCAAGAATTTACAAACAAGTCCGCCCGGCCCGGGGAAAGGTTGGGGTACAGAGGGACCAATAACATGGTAGAAAATGTTCTGCACTGTGGGGGCGGGAGGACGAAAATGGGTTAGATAAACGCTAGGGGAGGGGGAACTGACAATAAAATAGTTGGTCGGCGCTAAGGAGCCCGTACTCCTGCCGAACCAACTCGGGAAAGGGAAGGGGGATGACTTATCGGATTTTCGGCAGCGGCTGGCGTGTACTGGACTTGAGGCAGGCTGGCGGTCCAGAAGAGGCTTGTGGCACTTCGCGTCGATGTTGTCTTGCGAAGTGTTGTCGAGCTTGAACTCATCTCGCGCAGCCGTCCAGGTGAAGTTGTAGGCGAGCATGGCGAAGGTTCCGAAGAACCTTGAGAGGGTGTCGAGTGGTGGTGGGGAGGAATCCTCTCACGAAACCTTCTTGTCACCATGTAATGTCGTAATGCAGGAAGGCGGTGACGCGAACTTGAATAGCGTCTCGGCGTTGGCTAGGGGTACTAGCTGACTTGTCGCGGTAGGGACGAAGGTCGGCGCGTCAAATGATGGTCCTTTTGAAAACGTCGAAGTCGCAGTTGGCGATTCGCGTCAGGGCGGCAGCATGGTCTTGTCGCTGGCACTTTGACGACGCGGTGGATTGAGTCTTGTCGCAAGCAGATGAAGCGGTGGACTTGTCGACCAAACGGTTCGCGGCGACCCAAGTAGTAGTCCATAAACTGCAGAGTGGCATCTAGGCGCTTCGTACGTAGCTCATGAAGTCGTGCAGGAGCGTCGGCTCATAGCGTAGCAGTCCAGCGGCCAAAGAAACAACGGATGTGAACGGCACGGCTACCGCACTCCATCCACAAGTCGTTATCCTGGAGCTTGAAAGTTTGAAACGGCGACGTTTGATTGAAGAGGCTTGATCGAGCTTCTTGTCGAGTGAAGTCGTGCTTGAGCGCTTGAGTGTTGAAGCCTTGCATCCGGCTGTTGGTGTCGTAACGGAAGTGCTGACTGTGATCAGGGCAGCAGCATGAAGTTGTCGCTGTGTTCAGGACGAAAGCAGCAGCAGCAGCAGTGATGAACTTGGCACTTGAAGCAGTCCGCAGTCCATGTAGTATTCCATCAGCTTGGTGGAAGAAAAAGCAACGCGGCGACAATCGATGTCGACTGAGTTGTCGCACTTGGCGAGGGCAGCTTGAAGAAATCCTGAGAATCGTCGATCCAAATGCTCGCGGCGGCCCAAGTTCTGTGAGTGGATACGCCGGAACTCGAAGAAATCGAAGAGGTAGTAGTGACCGCAACGCAATGTCGCCGCCGTAGTCGTACTTGTCGAGGAGACGGCAAGAATCATGCGGAACTTGCCGATTAAGCTTCACTCTTCCTTCAACTGTAGGCGAGGCGAAGTTGTGGAGGCAAGTCGGGCTTGTAGACGGAGTGAAGAGACGAGTTGCGCAAAAAGGCGATACCAGCTCCGTGTTGCAACGCGGGCCAGCTGTCTCGAAATCACGGTCTCACAAGCCGCTCGATCGTAGAAGTTGTCCTTGGGGTCAGCACCTCGAGGATGGGCAAAGTCTGGCGCCAAAGCAGGAGAATTGCGGAGCGTGACGCCATGTTGTCTCAGTGACGTCGCTCAGATGACTTGTTGCGGCGGCGCATGTGTCGCGACCGCAGTCGAATGGTGCAGTGGCAACGCTCGGATGAGATGTTGCCGGCAATGCATCAAGGGCGGCAGCAGAATGTCGTAGTCGCGCTGCTCGGATGAGTTGTGTAGCTTGTAGGCGACAGCAGCAGAGGTATTCTTGTACAGCGTCCTAGCGCAGCTTGATGTGGTGCACGTTGGGGCGATCAGCTTGAACTTGGTAGTGTGAAGCATCTTGTCGCGATCATGGCGAAGGGCAAACGCAGCTAGTTGACTGTCGTAGATGACGCGGGAGGCTTGTGAGGTCGCAATAACTGGCAGGCTTGCCAGGTGTCGGACGCTTCCCACGAGTGTCTCTTTCTTCAGTACGATGTCCCGCAGCAACAAAATCGGTACATTTTTAGGTAAAGAGAACCTGAGTGATCGAGCAGCAATCGGTGGCATAAGAACTCGACTCGAAGATGTTGAGGAGTCGACCGAGCCGCCGAAGCTGTTGGTGAAACTTGGATTGTTGTCGGGAAACCGTCGGCCGTAGAGACAGTCGGCGCAGCAGGTGTTACCTCGTCATCATCCTGAAGCGGGGTCGGCTGCAGCGGCACGTGTTTGGCGGCCGCGGGTGTAGAAGAGAGCGGTGTTGTGTCCGCATTGTTGCACAGCGTGTCGCAGCTTTTTCCCAGAAAGGATCTGAAAAAAATTATCCCGGCGGCTTGGCAAAGGCTGGACTGGCAGGTGGAAGAGCCGAGCAATCAAATTGTCGATTCGTAGCGGATGGCTGTGCGAACAGCTTGATGATGACCGCGTCCTTCTTGTTCCATGTCGCCCATGATCCATTCCTTGCGCACGAACGTCTGGCGAAATGAGGCACTTTCGTGTCGCGACAATCCGATGAACTGATGGGCGCGCTCGTTGTCATCTGGCGTTCGAAAGCAGCAATAGACGAAGCATTGGGAGATTCTTGCTGACGATCGTCGTGTGGAGTGGTGCGGGTGTCGCCGAACGATCGGTAGGCGTAGAGTTGATGATGACGCTAGACAGGGGCGCAGCAGTATTGGTGGTAAACTTGCTGTCGAGCTCGATGTCGTAGCGCAGCCTGAGGTGTGGATGTTGTCGATGGAGGTCAGCAGTAGTCGGCGAGCGAGCAAGTATTCAGGCGGTGACGAAGTTGATCAGGCACAAGTTGAACATGTGTCGATCGCACTTCCACGAAGCGTGTGTCAACCAGCTACCGATGTCTCGTCCCGCCGAAGAACATGTAGTCGCCTCCGATAGCGTCAGCAAAGGCTTGAAGTGTCGCTACGCACTGGCTTGCTCCCGCATTCGGCTTATCTGAGAAAAAAGTATCAAATAAAACCTCTTGAAAGAGCGATGGTCTGGCCAAATCGAAGCTGGAACATATCCTTGCGGTTGCTCGCAGATAGGAAGCTTGATCGAGGACTCGTCGGCGTAGCTGATGATCGTAGCGTGAAGTCCAAGCATCGTAGCGGCTTGACGAAGGTGGCGCTTGTAAGTCCCATCCAAACCGAAAGTGTCGCGAAATTGTTGGCTTGCGCCAACAACCCTTGACAGCATTCTGATCGAGGCGCAAAGCGGTGTCGATGGCGTTGAACTGCTTGCAGGTAGAGGTCTTGAGTCAACGATCGATGCCGTCGTGTCGATGGCGGTCGCTAGAAGAAAATTGACTTGCGCAGCGTTGGCGGTCGAGTTGCCGGTCGAGTTGCCGGTGTCGGTGCCAGCGTTTGCGGGCATTCGCATGGCTGATCGACGGGCAGGCGGCAAGGTGGCAGCAAGTGTCACGAAGAGCGAAATGTCGCGAGCATGGATGTCTGAAGCCATTCCTTGACAGTTGACCAGCATGTGTGGATGATGTCGTTGCAGCGGTCGCGTAGCTTCAGTCTGCACACGGCGGCGCTTCTTGAAAGGTGAGGGCGGCGGAAGGAAAATGCAGCTTCGAAACGGGCTGCAACAAACACAGGTCGTTGGCGCGCAGCGGTCGTTGTTGCTGTCCAGCTTGTCCTTCTGGGTGGCGATCGATGAAGTCGGTAGAACACTCCAGTTGATTGATGAACTTGTAGGAGCGCCTTGTCGAGGGCCGGTATAGGACGTAAGGCAGCATGATGTCGATGGATTCAGCGCCAGCTTGTTGTCGAAAGGCGGACGCGTCTCGAAATGTTGGACGTAAAGCCCTGTCCATTGCTCTGTTCCATAGCGGCTGCCTGAAAAAAGATATTGACAAGCGACGCGGTGAGGAGAAGAAGAGATCCGCTTGACGTTGTCCCCGAAGAGGCTTGATGTCGCGAAGGTTGGTTGAGCATCAGCAGTGTGAGGTGCCAAGCGATGCGTGTAGCGGCCACCAGGAATGCTGTCATCCGGTAGAGGAGGCTGTGGCACAATGGTGTCGAAGAAGCCCATCCTTGTCCGGAAACGATGGCGAAGCGTGGCAAGAGACGAGTTCTTCCGTGTGAACGTGTTGTTGTGCCGCATATGTGTCGCACATCTCAAGTCAGCGCGATGGAGCTGAGGGCGATTGTCGCTGTTGAAGTTCGGCTTCTTGAGGGGGGCGTAGACGCTTGTACATGTGCTCGTTGACGTATTGGACACGATTGTGCAGCAGGTGTTGTGGCATGCACAGCATAGCATAGAGCAGGCGGCGAAATCGAGAAAGGTCGGATGCCGATGATGCTGCAGCGCCATGGGTCAGTTGTCGTCTTCCGCTTGAGTTCCAGGAGCTCGGGTGGAGTGTCGGAGTCAGCGTGTGGTTCCATGAAAAAAGTACAGGGTTCTCTCTCTTCTTCGGCTCAGGAGTCGGAGTATGCAGCGAGTAAGTCTCGCTGCCATACGGCAGGATAACCTCCTTGCCCTCGTACTTCGGCTCGTTGAGGTCCTGAATAAGAGATCGTAAAGGTGTGTCTCTCTTCATCGGCTCGGTGTCGGAGTATGCAGCTCGTAAGTCTGGCTGCCAAACGGCAGGGTGACCTCCGTGCCCTCGTACTCCGGGTCGTTGAGCTCCTGAATGAGAGATCGTCTGCCCTGGTTGGATCCGTTGATGACTGTTCGGAACTTGTAAAAAGTCGACGATTCGTCCCGAAAGACAAGCGGAATAACGGTGAAGTGACGTCGCGAAGTTCTGTAGAAGTAAGCAACGTTGGCGGCGGTGTCGATTGACAAGTGAACTTCATGGAAGGTTACGACCATGTGGATGATGACGCTGTCGAACGGTGAATTGTGGCGTAGAGCGCCGCTGAGGATGCTGTGTCGCCAAAGGCACACGCGGGAAGCGGCGAAGTTGCTCGGCATGTCGATGTCCCTGCGCCAGCTTGAGTGTCGCCTCACGCATCTCCATTACCATGTGTCAGTTGTCGCAAACGGCAACCTTGGAGCACCGTGGTGAGCAGCAGTAGCAGACACGGCATTGTCGAGCATCGCAGAGAAGGCTTGCAGTTGGCGTAGTCAGATGGATGTTGTCTGCGTAGCTGGGCGAGTAGGCGAGCATGGCGAAGAATGGCGTGAAGCAGTCTCGTTGCCGGGCATGGTGAAGGGAGACGACGAACATCAGTCGGCAGCAGTAGATCGTTGACGAACAAGAGGCCATGCGGCATCGAATGTCGAAGGGCTTCTGCTTGCTGTGTAGTCGTGCTTGATGTGCGCGGAGAGAACGGTGCGTCACATCAGCCATGCCAGTAGATAGATGACGAGTAGACGGTCATGCGGCAGCAAGTGTCTCCCGGAACCAGATGTCACATCACCGTGTGTCTAAAAAGCTGCTATACAATAGAGATAAACTCTAAGTTGTACAACAGGCGAAGCGGGAAAACAAAAGTAAAAAGCTAAATCAAAACTTTGAGGAAACAATAAGAAACATTTGAAAAAACGAATGACAATACCCGAAAATTAGTCGAAGTTCGCGAACGTAGAAGTTTTTCGGGCAAGCAAACGAAATTTCAAAAATTTCGAATCATCTTGGCCAACCTTAGCGACGAATCGTAGGTGGCGCTCTCAAAATTTCAAAAATAACTTTACTTTTGCACATCCGTTTCGATTCATCGAAGTAGAATGTGACGTTGTAGATGCTTGGCATGTTCATCGAGCATTGGGCGAAGGACAACATCTTTCAGCAGCAACCTTCTTCCATAGAGCAGCTTCTTGAGCCATCAGTGGTTGTGGAACACGCGGCAGAGCTGCTTGATGTCGAGCGGAAGTAGACCAGTCGTTGCACGGTGTGAAAGCCGAGTGTCGAGCGGCCAAAAGCCAAGTGTTGCTTGGCGTAAAGCCGGGTGTCGGATTTGAAAAACTAAGGAAAATAAACTTCCAAAGTGATTCAAGGTGTCGCACAAAAAGAAAAGTAAATAAATGTCAACGCGTGTGCAAAATAAGTATATGTACAGCAGAGGAAGACGCGGATAGAAATTGTGAAGCAATTCGGCGAAGGGTGGACAGAAAAGTAGATTTGTTCGCTTCAGGCGGCCCATGCTTCGTTTCTTGCCATCGTTCGTAGTCGTGTAGTCGCAGTCTTGATCAGCTCCTTGTGCAGCACGGGTTGTCGCTGAGCGCGCGTCGCCATCGATGAGACCTTGTCGAAGCGCAGGAAGAGCTTGCGAAAAAGTGTCGAGCACCGAGGCAACGTGTGTCGATTTCTTCTTTGCAAACGCCCGATGTCGTGAGAAAAGTCAGCGCCTAACTGCAAATTGATTGGCCAGTAAAAATTGCAACGCCAACAGCTTTCTCAAGGCTGTGGGGCAATATCACCTCGAAAAAATTGTCGTAGTTGATGAGAAGTTGGTGCACATCACTCAGCGGAAGTGTTGAAGCATCGGCAAAAGTGTAGAGTGAGCGCATATGTAGAACGGCCAGTGTCCCGAACACGAAAACAGCTTTCTCAAGGCTGTCGGTGTCGAAAACACCTCGTAGAGGGTGTCGAGTGTCGAAAAAACTTGTGTCGAACGGCAAAAAAGGCTTGAGCAGAGCTTGGTGTCGATTTGAAGCTTGTAGGCTTGTAGTCGAACGAAGTTGCCTTGATGGAAGCGCCCATATTGTCGTCGACCATTTCGCACACTGATCACGCCTTGTTGCCCGCATCCTTCTTGGGGTAGATTGGGGCCAAAGGTTGTCGACGCTTGGTGAAGAGCGCCTCACAGCACGTGGAGCGAGGCCTTCCCATTCTCTAGAGCACCGCAACCGCCAGCGATGACCATTGGACACGATTAGAAACTCTTTTCGCCCTGGAAAAGACAAAAGTAAAACCAAATAAACCTTTTAAAATGCATCCGATTGCTCCATTCGCTTTTCTTCTAGTTTCGCAACGGTTGGACGACATTTACTTCCACCATTCCTTGGAAAAACTTCAGCTATTGCGTCTCACCCCTCCCGATTTTCTCGGGCAGCATCGCATCCATAGCTTCCATTAGTCCATATCCTGATTTTCTCTCAAAAACTGGCTCAAAGAGCCGAGAAATTCACTAACACGGCAGGCAACCAAACGAATGTTAGGTTGTTGCCCAAAGCTTACCACAAACTTACTAAACTTCATCAAAGCGACCAGATTCCATAAAGCTTGAATGCTCAGCAGAGGGCCCCAACGAGAAGGAAGGTGTCCGCGTACGACAGACCAAATGTCGGTGTCCATCCATAGCAAAACACTGCTGGCCGGCAGTGGTGTCGAAGAAAAAACGAGTGTCGCGGGGTATATATCCGTATGTCGGGGTTGAGCAGGTCAACGGCAAAAGGCAAATGACGAGTGGCCCGGTGATCACTACGGCTCGACTGCACCATGTCGAAAAGATTGAGCCTCCGAGCCCTCCCAGAGTGTAAATACACCAAGGAGAATAAATCCCCAAGGGAGGACCCGGATTGCCACCTCATTCTTCCGGCCCTGTCTGCACTCATTATCAGTTATGCGCGTTCGGTGTTCAGTGGTAGTAATAAAGTGCATTTGCTAAAGACCTGCAAAGGATTAAGAGAACAGGTTTATTAGAACAGTGACGGAATATAATCGGGACATGAGAAAAGGTGTCTGAGGATAATACAGATGTCGAAGGCCAGGCGGGCCAAGTTTGGGAAAGGGTGTCGAAAGGTTGCATTCGCCAGAGGTTTACTGTGCTCCGGATAGTGGTAAACCACGTCCCCGGCTCACAGCACTCTCACCAAGCCGTGCCGAAGCAACGACTGGCCGCAACACCCTTTCGGGATAGCGGGGGAATATGCAAGCATAATCACAGAGAGCGCCGGGAGAGCGCTCGCACAGCCCGCTACCGTATAGGTCATCGCGGCGGGACCCTTGGCAGGTTGCCAACCCCTATTATCCCAGGTAATTCATCCTCGAAACTCCTAGGAGATGAAATCTCGTAGGAAAGTTTCGACAATTCCTGAATTGTATATTTTAAATGAATATATTTTTTATATGAATCAATTTTTTATGTATTAATTAGAATTTAAAAATATTGATTTAAAAATCAAATAATTACTATTAATTATGTCACTAATTCGTCGATTTTCCAACTAACCTTGTTGTTGCCCCACGGGTTCCGTAGACGCAGCAGAGAAATGTCGCCCTGGGTGCTGGGCAGCTAAAATATCTTTTTTTTGCAGGGCGCTGACAAGGCATTTTGTGTTTTTTTTGCACGAGAATTATTTTTGAAAAAGTTAAAATATCCATTTTTCCACCAGAATTCGAATTTTTTACGAGATGAGAAAATCCTTCTATCCGCAACTCACTGAAAAGTGTCTTTAAAAATTAATTTTGGTGTTTCACGTTCCAAAAAAATCTTTGTCGATAGTAACCCACCGTCTGTATAGCCGTAATACTGTAGGCGTGGCCCATAATTAGCCCGTTGCTCAGCTGGTTCTCAAAGCTGTCCGGGTCGGCCTGGAAAATGGGGCTGAAGCAAGAAAAGCTTGGAAGTTTGATCACGAGCATGAGTACTCACATCAATGCTGGCACAGAAAAACGATCCCATCTGGAAGCCGCGGACGATCATCGCGAACAGGGTGTTCTTCTCCGTCTTGGCGAGTTCAAAGTGTTCGGTGAGACCGCCTGAAATGAATTTAATTTTAGGGAGTGAGCATGATCGATTGTCTCTCTCTCTCTCTCTCTCCCTCTCTCTCTCTCGTTTACCGACCTGTGAAATCCTCGAGCGCGTCCATCGGCAATCCACCGTCCAGGCACTCGTAACAGGTGAACATTCTGAAATCGAGGGCTGTGTCTGTGGACCTATTCTGCTTTGCCGATCCCATTAAAACACCCGGGTGACCCACTTTGCGTACGCCTTCTCAATGAGGGCGCTCCAGAATTCGTTCTGCGTCGTCGAGCGCATGTAGATCAACTGGCCATTGATGGTCGGGAGGCTGGAATTAGGAAGTTAGAGAGAGCGGGAGAGAGCGGGAGAGAGAGAGTGAGAGCGAGAGGGAGAGATAGGGAGAGAGTAGAGAGTGAGTGAGAGAATGATAGTTACTGCTCAAAAGGGTCGTGCCGTGAGAGAGGCACAGCGAAAGTGCGAGCGGGACAAGGGGAAAGCTAGAGATAGAGAGAGAGAGAGAGAGATAGATAGAGATGGATAGAGAGATAGAATGAGAAAGAAACTGAGAGAGACAGCGAGGCGAGAGAGAAGGAGGCTTACCGATCATCAATAACAACATCGACCCATTTCCCGTAGCGCCAAAAGCGGAAGTGGAATATCCCAGCGTAGTTCTCAGTAAAGCTTTGGTCCGGCGGCACGACCCGGAAGAACAGCTCGTCACTAAAAATGTGGATATATAGTGGATTTTGCCCAGAAAATGGCGTCTTTGCTGACACGATCCCTTTAAAGCAAGACACTACCTACCGTAGCGTTAGGTTGGCGACGGCGGCCAGCAACCAGCAATCGCCTAGCTCTCCTTGGCACACATCGAAGCGGCTCTCCCCGTCGATCAGGAAGCACGGCTCCTTGACGATGTCCTGAAGAGGGGTCTTTCCGGGTTCGCCAGAAAAGGAGGCCGAATTTCCGGAACCGTCATTCACTTGCCGGCAAAAATGTGGTTTTATTAAATTTTTTCCTATTTTTAAAGGAACCAATAACCCACCGATGGCCTCAACCACTTGATGGGCCCGCGGGGCGGCGTCTTATAATACAGACTCTTCGACTCGGGCGGGAATTCCGGGTCCTCGAACAGCACCTTCTCACTCAGGCAACGCTCTCGTTCTCTAGGCATACGGTATTCGGGCCAATTGTTAGGACAAACTTGTTGAAATCGAGCCCCAACGACTCGACTCCGGTCACCTCTTGCACAACCGGTTTCTGCTCCATTGGCTCCACCTAGAAATTGCAGATAGAAAAAAATTTAGTAAAATTAAGCCTGCGCTGTGATTAAGGCATCCAAGCAAAATTAAAGTATACAAATTTTTTGATAAATTCCGAAATTGCGCCAAAATTCGTTAAAAAGCTCTTAAAAACCCAATAATTCACAGAACATTCATAAAAATGTGCAAATGGGTAAATTTCTATCACGTTTATAAACAAAATAACATCAGTTTTGTAATAGAAATTGAGAAAATTAAACAATGCAATTCTTTGTAAAAGCGAAAATTTGCTTTCAAACGATTAAAAAATTAAATGAGCTTTTTGACCTCGTTCGAATCGGGCAAATTCATCAGCAACTTATTTAGCCGCTGATTAAGGGGTTTACAAACCGTTTTCAAAAATTCCTCTGACCTTTTTGTCCTCGCCGGTGAGCATCTTGTCGAGCACCACCTTGCCGACGTCGCTGATCTTGTTGTGGCGGCCGCCCTGAAGGAGTTCGGGTGTTTTATTTTTCGCTGCCTTTTTCTCTAGCGCTCTCTGCCTCGGTTCTCTCGCCCGCACTCTCTCTCTCCCCCTCTCTCTCTCGCTCTCGCTGACAATACCTTGTGGAAAATTTTCCCTCCATCCACAGCATCGTTGATGCGTCCGGAGTCCTTGTCGACTTTGTTAAAGCTAAAAAATGTTGTTTAAATTATGTTATTAAAATTGGACTATTGTTATTGAATTATGGATTATTTATAAAGATTTAATGCTTCAAAACTCACTGATGGTCACATCCCTTCCAGTCCTTGTCCCCGAATTTGCGATGGCGACGCCAGTGGTGGCGAAGGTCTAAAAAATCGGGTAAAGAGAGGGAGAGAGCGCGAGAGCAAGAGAGCGAGAGAGAGAGAGAGAGAGAGCGAGAGAGATAGAGAGACAGACAGAGAAAGCTAAATAAGCTAATAGCTTACGCTGCCTCGGCCCTCCAATCCGGTGCATAAAACGGCGAATGTCATCCGAGTTTGAGCCGCCGAAGCCGTCGAAAACATCTGAAATTTCTTGGGATTTTTAAGGGAGCAACAAAGGCAGACATCGACCCTTTTTGATGACTAGGTATCAACAAGATACGACATCTAGAGCTTCTGGATGAAACGGTTCGAAAATAGGCCCAGAATTCCAGATTTAAGTTCACTACACTCCAGCGTACAGAGTATTCGCACGGAAAATAAATAGCTTTAGCGCCTTTTAATTCTGCTACACTACTCTGAACAGCGTACATTAACGGAGAATCCAGTATCAATCGATACGTACTGTGGCATCTGGTGGACGGCGCCACTTTCCTACAATGTCGCCGCCGATCTTGAGTATCATCTCGGAGGGGTCGGTGGCAGATGTAGATATTAGTGTACACGATGTGTCTCTGCCCATCAACCACCCGTTGCACGACATTCGTGTAACAGGTATTGTGGGGAGGACGGTACATTATCTAATGGAATTTGGACTTCGAATCAGGGAAATAGAAATTGAGAAAATGAAAAAGCGAGAGAGAGTGAGAGAGCATGAGAAAGAGTGAGCGAGATAGAGAGAGCGAGAGAGAGAGAGACAGATAGACAGAGAGAGTGAGCGAGTGACAGATAGATAGAGGAAGAGCGGCAGCAGAGTTCGAGAGAGAGAGAGAGAGAGAGAGAGAGAGAGAGAGAGAGAGAGAGAGTGCGAAGCTAAAGAGAGAGCGTGAGAGATCGAGAGCGGGGGGAGAGAGAGAGAGAGAGAGAGAGAGAGAGAGAGAGAGTGAGAGAGAGAGCAAGCGAGCATGAGTGTATAGAACAGAATATTCGAAAGAGACAGAAGCGGCGCGACAAAGCATGAGATCAGACCGAGTGAGAAAGGGAAACAGAAACGGAACAATAGAACGACAGTGCGAGAGAGAATGAGAGAGAGAAAGAGCGAGAGAGACATAAAGTGCGAGAGCGAATTGCGAATTTTTACAAACGCGCGAAATTTTACAAATCTCCCCCGGACCCCTCCAGGTGCCGGTCGGAAATCAATTTTGCCCCTGCCAAGCCGGTCACTACGCGTTCGCCGTGCCGTTTTACGATTCTACACCCGGCGCCCCGGGTTGGCAGGGAATAAAAAACAGGAGGGAAAACAAGCAGAATTTGGAATCGGAATGGAGAAACGATTAAAAAACTCTGAGTCATAGTAAAAAAAAAGTTTTTTTCTAGGATTTCTAACAGCTAGAATTTTCGTGCATTCTCAATTTTCAAGAGTAGATTAACTTTGGGATCTGGGATTAATGGATGAAATATACCAGAAAATGAATCAAATTAAATATAACGGCTAAAATATCCCAAAATTGATGCACATCCACTCTAAAAATCCTGAAAAATCTAAAATTTCCTGATCAGGAAATAGATTGGAAAGAGCTAAAATAGAGCCAATTATGACTGTTTAGAAAATCCGTAAATTCAGAAATAACCGGCTCATGCAAAAACTGCCTTCAGCTGTCCGGAAGCCACTTTTTCTTGCCATCCCAAATGCCCTCTGGGATGGGAGGGGCTCAATTCCCGTAGAGAGCAAACAGAGTGAAGGGCCTAGGAGGGGGCAGAGAATCAGAGTGGTCAGGGGCCAAAAGGGGCCCGGCTGAGGCCAAAAAGGCCCTGAAAAACCTGCCCTCCGCGCCAGCCGTTTTTTGAAACCCATTTTTTCGGTGAGCGGGGGGCTCAAAGAGCAATTGAACAGGGCGGCGAGCGAGACAGAGAAAGATAAAGAAAGAGAGTGCGGGAGATAGAGATAGAGAGAGAGAGAGAGAGAGAGAGAGAGAGAGAGAGAGACGGGGAGGAGCCGGTAAAAAGGAGTTGTGCCTCCGACAATTGGATGTCCAGGCGAGGACTGCCGGACAGGAAATGTGCATTTTTGTGACGGAATTGACGGTCTTAAAGGGACGGGCAAAACGGTATGGATTTTGATCATGGATTTTCTGGTGATGTTGCCGCTAATACCCATTCCAGAATTTGAAGGCTTTATGAAATTGCTAAATTTTTAAAGTATTGTTCACCCCACTAGGGGGTGTGCGCCGATCCCGACGGCATGTGCAATGCCGGGACGACGCTGTTTGGCGAGAAGCAAGCTTCTGCTAACCGAACCATTTCCAAAAATATGTTAATCTCGTTGTACACAATAGTGTACGTATCGGAGATTAAGCCGATAAGAACATTTACTAAACAATTGATCATAGCCAGGGGCCAGAAGCGATACCCTGGTGTGACACTCGGGTTTTTACCCGAGCACAGTGGACCAGGTGGGGGGCGGGCGGGGGAGCGCAGCGAGAACGGGTGATAAGGCCCTTTGCTGTAGAAGGAAACCATCGTTTCAAAGCATTTAAAAGGCCGTTTGCGAGCCACCCGAACAAGGCTTTTTCGACTGTTTTTTTGACCCCATCTAAAAGAGCATGGTCGAATTAGTGGAGTGGCACTATTTTGAGAATTTTAAAAGTTTAATTTCGGGGTTAAATCGGCCGTTAAAGTTGCCGATGTCGAAAAATTATCTCGAAAGTGACTTGAGGGAATTTGCTCAAAATTGGTGTGTATGCCTAATTTTAGACGCTGATCATTTTTCTAATACATCGCGAAACACAAAAATGAGCGGAACATGGTTAACTCACGTACTCGAGATGGTTTTCCCGGAATCCATAAAAAACGGCCTTTTCTGCGCTCCATGAAAATAGCATAGAAAGATGCGCCATATTTTTTTACGTCGATACATGTGTCGTTCACCCGGAAACTAGCTCCCCTCCTCTTGCTACAACGCGTTTTATACGCCAAAAAACCCGCCAAAAAATGGCCCCAAAAATACAAAATCTCCGGTTCGGAAAAATAAAGACAACAGATCGCATCTAGAAGACAAGCTGAAGCGATTGCAAAAAAGAGCAAAAAGAGATTAGCCTTATTTCAATGTCGCGGAATCGAACCCGGACCCTCCGCCTGGGAGCCCCGTGGCGCAATGGGTAGAGCGTCGGCGTGCCAATACGGAGGCGGCGCGGGTTCAATCCCAGCCCCCCCCCCTCAGAAGCCGAATTTCTTTTTGCTCTTTTTTGCAATCGCTTCAGCTTGTCTTCTAGATGCGATCTGTTGTCTTTATTTTTCCGAACCGGAGATTTTGTATTTTTGGGGGCCATTTTTGGCGGGTTTTTGGCGTATAAAACGCGTTGTAGCAAGAGGAGGGGGAGCTAGTTTCCGGGTGAACGACACATGTATCGACGTAAAAAAATATGGCGCATCTTTCTATGCTATTTTCATGGAGCGCAGAAAAGGCCGTTTTTTATGGATTCCGGGAAAACCATCTCGAGTACGTGAGTTAACCATGTTCCGCTCATTTTTGTGTTTCGCGATGTATTAGAAAATGATCAGCGTCTAAAATTAGGCATACACACCAATTTTGAGCAAATTCCCTCAAGTCACTTTCGAGATAATTTTTCGACATCGGCAACTTTAACGGCCGATTTAACCCCGAAATTAAACTTTTAAAATTCTCAAAATAGTGCCACTCCACTAATTCGACTATGCTCTTTCAGATGGCGTCAAAAAAAACAGGGTCGAAAAAAACTGTGCCAAGCCATATTAGGGCCTGTTCGAGTGGCTCGCGGATGGCCTTTTAAACACATGCTAAGTGACAGGAATAGTTTAAAGGCTTTTAGTATAGTTTAATTTAATTCCGATCAAACTGACCTGTGACATATGAAAAGTGGAAATGGCGACGCCCCCTCCGACGATCGCGCTCCCGCCGTTCCTCATTGTGCACGTCGTTCTCCCGGTTTGGATTCTCGGCGTCATCGTCCTGAAATAAATAATAGGCTTTTCTTAAAGGATCTCTGCCCGTTTGCTTAGATTCCTCGCGATTAACGATTTCCGGCAAAAAGAAATAAACCGTAAACTTTTCCTAAAACATCGCTGCTAGCCTTTTGCCATCAAAAATCTCCAGAAATGTTTAGTAAACGAAGGTAAGTGCTTTCATATTATTTTTTTAGCAAACTTTAACGAAATTTAAAGTACAAGAAATTATCGAAAAAGCCCAGAAAATCTTAAAATCGATTGTAAAGTGGTTTTTGGTGTTTTTGTGTGCGATATTTTCATTTAAATAGATATTTTTAACGAAAAACCTGGCTCTCCCCCTGATAATGCAGAAGCACCAATTTAGAAGAAAATTTGCAGTATTCCGAAACTTACAATGTACGGTATTCCGTTGCCGATCCCGGCCGGCGAGACGCCTTTTTGCTGATGGGGTCGAGATCTAAAAACACCATTTTTGAGGGTTTAAAATCGTGCAAAAATCAGTGCAAAATGCGTGCAATATAGAAACGACAGCGGGCGCGCGCCTCGATTGGTGTCACTCCGAACAAATCATAGAAAGCCGAAAAATCATGCAAAATCCAAAAATCAAAAACGCTTTCCCACGCACTCAGCCCGCTTTCGGCCTATCGGGAAACAGTTGCACAGGGCAAACAGGCCTCTTCGTCTAGAAAATGAAAAATTTTGATTGAGGATTTAGCAAAAGAAATTAATTTGGAAATTTTCTTTTTACCTGCTTTTTGACGTTTTCTTGACAATTCATAAAACGACAGTAATTTAGCAATT
The DNA here is from genome assembly GCA_958295435.1 of Mesorhabditis spiculigera. Taxonomy (NCBI): domain Eukaryota; kingdom Metazoa; phylum Nematoda; class Chromadorea; order Rhabditida; family Rhabditidae; genus Mesorhabditis; species Mesorhabditis spiculigera. The sequence continues at coordinate 5,381 of CATQJA010002710.1, read as the reverse complement.
AAGGTCAACTGTTGGATTTTCTTTTTAAAATGAATATTCTTTTGTTTTTCAACAAATTCAAAAGCAATTAAATTAATTTCTGAATTTGTTGAATTTTACGTTTTTCTCTTTCACTGTTTTTCATTTGCTTTTTCGAATCTTATAAAAATTTATACAGATGCAATTTTTGCACCTTGGCTTCTCAAGTAATTTCAAAGGTAAAGAATTAAATAACTGAAAGAGCCATTGTTGCTTACTAAAATCGAAATTAAAGAGAAAAAGGTGATAACCGATGAAACGATAGAGATTTACCTTAATTTTTTGGCTAAACTACGCTCTAAAAATTCACCCAACTACGCAGTCGATCATACAAATTCCACTACGCTCCAGTGTACAGTAAAAGAAGTAAAAAAAAAATACTTTTGTTGCGCTTTCTCATCGCCATAATTCAATTCCTGAATCTGCTCCCGATCGAGTCGACGCCGCTCGATTCGTTTCACGTCTTCATCCGTGAAATTCAGGGGATCTGGAATTGCACGAAGTAGACCTATTACTTTCTTTTGGTTTCGCGCTACTCAGCGTATTTTAAGCTTTTTGAGCATGAGTTGTTTTGAGCTATTTTAATTCATCGATTTTTTTAGGGTATTGTTCACCCCCTCTTGGGGATGTGCGCCGATCCCGACGGCATGTGCAATGCCGGGACGACGCTGTTTGGCGAGAAGCAAGCTTCTGCTAACCGAACCATTTCCAAAAATATGTTAATCTCGTTGTACACAATAGTGTACGTATCGGAGATTAAGCCGATAAGAACATTTACTAAACAATTGATCATAGCCAAAGGCCAGAAGCGATACAACTCAAATAATTCCATGACTAGTACCTCGGTATTGTGGGCCAGATGGGGGGCGGGTGGGGGCAAGGGAGCTAATCAGCGAACGTATGTACGAGCGTTTTTCGGGGTCAAATTGGGGGAATTGAAGGTATCGGCGCATTAGGGTAGTGTCAGCTAGGTATTTGTGCGAGAAAGTGGACGATCCATCCTTTTTAACGTTCAAATTTAATTTAACAACAATAGTCCATACCGTCATCCTCCTCGAGGTCGACGTGGTGGTAGCACTTCTCGTGGTGCGTCATCTGAAAAATAAAGGCATGCAAAAGTTGAGTGAGAGACAGATAGATAGCTAGAGAGAGCGAGAGAGAGAGAGAGAGAGAGAGAGAGAGAGAGAGAGATGCGAGATGGAGCGAGCGAGAGAGAGCGTGAGAGCGAGAGAAAGAGAGAGGGAGCGTGTATTAGCGAGACAGCGCAACAGAAAAGAGAGAGCGATAGAGGGCGAGAGAAAGCGAGAGAAGCAGAGTGAGAGACAGCGAAAAATCTATCAATTTAATCCTTTCCAGTCCCTTTAAAAACCCTAAGCATCAACAAGTAAAATTCGGAAAACCCCAGAATTGGGCCAAGCCGCGCCAGGCCCGTTAGGATAATGAGGGGTGAACGGTAGGGGGAAACGAGGGCCGGGTTGAGGCTAATTTCACCCCCAAAACCGACAAAAAGACCGGAAAATAAAGGGGCCGACAATGTCCCCACGGGACCACCGGTCTAGCCCCAGTCGAACCTCAATTCCACCCTCAAATGGGGGGGCACATCGCGACGGGACAATTTTGGGGGTGCATTTTGGGCATTTCCACCGCTTGAAGAACCCCCCAATCCACCCGATGGAGCGTTTTGGAATTTGTGGATGGGCACCGTCGGGTCATCAAATGAAAAATTAGGTTCCATAGACGAGGGGGGACGGGCTTTTTGTTAAATGGAGCGTACCAGCAATGGATGCATGATTACGAACATGAAAAACATACAGAAAAATGTCGGAGCAGTTGCCTTAAAGGGACGGGGAAGTCCTGGAAATCCACCTCACCCGCGACTAGATCTCGACAGATATGCGTCACGGCAGAAGATGAATTTAGATGACCTATTGGTGAAAGCGTCAAACGCTTGATTTTTTTGGCTTCCTAGGCTCTTTAACGTGAAAAGCCCCAAAACCCCGACAGCAAAAATACCGAGAGCCGAAATGCCGACCAGCAAAATAGCTGTTGAAAAGCAAAGCTCATTCAAACTAGCATCAAGGACATGTCGGGATTCTGGCTTTCGGGATTATCGTTGTCGGGATTTTGGATGTCGGGATTTTGACTATCGCGATTTTGCTCATCGGGACTTTGTCTGTCGGGATTTTGGCTGTCGAGATTTTAGTTGTCGGGATTAGGTCTTTCGGGATCTAGGAGATCGGGATTTTGGTCCGGGATTTTTGACTGCCGAGTTTTGGGATGTCGGGATTATGACTGCCGTGATTCTGGCTTCTCGAAATTTTGGCTTGTCGGGATTTTGGCTAGATTTCCTTGAAGGAATTAACATCGGCACAAAAAGAGCAGCACTCGTGCCGAGCCAGCGCGCAGCGCGTCGAGCATACGAACAATGTTCGGAGCTTTTCAAGTAATTCCGAGGGCACTAGAGGCTTTTTCTTGAACGCAAAGCACCCCCACTAGAGGGACACCCCGACAAATTATTCATGCGGTTCCGGCCTCAAGAGATTTTCAAGGGATTTTCAAGCAAGTGTCTAACGATGATGGCCGGAGTAGCTTTAGAAAAAGTACACTTGTACTTGGAAAATTACTAGGTACTGGACTGTTAGCGGGGGGGGAGATGATTTTAAGGCTGGCTGGTGCCAATTTTTCCAGGAATTATTATTATTTCGGTCTCATTACTCGATTTTTAACGATAAAAAGCATGTAATAAACTATTTTGAAAATAGGAAGGATGAAAATAAACTTCAGCTGCGGAATATTTTTAAAAACAGTAATTTAATTGTTTTATGGTTTAAAAAGCTTAAGAAAACTACTAACATGCAATATACGTTATTGCTAATAGGCGGATAAAGGCAGAAAAATAAAAAATGCCTCCCTCGCTAATAGTACAGTACCCAGTAATCTATTTATTGTCGTCTCAAAATGTTCCTAGAAATTGATTTCTATTTTAGTACACAGTAGCATCCAATAAATAATTAGAAAATTCAGCTGTATTCTACTAAAAACAACATGAAAATGAGAATAAGATAAAACGTCAATAGGAAGGTTGCGTGCCCGCGTTGTTGTCCATAGTTGTAGGGTGGAATCAATGGAATGGAGGGAAGGGGGTTGGATGGAAGTTTTGAGGGGGGAGACCGAGGGTTTTGGTAGCCAATGCGAGGGGGGAGGGCAGCCGAAAATTGGGGTAATTAACTCCGAATCGAACGCGCCGTCGGGGGCCAGGGCCCAAAAATGGGATAAAGAACGGCTTTTTTCGAAAAGCCTACGACGGCTTCTCACGGCCACGAATGGCGACTATTGACGCTGAAATAAAGGCGAAATGACTTCCTGGGGAAGGATGAATCAAAGATTTTTAAAAAAACTCAAAATCACCAGACAAAAAAAAATTAAAAAACGTATAAAAGCATTCTCAATTAGCGGAGAAGTTACTGCTAGCCCCTGCCTCACCTGGAAATGTTGATTTTAAAGGTAATGCAAGCCAGAAACCTTCCCCAGGTCTTAACGTATAAAAACGCGAAGAATCTCTCTCTCTCTCTCTCTCTCTCTCTCTCTCTCTCTCTCTCTTTCTCTTTTGCTCTCCTACAAAACAGCTACCCCCCTCCCCCCCCCGCTAACGCACCAGTACCTCAAAATATAAGGACTATAATAATTTTAAAAAACCAGGTAGAAACCACAAAAAGAAATGTCGCTCAATGCGGCAAAAATCGCTGTCGACCATTCGAACCTATTAGACCTATTCGAAAAATCCTCAAGGATCTCTGCTAGCTTGCCCCAAAAATTCACAAAAATTTCTGCCAGCTACCTAGTTGAGTGTGGACTAAATAAGCTAAACTAAATAAGCGCTACGAAGAAAACAATAAAAAAAAAGATGTTGTGATGTCTATAGTATCGGGCCGTTGTCGCTTTCCGGGCCCTGGGAATGGACACAAAATAGCAAAACCGAATCCGACCCTGCCGTCGTGTCCACTAATCCGTCCAGGGGTGTCGATCGTTTCTCTCTCTCTCTCTCTCTCTCTCTCTCTCCCTCCCCTCTCGCTCTCGCTCCTCTTCTCTCTCTCTCTATCTCTCTCACTATCTCGCTCTGCCGCAAAGGGAGCAGGCGTGCCGAGAAGGATGCCTTTGCAGCACACACACCAAAAACTGTCCCCAAAGGCGCAAAAACGTGGGGTGGTGGACAAAAAAGCAGGCCGGCGGTGGGGCCGCAAAGAGATGAATCGGATTTGACCCTTGGCCCGGCCGTGGATGGATGCCAAAAGGGAACGACTAGGGAGTGGGAGAATGAGACTGAACTTTGAGATGCAGCAAAGTAACACAGGGAAATGATCACTTACCGCTTTGAGCAGTTGGTACAAGTGTGGTAACGGGGGGGGGGGTGCGAGATGCGTAGCAGGGCTGTTTCAGGATCAGAGCTTTCCTGGTTTTGAAGCAATTCGATAACCGAAAGAAATGGAAAAATAACCTAAAACAGTTCTAACAAAAGTAAAATGTCAAAATTTTTAAGAATCAAGTTAATCAGGCGTAATCGACAATTCTGCCATTTCTAAAATTTGGATTTAACGCTGATTGGTAGAGCGTCAAAAAAATATACCAGCGGTCTTAATTTCAGCCCAAAATAAAATAAAATTATGACGTCCAAAATAGGCAAAATCCTGGTAGCGGTTAAACGCTAATTTAACGTTATAGATCTAAATATTGCATTTTGCCGCCATTTAAAATTACTTTCTAAATCTAAATCTAAAACCATTCTAAAAATGTTGGGCCTTTCGAAGCTGCGTCAAAAGATTATTGGAATTCGAAGAACAGCTTAGAAACGAAAATTTTTACCAAAAGCCTTTTTAAATATCCCATAAGATTTCCGTAAAAAGCCGAGGAGTGTCAACAATATCAAATTTATCGGGCGCGGTTTTCTATGGTAGCGGCATGACACACTACCAAATATGAAATTATTTTGAACGCAAGCACATTCATGCCCAAAAAAATGTCAAAACCCTATAGAATGACTCATTTTCGCAAAAAGCAAAGGAGGCTTATCTTTACGTGGGTAGCTGTGCGTAGCCCCCTGTCGCTTGCTGATCTGAACGGCTTTTGAAAGCCTTGTGATTCCGTTCGGCAACAAATTTTGGGACTTTTGTGACATTTCAGGATGAGGGAAAATTTTTCAGGAACCTCAAATGCGTATTAACGTAATAAAAAGTATTTTAAATATTTTAACAAAAGCTTAATTATGTTTAAGCAAAATTGTCTAAAAAAGCGACCAAAATTATAAAAATTTATTTGTGATTCGATGGCAAACTCGGTGTGTCTTGGATTTTTTTGAAAAATTGATC